>JBBMOC010000010.1:6425473-6728911 GCA_037975185.1 Centropyge bicolor
AGAAACCCCACTTTGTGGTGTCACTTTGAATTTGTCTTTGCGTGTGTGGTACCCAGTCACTGCAAGTGTTTCTGGTGAAGAAAACGATTTAAGTTTCAGTATGCTCATTTGCCAAACCTCAAAACCAACGCTAACTTATTTACTGCCTTCGGACTGCCATGACCTATTTAGATTGACCACAATGAAGCAGGGGTTGGTTTGTCTTGCTGGCTTTTAAACATCTAGAATAGTCTGTGGGTTTCACCTTCCACGACATTTTACTTGCATGTAACAGTAAATGGCACATGTGAAAAGGAAATTTGTCTTTCAAGTTAGTAGTAGTGCAGTGATTATTAATAATTTTTGCATACATATTTTTCGGTGCACAATGTTGATGCTTTCTTTGTGTTTTCAGTAATTGATGACACAACCAAAGAGATTGTGTACAGGGACTACGTCGACATCAGTGTGGCTGTGGCCACGCCAAAGGTAAGAAAAGTGCATTATAATGTAATTCTAAGTGTAAGTGCTTCAGAGCCCACTTGTCTCAAATGTGAAGGGCAGAAAATGGAGTAATTTGACTTCTCTCTCAGGGTCTGGTGGTTCCTGTAATCCGAAGTGTAGAGGGAATGAATTTTGCTGATATTGAGAAGGCCATCAATTTGTTGGGAGAAAAGGTAATGTTTTTTATTACATATACAACAGACTTTAATTTGCCTCTTTATTGTAGTTGTTTATTGTTTGTTTTCTTACACTTGTTGTAAAAGATTATTCTCTTGAGATTTCCTCATGATGTGAATGTTAGTAATTGTGGATGTGTGTTTGTAGGCCCGTAAGAATGAGCTGGCTGTTGAGGACATGGATGGAGGGACCTTCACCATCAGCAACGGTGGCGTGTTTGGGTCCATGTTCGGCACACCTATAATCAATCCACCACAGTCTGCTATCTTAGGCATGCATGGCATCTTTGACAGGCCTGTTGCAGTTGGTGGCAAGGTTCGTTTCCTCAGTGTTACACATGCCAATACATGACAAAAATAAGACTATACATTTAGCAATAGAATGGTCTTATGTGAAAAATGAATGTTAAAAGAATTCAGTCAGCAGTTTTGTAAAATTTGTTTAACGCTTAAGCAATCTGTGCGCACTGAACATTTTTAATTAAGTTTTTAGAAAAGAGTTGACACTTTCTTTTTTTACCACTTCTGTTTATTGTATCAGAATTCAGTCTCAGCAATTTTCTCTTGTTTAGGTGGAGATCCGTCCCATGATGTATGTTGCCCTGACGTACGACCATCGTCTGATCGATGGAAGAGAGGCGGTCACTTTCCTGCGCAAGATCAAGTCAGTGGTGGAGGACCCCCGGGTGCTGCTCCTTGACATGTGAACCCTTGTGAACTCCAGGCCCAACCAAACAAACCACCCCACACAAACAGTGGCTGTACTCACATGATGAACATTACCGTAACTGCAGTTGATGTATTGTTGTATTGGTTAACTAGAAAAAAAAGAAGGGTTTTGGAGAACATTTGGGTTGTGTAATGGACATTTGTAAGGCAGGCAATGATGACAAGTTTGGTGCTGTTGTGGACAAATGTCTGGGTCTGGGGTTTCTGTGGTGCTGGTCTCTAGATCAAAAAAAGATATTCTATAACTCATGTGCGCCATATGTCATTTTCTACATACAACTGAAACATTTTCGACTTATCGCCAGATAAATGGCAGACGGATAAACTGCATAGTATCATTTCATTATTTTGGTTGAGAGAAGAACAATGAGCACATATTGGACCAGAAACCAAGAAACACTAGGTTCCAAAATGTCCAAAGTGAAGAAATTCTCTGAATTTATGCCATCTGTTTCACAGAAATTCTCGTTATGCTGTGTACAAAAGACTATTTAAGAAAAAAAGAAGTTTTAAACAATAAAAGCTGCATTACTCGACTGTAGCTTGTGTTTTGGATTTTTTTTATGTGCTTTCATATTGACAGTCTGGTTAGCTACTTTTATGGGAACCAACTCAGGACATAGATGGCTTGAAAAGTAGTTCATCCATATAGAATCAATTAATCAGGTTTTTATGTATGTGGGATGTGGAATATTGGTTGATAATATGAAAAATGTAATTACCTTAAATAAATTTCCCACCCTTGGGTTTCATGTGAAGATGAATTTTCAAGATATCGTCTACATCCAAGATGAACTGTAATTAGTCTCAGTCGTATTTGGGACCACACATGCAGCTGATTGATGAATTATAACACAAGACAAATGCAACAGTGAAAATAACAGATTGAGAAGAGGTAATAATTTATTGCCTAATTTCCTTGTTTTTCTCCAATATTTAATGGCAGACAGTCCAAACATTTGTAATAGCCAGAAGTTAAAATAACATTGTAGATTTATATTAATAATGATAACCATTCGTTTCATGTTTTGAAGGGGCACAGTTTACAAGCTTGGTTCATGTTTCAGTTTTAAGACATTTCTCTTTGGGAAGCACAAAATGCAAAAACCATTGTATGTAAACCAGGATCTGCTGCTGCATCCATTTTTGCCACAGGTGGATGTTTGGATTCAGTGCTCAACTTAACTTCCAGTGCAGGATATAGGGATCAGAGGTGCTGCACTCTGCTAGCAGCTCAGAGCTTTCCAGGAGACGCCACTGAAGAAGGGATGACACTTGATGTCGCTCACGCCTCCACCGCCAGAACCCAGGCGATAGCCAGCATCAAACTGAAGTAACTGGAGAATAGAGAGTGGAGATACTGTAAGGTTAGATTACGCTGTGAATATAATATTTAGAGCAGAAGACCTGCGAGTGTTTTCAAGGTTTAAATCTGACCTCAGTGAGCAGAGACGCAGCTGCAGTGCTCAGGTGGTCGGGGATGAGCAGCTGGGTGTGGGAGTGGATTCCTGCTGGATGGAGCTGCCACAGTGGCTAGAGGCACAGTGAACAGAGAGTGTAAGAAATCGTGGCCCAGTGACAGAGTTACAGTAAGTAAGACTGAACATGCTTGGGAGTGGCTTGACATACCATTCCTGTTAAGAGCTCAAACAACAAGGCCCCAAGACTCCACCAATCACAAGCCTCCGTGACCCTGGACACTCCGCCGATTTCTGTCAACATGTAATGAGCTGACTTTAGTTGTATTCATGCACATTCCAATAAAATTTGTACATTATTCAGAATAAATTGGACCAACTCCATCTTGCCACTAGATGGCAGGTTACACCAAGGAACAAACCCTGATTTACAGTAAAACATATTTTGTACCTGGAGCACAGTACATCTGTTCCATGGCTTTGGAGCAAATCTCTGACTGAACCTCGCTCCACTGGCCGAAAAATGTCAAACACACCTTTCCTGTTGAAACATTACAACATTTCATCAAAATCCAAGGTAATGTAGTTTTCCACTTGCAATCTTCTACTGGTATTAGATGAACTCACCGTTGCTGGTGAGCAGAACGTTTCTAGGGTTGAGGTCTCGACACAGGATGCCTTGCTGATGCAGACTCTCCAGGGCCAGCAGGATCTGAGCCCCCCACACACGCACCTCTCCCTCGGGAAGCCCCCAGCAGGTTTGCAAGACCTTATCTGTTGAGGAGGATTTGGCAGGGACACGAGGCAGGTGGCACCAGCCGTCCACCTCTATGATCTGGTCTTCGCCCTGCAGCTCAGATCCCTCTGATTTAAGGAAAGCATCCACGTCCTCTGGCCTCCTTTGTGGTGGAGCTGCAGGAGGTCTAGAGGAGAACCAGCTCACAAAGGATCTCTCTTTCGCAGGTGCCACCTTGTCTCTGGGAGTCAACTCACAGGCCTCCTCCACTGCCTCACTGGAGCTTGTTTCCCCTTTGTGCTTCACCCCTGAGAGGGCCTGAGGGGCGCCTGAAAACGTCCCCTGTTTCTCTGCTATGCTGTGGCAGAGGGCAGCAGGGGAAGGCCAGGAGCTTTCTGAGGTGGCCATTGTGTCTGTGTGGTCAGAAAATACTGCTCTGTCTGTGCTCCTGATGACCACCATTCCATTCCTTTCCTCTGTGGTGGGAGTGCTGCTGTCCTGTTTTGAGTCTGTAACCATATCTGCAGAGTTACCTTGGTGGGAGCCGTTGGTATCCCACGATGCCCTGCCACGGATCTGGGTTTGGCAATGGAGAGGAAGATGCAAAATGGCAGGGGACGAACTCAAGCCATTATTTTCACTGTTTGGTGATCCTGCTTTTATGAATGAGGTCTGATTTGTATGAGGTGAAGTTTGTCCTAGTGTGCTATGTGAATGACTGTCAGTCACTGCATAGGGGTTTATTTTCTCACAGTTACGTGCTGGATCAGCAGCTTTCCAAGCCGCTTCAAACTCCGAGCTGCACTCTGTCAGTCCCATCCCGGCTTTTTTCGTGTGGTGTTCTGACATGACATCGAGAGCTAGACTGACACGGGCACAAGAGAGAGGAAGGGCAGGCTGTTCCTGAGTTTCACTCGAGTGCAAACACAAACTAGGAGCTGGTGGATGGATGCGGGTGTTGACCTGTGTCCTCGTCGAGCCGGAATGCAGAGTCAGCCGATCGAGCTTGGTATAAAACGATGCCGCTGAGCGCGCGTTCTGCAGGCAACCCGTCTCCTCGATGTAGGAGTGAGTCCCGCAGCTCTCCACTCGCTGCTGAGTCTCGTCCCATGAAGTGGGGAAGTCCGTGTCCGGGCTCTCGTCAATTACTTTCTCTGCAGTCACCCCTGTGCTCCCTCTGCTGTTGTGCTGGTAGTCTGTGCTGATTGTGGGTGAGGTGTAGCTGGTCTTCAGCTTGATGCTGTGCTGGCCAGAAGTGAAGCATTCTGGGTGTTCCTTGGCCCTCTCGCTCCTCAGCTTGTGCAGCTTGGAGAAGAGCCTCCCACCTAGGACGACAGGGGAAGAGTCGCTGGATCAGACATAGGAGCAAAGAACAGGAGCAATGATGCTTTTCACTGTTGCCAGTGCTACAGTGCAACCTTTCTGAAATGGGAAAGAACGTCAACATCCATCTATCATTATCCCTGAGAACAGAGCGGTTGTTGCTCACCTTTGACATGCTCGAGATGCAGGTACACAGCGTCCTCACTGACGTAATATCTTAGCAGCTTAACCATGTATGGCACCCCCTGAGGAATGATGGTCGACTGGTCCCTGCTCTCCCAGCTCGACTTGACCAGACTCTGCAAGAACACACACACATAATGGTTGATGGTTGGTTTTTTTTTATGATTTCACCATTACATCTTAATATGTAAATGATGTATTAAATAAGACATGACTAAAAAAAAAAAAACTACTGCTTGGATCGGCCCTTTAGATGTAAGTGCCTGTCTGTTACTTTGTCCCTCCGGTCACTGAAATTTGAGGTGCACTCGCACTGACTAAAGGGGTGAGAGCTTCCAGGCAGATCAATGCTGGATGATACTCTGGGAGACAGGATGCAGAGAGCTCCCATCGACTGACCTGCCACAGGATACAAGGACTGGCTCACTGCCAGATGGCAACCCCCAACATATTCTCTATCAGTGTCTTTAATTTAAATGTATTAGAATATAAAACAATGCCCAATCACTTTTTTTTAAACTCTTGACTGCACCACTGGTTTTCTTCTGTGTAGTACTCACCTTGACAACAAACGTCTCCTTATTAACCATACTTTGGACAATCAGGACCTTTGGAATGAAAAATGAAATGTTCAGGCTACAGTAGCAGAGCAGACACAAGTCAATATACTGATACTGAAACACACAGGTCGGAAAGGTTAGTCTCACCTTATCAGTCACTCCCACCACCTTACACATCTCCAGGTCCTCCACGGGCGAACTCAAGTGTCTGATTGGACGGAATCTCAGACTGCTGTAACCCTGGTGGTGAAAGACATTAACGACAGTACAATGAAGCAAGACAGAAGCGAGATGAATATGGCCTAGTGTTAGACAGACAGGCAGTAAATCCAGCAATATGGGAGGTGCTTTTTAATGCTCTTGTAAACTCCTAATTTTAGACTTGTGTGAGTTAAAAATGCCTCAACCCCACACTGAAATTATATTCACCCTAAATTTAGAGCAAATGAGCGACACCTTGAAGTTGTAAACCCTGTAAGGTTTACTTTTTGTCAGTGATAGTGGAGGATGGTTGTCTTACCCCTAAATGAGAGCTTCCCTTCCCGAGGTTGTCCTGCAGGTGAGTTATGAAGATTTCTTCAGCTCTCTTCAGATACTGTGTTGTCTTCCTCTTCACCGCCTCACGACGATCCTTGTTTGGGTCCACTGTGAAACAATGAAACTCTATGAAACACCGATGAAAAAAACAACTGTATCTGTGTGAATAGAATAAATCTAATAGACAAGGCCCTGTCCTGACTAAACCTTGGTCCTTATCTAGGGCAATGACAACACATATAGCTGTTCAATGACACCGTGGGGAAAAATGTCCGACCAGCAAGGAAATCTGCGTTTGACCTTTAGTTTATGACTTCCTGTTTTCATTCTGGTCCACATGGCCACATCACATGCCTTGTGCAAACACGCCTCTTGAAATTACTCATTCACAGAGCCTTGTATGAAATACCTGTCCACTTACACTGAACCCCATTCAGTAGCAAGTCCACCCCGTTCTTATAGTAACTGAAAGCTGCCTCATAGTCCTCATTGACCTCACTGTCCAGTGCCATGTGGATCTGCTTGGCCGCCTCCACCAGGTAATCTCTCTTTGCCATCGCTGCCTTGTTTTTGGACCCGTCAAGGACCAGATGGGCCTGAGCAGAGCGTAAAAAAAGTTGAAATTACTGTTGCATCTAAATTCAGACATGGCAGACAGTCGAGGTACGAACAAGCCTCTTTATTAAATTAGAAACAGAAACTGAATGTTCAACTGCAGCGAGTGACTCATCCCGCTGCTCTTCAGCTCTGAAGAAGTCTCACCTTTTCTCCCTGGTCTCATCAACAGCAGGACACATGTCTCTCTGTTGTCACTGAGCTCGGTGTGCGTCCGCCCCCGGTGACTCCGAGGTTTGGGCCTTCGTGGCAGAGCATGATCATGTGAGCGAGCTGAAAAACAAAGAGTTAACTTCCATACCAGAACAGGAAGTGAGTACAAGCTTGTGCCTACTATTTCTGATGAATGGAAAGAGGCAGAGTTGCAAACGTCTACGACAACAGGGAAATGACTCAGAGCATTGAGGCACACTGTCCTATGTCCCTGTAATAACACAGTCATTTATGCATATAGGAAGGTGGAAACCTAAAGATGACAGTGGGGAAGATGTCAACACCCAAATCTTACTATATTATTCCAAATATATGCTAGAAAAAAGCAGATCCATGTAGGCTCACTGCAGACACACTGTTCTAAGAATCAAATCACACACTTACACAAATCACATGAAATGGATTATTTCCAAGGGGCAAATGAATTTTCTGATATCAAGAATATTTAATATCACTACTATTATGCAATTAACCTTTGTTGCACTACACAAATGTATTAGCAACCAATGACTAGAAACCCCCCCACTTGATGTAAATATAATGTTTGTATTGCGTAAATTCAGCTCAAGACAGAAACACAAACAAGACACACATACACACCCCATCTTGGCTACAGCCATGGAGGCGACATCATCTAAGGAGTGTTATGAAACACACAAAGCCATCCTCAGTCTCCTCCACCACCATCCATCATCTTCTCCAGCATGCACTGCCGCAGCCCATGAGATGGCCATCCAGCATAGTAAATAAATAAGCAAATAGCAGGGGTAGCATGCAGACTGTGTACCTGATGTGAGGCGAGCATGCCCTGGACCCTCCACCCTAGCAGCATCAGCAGCATCAGCAGCCCGTGTCTTCAGCAGCCTCAACACTCATCTCTGGAGAGAAGGGAAGGAGGAGGAGAGAGCTGAGGCGAGGCTGCTGATTGGCTGAGCATGATGTCACTTCAGGGTACCACTTCCCCCCTCTCATCCTGACAGATGCTGCTCGGTTTAAAAGGACAGTACTGTTTTTGTGTGCACTGACTGAAGGCCATTTACAACCCTGGCTTTTACCTCCAGTATATTGTTTTTCATGCTGTTAGTGTTGACTGACAAATCCCATCTGAAACATGCTCAGTTTGTAACATGATTGTGAATTCTTTCTTTGATGTCTCCCTTCCACTGTGAATGGAGGGATCACCCTGCCCAGAATCCATAATCTGCAGGCTCTGGGTGCTCAGTACCAGATGGAGCCAGGCTCCAACCACAGCACAAAGGAGAGTCGTTCCTCCCCGAGGGAGGGCCGGCTTACAGAGGGGGCTGGAAGCTACAGCATGGAGCAGGATGGGAAGGAGACAGGATGGGAAGGGGGGGCTAAGATGCATCAGATGCTGTAACCTTATCCAAAAATCAGAAGAGGAGGGGTCTGATTTGTCACAGAGATTTATGATTACGCTTATTCTCAAATGCTCATTCAGTCTTATGTTATTTTGCACACTTTTATTTAAATAAGACAGGACACTCATTTGAATGCTCGATTTTGATTTTATTCCAGAAAAGAAAGAGTAGTTTTGCACAGACAGAGATCAGCATGTTAGAGAAAGTCAGAGATCATTTGTACCAATCACAATATGATCAAGAACAAGACACATCAATCTTTGTTCAACTTCACATTAAAGGACACATAATAGCCGTTGTTGCACATGTAAAGCTGCTGAACAGTGGGATTGTAGTGCAGGTTGGCAAATTTCTCCTGGAATTTCTGGATGGGGATACTCATGTATGTGTCCTCTCCAGTCCTGGTGTCATATGACTGATAGATCTCCTCTGTCTTCAGATTTCCTGGTCTGGTGGCATACATAACTCCACATGCCATAAAAGCACTCCCTGCGAGAGGCTAAAACACACTGGTGGTCCATTCAGCCTCAATACCAAATGATTTCTCATCTATCTTGGCGATGACAATTTTACCCTTGGCCTCCTCTGTGGCATACATCACCCACAAGCCTTTCTCATCTGCTGAGAAGTCCAGGTACTGGTTTGGTGAATAAGTGTAGGTGAAGCTTTTGCTTGCCTATGTGATTTCTCTGTGCATATAAACAGAAGCAGTCAGATTTATTTTGGTCATTTTGAAGGGGTTGGTGGATTGGGGAAGGTGCTGTCAGGCAGGAACACACTGCAAACACAGTCCAGTCCTCCACCTGCCGTGGTCACGTTCCCCGACTCCCAGTCCTCCATGGGCTGCAAGTAAACCCAGTTATCTCACTTACATGGTAAACAGAACACTGTTTAATATAGACAGTCATCTGTAAAACTTACAAGCCAAGCTAGTGCAGCGCTCAGCATGGGAAAGAGTAGCAGCAGAGTCAGAGGCGTTGTGTCTGATGTGATTGTTACTCAGATCTGTAGGTCTTACACTTCTAATCAAAGCACAGTTTTTTTTTAACTCTGAGAAGTTTGAGTTCATTGTCAAAACTTCATCATGTAAGTAGAAATTAATCTCACCATCATGACACTGAACCTAAACTCAACATTATGTGAACATGTGTCACAAAACAGGAAGAGGATCTCACCCACTTTTATCAGGCTAAGTGCTGAAATGTGGCCTGAAATGACCTGAAGCTTACAAACTCCCTGAGCACAATCAAGCAGAGCTGCTTTGCATTCAATTAATATACTTCAACTCAGGAGCAGAGCATAAAAGTGCCAGTAACTTCCATTAGACGTGTAATTTGATTGTTAATTGCATCCTTTCATTCAGTTTGTATTTTGATTAACTCGGGCTGTTGGGTTATTGCTTTAATAAAATCTTAAAGCTTTCATTACAGCCTGGGGAAAAACTGAAAATGTAACACGAGTCTAACAGAGCGGCCTATTTTTGAATCATCCCGTCCCTCTAGATTGGAGAAGCAATTTTTAACCTGAGCATAGTGTCTCTTCATTGATTGAACACACTCTTACTTTCATTTATTTATACTTTAATTTAATTGTTTCATTTGATTTCCCAGAACTAGATACATGTTCTATTGTACTCTTTTGCTTCAGTGATTTTATAAGAGCATTATTTATATAGAGAAAAATTCAAGCAATTCTCCCAATTTGGATGCTTCAGTTTGATTTTATTCAGGAAAAAGGTAGTAAAAAGTCTATGCATTACAGTACATAGTCTTTTGTGACAGAGAGAGTAAATACAGATCAATCGTATCAATCACGATACGGTGGATCACAAAGAGGAGGGATCAATCTTTGTTAAACCTCACATTGTAGGTCACATAGTAGCCGTTGTTGTACATGTAGAGCTTCTGATCGGTCGGATTGTAGTGCAGGTTGGTGTACACCTCCTGGAACTTGGGGAAGTGAATACTGAGGTGTTTCTCCGTCTTGGTCTTGGTGTCGTAAGCGTAGAAGATCTCCTCCGTGGTCAGATCCACTGACCTGGTGACGTACATGACTCCACAGGCCATGAAAGCATTGCCAGCCAACTGCTTGAACACACTGGTTTTCCACTCATCCTCGATGCCGAAAGATTTCTCATTCATTTTAGCGAGGACAATTTTACCTTTGCTCTCCTCTGAGGCGTACATCACCCACAAGCCGTTTTCATCAGCTGCAAAGTCCAGATTCTGATTAACTGAATAACTGTATGAGAACTTTGAACTAGCATCTGGAATCACTTTGTATTCATATTTGGAACTGGTCAGATTCAGTTTGCACATACAGAAAGGGCGGTTGTTCTGGTAATACATGGTGTTACTGTGAAGAATGAAATTGTTTCCGACACTTTCCCACCCACCTGGTAAGTCATATCTTTTGAATGCAGACCTGAGAATGAGGTTGTCGTAGTTAGAGTACAAATAGAAGTCATACACATAAGGACGGTCGTATCCACCATAGAAGTACATTGATTCATAGCCTTGAACAGGTTTGGAGTCTTTACCCCAGCCCCCATACTGATAACTTGAACTCAAATGAGCATTCAGTTGGATCACCGTTGGTCTGCTGATGTTCATGATTCCTGTGCCATTGCAGTTGCCTGGAAAGAAAAGAAAATGATGACATTGGCTGACAATATCTGATTTTTGATCTATTATCCACAGTTGTCTGACTAGTTGTCACACCAATATCTATCTTGAACTCCTGTTCCTTCTGGCACTCCTGCAGCTTCTGCTGCAACCTAGTGAACTCAGTGCGGATCAATTCCAGGTTGCTCTTGTCGAAAGTCTCCAGTTGGTTCACAATGAGGGTCATGTTGCGGATCTGGGAATACCACATAAACCAAATGAAAATCCGTCATTCTAATTATGAAGAAAGTCACTTTATTTGCGAGTGGGTTCATAAAAGTCTCTTTCACCTCAGCATGCAGGCTGTCAAACATGGGCGAGGAGGAGTTGAGGGAGCCTTTGAGCTGAGACACCAGAGCCTCGAACTCTGTGAGCTCAATCCTGAGCAGCTCGAAGTCCAGTTTGATGTAATTGTCAGGACTTTTCTCCAGCATGGCCACTCTCAGAGTCAGGTCAGTCAGTTCTCTTAAGAAGACATCCAGTTTGCCTCCGTAGTGGACAAGCTATAAGACAGTTTGTATACTGTGAAGCAATTGCACTTAATAATTTATCTTATCTTTAACAACATAACCACAAAACAAGACTTATGCAACTGGTATTCTGTGTTATTTTTTTCCCTCTAAAGGATCTGCACCAGGATGTTCATTTGCATAAAATGAAACATAATGACACATTTGTTAGTTATACAGGGAATTATAAAACAGAATCACAATAAATTGTATCTTAAGAGTACGTACAGGCAGCTATGTTTGTCAATAGATACACATATTTAAATCATATGGACAAGAAGTATGATATATATATATATATATATATATATATATATATATATATGGATAGTGAATACAGTATATACAGTTTGTTAATAACAATTCTAAACATGTTATTCATTCACTTTCACTGTTCAATATTCTCATTTTAAATAGAAAGAATTAATGACTTATGTGAGGTTCAGAATTTTCTGAAGAACATTTATATACTGTATTTAATTTGACGATAGCAACAAGAATGTATAAAATGCCTGTATGATATTAGTTAATACTGGTATTACTAATAAATTACTTTAGATCCATTAGAAAGGCCATTACTGTATCTAGTTACTTTGTTTCTATTACTTGCGATAAATGGATTGGAGTTTGGATTCTTCTCTTATTACTAAAATCATGTACTTTTTCAGTTGAAGCTGAAAATTCCCAACAACATGAAAAACATAGGATGCTGCTTCATACATACTTTATTCATCTGGATCTGCACCTCCAGCTTCAGATCGGTGGTAACTTGCTGCATGTGTTGCACTCGGTCAGCGGGGAAGGTGCTGTCAGGCAGGAACACACTGCAAACACAGTCCAGTCCTCCACCTGTCGTGGTCACGTTCCCTGACTCCCAGTCCTCCATCGGCTGCAAGCAAACCCACTTATCTCACTTACATGGTAAACAGAACACTGTTTAATATAGACAGTCATCTGTAAAACTTACGAGCCAAGTCAGTGCAGCGCTCAGCATGGGAAAGAGTAGCAGCAGAGTCAGAGGCATTGTGTCTGGTGTGATTGTTACTCAGATCTGTAGATTTTACACTTCTTATCAAAGCATGTGACACCACTGCACACTCATGATTATTTTAAGTACATCCTTGAGATCAGTGCAGGTGTGGATCTTATACACACATCCTGCAACAGTTTTATGACTGTTTTTGTTTTTTTTAACTCTGAGAAGTTTGAGTTCATTGACAAAACTTCATCATGTAAGTAGAAATGAATCTCACCATCATGACACTGAACCTAAACTCAACATTGTGCACTCTATATATCAAATGAAACAAAGTGCTTCAGAATCTGTTTATTTGACAAGGGCAGCACTTTGTACATGTAATATGAAGTGAGGAAACTGTTCTCCCTGAAGTGTGTTTGCACTCTATGATTATCTCATGCTACAGTACATGTGTCACAAAAACAGGAAGAGGATCTCACCCACTTTTATCAGGCAAAGTGCTGAAATGTGGCCTGAAATGAACTGAAGTTTACAAACTCATTGACAATCCAACAGAGCTGCTTTGCATTCAGTTAATATACTTCAACTCTTGTTGGGTTATTGGTTTAATAAAATCTTAAAGCTTTCATTGCACCCTAAGGAAAAACTGAAAATGTAACACGAGTGTAACAGAGCAGCCTATTTTTGAATCATCCCGTCCCTCTAGATTGGAGAAGCAGTTTTTAACACGCGTCTCTTGTCGCTCTGTTGTGTGATCATTAAAAGATACAGTGATTGATTAGACCTGTTTGCAGCAGTGCATGCACGTGTTGTACTTGATTTTAGATGTATAACGTACTGTATCGCTTCCTCTCTCTCTTTTGATTGTGTTGCGGTTATATTGTATGTGTGGCACATCAGCTCTTATAACCCCCAACCTGGGATCCAGTATTCAATTTGATTTAAAATCTTGTTCAACCTACCAGCCGATGACAAATGCACACATATTTTGACTAACTAGCATGTATTTGCCTTATGTCTTTAACACTGTAAAGCCTGAACCATGAAATAATTGGCAGAAAATTCCAGTTCTTTGAAACTGGAACCTTTAATGGTCCTTGAGTTTCAATTTTTATCTTATTTGAGACATCATCATCATTTGAGACTCAAAGTTTCATTTAATTTCATTCAACAAAAACATATTAAAACAAAAATATGTAACCAATTGGTCGTTCTAGTTCCAAACAAGAACACATTTTTATTTTTATTCCACTATTTATTATTGTTATTACTCTGTATAAGCTACTATCTGCTATCATGCAGCAATGAGAAATCCACCAATGGAGCTGGCAGGGTGGAAGAGGAACAGTTCATTTATTTTGGCACATTTTGTGCTTCACAACCTTTTTATTTTACACACTGATGATGTAGGAGCCTCCAAAAATCATGTATCATATATGATGTGTTCGGTGATAGGGTTAATGTGATGAAGATGCAATGTGTTTGCCCTATTTAAGCTTCAGATATAATCAGAGTAAAATATTTCCTATATCTTTCTTAACCTTTGAAGCCAACAGTTAGTGAATTATGTGCTTTTTCATTGTGAGAACTTCATTGATTGAACATACTGGATCTTACTTTCATTAATTTATACTTTAATTCAATTGTTTCATTTGATTCCCCAGAACTAGATACATTTTCTATTGTACTCTTTTGCTTCAGTGATTTTATAACAGCATTATTTATATAGAGAAAAATTCAAACAATTCACCCAATTTTGATGCTTCAGTTTGCTTTTATTCAGGAAAAAGGCAGTAAAAAGTCTATGTATTACAGTACATAGTCTTATATGACAGAGAGAGTAAATACAGATCAATCGTATCAATCACGATACGGTGGATCACAAAGAGGAGGGATCAATCTTTGTTAAACCTCACATTGTAGGTCACATAGTAGCCGTTGTTGTACATGTAGAGCTTCTGATCGGTCGGATTGTAGTGCAGGTTGGTGTATGCCTCCTGGAACTTGGGGAAGTGAATGCTGAGGTGTTTCTCTGTCTTGGTCTTGGTGTCGTAAGCGTAGAAGATCTCCTCTGTTGTCAGATCCACTGACCTGGTGACGTACATGACTCCACAGGCCATGAAAGCATTGCCAGCCAACTGCTTGAACACATTGGTTTTCCACTCATCCTCGATGCCAAAAGATTTCTCATCTATTTTAGCGAGGACAATTTTACCTTTGCTCTCCTCTGAGGCGTACATCACCCACAAGCCATTTTCATCAGCTGCAAAGTCCAGGTTCTGATTAACTGAGTAACTGTATGAGAACCTTCTACTAGCAGCTGGGATCACTCTGTATTCATATTTGGAACTGGTCAGATTCAGTTTGGACATACTGAAAGGGTTGTAGAGCTGGTAATAAATGGCGTTATTGTGAACAATGAAATTGTTTCCAAGACCTGCCCACCCACCTGATAAGTCATAATTTTTGAATGCAGACCTTAGAATGAGGTTGTCATAGTTAGAGTACAAATAGAAGTCATACACATCATAACTGTTGTATGCACCATAGACGTACATTGATTCATAGCCTCTAACAGGTTTGGAGTCTTTACCCCAGCCCCCATAATAATAACTTGAACTCAGATCAGCATTCAGTTGGATCACCGTTGGTCTGCTGATGCTCATGATTCCTGTGCCATTGCAGTTGCCTGGAAAGAAAAGAAAAATGATGACATTGGCTGACAATATCTGATTTTTGAAATATTATCCACAATTGTCTGACCAGTCGTCTCACCAATGTCTGTCTGGAACTCTCGCTCCTTCTGGCACTCCTGTAGCTTCTTCTGCAGCTTAGCGAACTCAGTGCGGATCAATTCCAGGTTGCTCTTGTCGAAAGTCTCCAGTTGGTTCACAATGAGGGTCATGTTGCGGATCTGGGAATACCACATAAACCAAATGAAAATCCGTCATTCTAATTATGAAGAAATTCACTTTATTTGCGAGTGGGTTCATAAACGTCTCTTTCACCTCAGCATGCAGGCTGTCAAACATGGGCGAGGAGGAGTTGAGGGAGCCTTTGAGCTGAGACACCAGAGCCTCAAACTCGGTGAGCTCAATCCTGAGCAGCTCGAAGTCCAGTTTGATGTAATTGTCAGGATTGCTCTCCAGCAGGGCCACTCTCTCAGTCAGGGCCACCAGCTCCTTCAAGTAGACCTCCAACTTACTCTGATAGATCACCATCTGGAAGAGTGAAGTGCAGTGGTCACCAAATGTATGTTTTAATGTATAAACGCTGCAGTTCAGACTTAAATCTTCATAATTCTAAATTCACCTTGTTCATTTGAATTTCCACTTCCAGGATCAGGTCCTTGCTGACTTGTTGCATGTTCTGGACCCGGTCGGCAGGGAAGCTGGTGTCAGGCACATACACATGACAAATACACTGACCCAACTCACCCACTGATGCAGTCACATTGCCAGACTCATAGTCCGTGATTGGCTGCAGAAAAAACACAATTGTAGTTACTTGATAAGTGGCTGATCCACCTGCATTTTTTCATAAAAAAAAAAAAGATTGTCACTTACAGTCCAGGCCACAGCAGGACTGAGGGCTGATACGAGCAGCAGCAGAATTGGCAGCATCATGTCTCAGTTGACCTCTCAAGTGTCTCCTCAGTGGCCTGGTCAGAGGGTTTTTAAAGACGACTCTTATCACATCATCGCAAGACACCTTCTCTCTTCCCATAGTTATTAGCTCATGACAGGCACGATCCTTGTTTGCTTACAATAACACTTTGGGAAGCCACCATGTCAGGTTTGTTCTGAACATGGGGTGTGGATGAGAAAAAAGCCACATGTAGTGAACTCTGGCAGCACCTTGCTGCGTTTATGGCCTGTTAGCTTAGTGTTGCATGTGTTACATGGTAGAAAAAGGTCATGATATCCACAGGCAGAAATATAATGTAATCCAAACAGACTTGACAGATCATATATGTATTCATCATCTTAAAAGTCACTTGTGGTTGTATTTTGAATGAAACTCTTTGCTTCCTTATCCACATGATTAATTGCATAATCTTGTGCATGTGACTCAGGTGGTGCTTTTGAACAGCGTGGCGAGATATTGTGCCACAAGGGGAAACCCTTTATACTGAAATGCTGACTCAGACCTCAGGAAATCACGATGCAGTACGTGGCCACTTCACTTCAGTAGCAACACTGAAAGGAAGATACACGAGAGAAAGGTTTGCAGGTGTAAGAATGGTAAACATGAAGTTGTAAAATTCAGCCTCTGATATGAAAAGCGAGTCCAATTTTCAACAACAAGAAGTAGTGATAAAAATTTAAGTGATCATCTCTAAATGATTTATATGCTTGCAGACAGGTGACAAATTCATAGATTGGACACAGGTTGAATGCAGATGCTTCAACACAGGGAATGAGAGGTCACTATATCTAATGTGTTTACACCTGGTACTGTGCATGCTGGCTCACTGGAATAGCTTGCAGGGACATGTAACTGAGCTGTGGTTACTGTTATTTGCAAATTCTGTCCTTTTTTTTTGTCAATGACAAGTTAAAATGTCTGCCATGCACAAGGTTTTATTCAACAGCTATGGGAAAATAAAAATCTGGAAGATTGGCTTTTCATCTCTTCACTAAAAGGGAAACATGAAGAATCTCTACCAAGATGCATTGAAGCTGTACTGTTTCCTTACTAACACACTTTATTTAGTTATTTTTCCTTTAGATTAACATATGTGTAGCTCTAGTAAGCATGAGACATAAATCAATCAGCATGTGATAATTTGCTAAACCTTTTTGAAATTGTCACATCAAAATTATGTTAAGTTAGATTTTGTTATGTCGTGTGTTGTCTTGTGACTTCCTGTTTTATTTTGATATCTAACTTCTAGTCTCGTTTCAGGTAGCTTGTCCTTCCTTTTATGTTTCCCGCCAGTCTGACTGTCTGCCCCGCCCTGATTGTTTCCACCTGTTCCCCACTTTCCTCATGTATATATAATCTGCATCTCCCTTTGTCCTGTGCCAGTTTGTCTTGTCTCGTCTGAGCAGTCAATCTGTGCCTTTCCATGCTACGTATTTGTCTCTGTCAGGTTTTTGATTCATTTGCTACTTTGTCTTGCTTTTGCATCATCATTTATTTGCCCCTTCGGAGTGATTTTGTTTGTACTTTGCCTTGCCTTTGATGCCTTGATTTATTTCCTTGTGAGAGTGATTTTTTGTTGTTACTTTGCATTGCCCGTTTTCATAGTTTGTTTTTCCTCCTCAGAGTGATTTTCTGTTGCTACTTTTTATTAAAGAATCTTTCATTTGAACTTCCTGCGTCTGTGTCGTGCATTTAGGCTTAGTTGTTCACAAGCAAGGATGAAGCGAAGTTCAACACTTTGGCGAACACATAAAACACATATTATTGCACAGCACATCGTCTAAATAAACAACCAGTTAATGTACTGTGTATAGTTGCTGCTAGTTTTTTCAGTGAATATATTGAACAGGGGCCCGTTGCACAAAAGTAGGATTAAGACATCAGGGATAAGTGACTGAGCCAAGTTCAACGAATCCAAAGCAAGAGCGTCCAGGCCTAATTGGTTGCACAAAGAGCAAGCCAGGATGAGCAGACACGGATTCAACAAGCCAGGTGAAACCAATCCTGGATAAGTGCGCGCACGCGGCTTCCTCAGATAGACCCCGTCCATCGATCACAGAGTCACTGATTCACCATGACAACGAGAGCGGCGTCCTTTTCCCGTCGGAGGCAGAAATCCTCATGGAGGCTTAGGTAAAGGAGCAAATAAAAAAGAAAGGCAACATCGCCAAAGTAATAAAACAAAGAGAGAAAGCGTGGCAAATTATTTGAATACGTAAATATATTTACGTATTCAGGCGCATTCAGGCACAAATACACACTGCCCCGCTGAAACCATCACGTTTACAATCCAAATAGTTCATTAAGATCTCCGAAAACGTAGTTGTACTCTGATTATGAATCAGTTGAAATTGTAAGTAAAACTGACTGCAGATGTGATGAAACTGTGTCAGTGTAACTCCAGACTGTACAACTCTTTGATAAATAAATACCTATAGGTATGCAAGTGTGTTTGTGCGTGTGTATGCTGATTGATCATATATATATATATATATATATATATATATATATATATATATGTTTTGACTCTGTGCTTTCTATCTTGTAGAGTCATTAATGCTTTACCTGCTTTGATTTATCCTTATTCAATAAAGGAACATCATGCTCTATAATATGTATTTATATTTATATGGGAGGTGTATTTTATATAGTGTATGGGAAACTGTAAATTATCTAACGATTGCAACATCATCTAAATCATCATTTAAAATAAGATAAACCTTCATTTGTCCCACAGTGGGGAAAATCACAATATACAGCAGCAAAGGGGACAGAAGCAGTTAAATAGTAAAAAAAAAAAAAACAGGCTAAAAAGACGATATTAACAAATTTACATTAGAAATTCACACAAAACTTGGATTAAATATGAGATATGAAATATTACATCCTAAATGCAAAAATATTGCACCTTGAATAGAATGAAATGAAATATAAAATACTACATTTAAAAATCTACAATGATTGAAATTAATGATCACAAATGTTTAAATAATGACAGTGGGTGTAGTTGAATGTGATAACAATGTGTAGTGGGCAGTGGAATAACTATTGGTTTCCATTTGTGGTGACTGCTGACTGAGATAAGGGATGAGATTAAATAGATCCTGGAATTTAGCCTGGTCTGGAGCAGGCTAGCTCCACAGAATAAATCTCCATGGCAACTTATACCATAACATATCCCACTTTCCACTATCCTGCTTTTGTGCAGCCGGATCATGGATAAGTTGAGCCAGGATAACCAAGATATCCCGGCTTAATCCCTTATCCTAGTTTTGTGCAACAGGCCCCTGGTCTTAGTATGAAATGCACAAGTGTTACAAATCGCGCTAGTCATATTATTGCTAAGAAAGTAGAAATATGTACTGTATATTGGAACAAATTTAATCTAGCATTTGGAATCAAGGTTCACATGTATTAAATGCCCAAAGATGCTCAACTAATAGTAGAATTAAATTCCTCATGTTGTATGGAAGTTTATGAAAGTGCAATGTAGCGTAATGTTTAGCTCAAGTAAACAAAAAACAAAACAGGCTCATTATTTTTTGTTATTTTTCTACTGTGAGTCAGAATCCAGTTCTGTGTGTCCACTTTCTTTCAATGTAGTAGCTATACTTCAGCCATTGGAAAAAAATGCACTCTGTTCATGAGCATTTGCACAAGAATGCACTCGACACTTTTGTAATGCTTGAGATGATTTATTAATGATCAAGAAGAAGGACAAACGATGCACTATAAAGACATGCAAGAAAAAATGATTGTCATTAATTGATTCATAAGATGTGATTCTTCAGTAAATCACAGATAATGATTTAGCTCAGGAGAGCGACTGGTTCCACAGTGGCTTGAGCTGTGTGGTTAAACCACAGATGGTAGTTAACATAGTAGCCATTATTGTACATGTAGAGCTTCTGGTCAGTGGGATTGTAGTCCAGGTTGGAAAACTTTTCCTGGAACCTCTCAAAGGGAATACTGATGTAGCTTTCTTGTTTGGTATTGGTGTCATACTTGTAAAATATTTCTTCAGTGTGGATATCAACTGATCTGACTGCATACAGAACACCACACACCATGAAGACATTATTCACTCCTGGTTTATAGAGACTAGTCTGCCATTCTTCCTCAACCCCAAATGAATCCTCGTTTATTTTAGCAATGGCCATCCGGCCACCGGAGTCCTCTGTAGCATAGGTCACCCACAGGCCGGTTTCATCAGCAGCAAAGTCAAAGTACTGATAGGGGGAGTTAGTGTAGGACAATCTGTCGCTTGCTCTAGGAATCACCCTGGACTCATATGTCATGGTGGTGAAATTCAGTTTGGCCAACCCGAACGGGTTGTAGTTCTGATAATACAGAGTGTTGTCACGAACGATGAAATTGTTCCCTCTGCCAGCCCAGCCGCTTTTTAAGTTGTAATACTCGAAGTAGTTTCTCAAAATGAGGTTCTTGTAGTTAGTGTACAACCTAATTGTAGAAATGGAGGAGGCACTACTATACCCAGAATACCAGTACATAGATTCTCTATCAGGAGCAGGCTTTGAATCTTTCCCCCAGCCTCCGTATGTGTAGCCAGTACTAAGATCGGCATTCAGTTGGCTTACAATGGGCTTGCTGACCTTGATGATACCTGTGTGTGCACAAGAACCTGCAAAGAGAGAGGGAAATTAGTTGAATTCGTCCAAAGAATGCTTTGATTTTGATGTGGGTATTAGTGTGAATGAGCTTACCAATGTTGGGGTTGAAAAGCTCCTGGTGGCGTCTCTCACACTCCTCTAGTTGCAGCTGCACCTTCAAATACTCCCGACGCGTTGCCAGGACCAGATTCTTGTCATAAGTCTTCTCCAGCCTGTTCAGGGTGTCCACCATGACTTTGATCTGAGAGGAAACACATGGTTTACCAGCTGATTGACATCGTGGTGTATGATTTACACCATGACCCCCATATTAAGGACTCACCTGTACATGTAGGGACTCAAAGACAGTGGTGGAGCCACTGATCGAGAGCTGCAGCTCTTTAATCAGAGCCTCCACTTGTTTCAGCTCCACTTTCGTTTCTTCCACGTCGGCATTGTCGTAGGCATCAGGGTTCTTCTCCATTTTTTCAATTTCTGTCGTCAACTTTGAAATCTTTTCTGCGTACGCTGTCACCTTGGTCTCATAGTCTTCCAGCTGAAATAAAGTCAGGCAAAAAAAAACAACAACAAAACATATTTGTAAATTCTTTTTTGAATGAATGTCTGCTATGCACAGGCTTCTAATTTTGCCTGAGTACCTTGCCCATCTCCAGCTCCACTTTGTGTGAGATCTCTTCAGCTGTCTGCTGTATCTCCACCAGGTCACTGATAGGAAATACAGTGCTGGGCAAGAAGGCATCACAGGTGCAGCTGTCTGCACTTCCACTTTCTGTCTCATTCCTCCCTTCACTGTGCTGGCCAATACGCTGAAAAACAAAGGGTCATATGAACATACAGTATATCAGCTCACCTCTAATGTTGGAAGAGCCTCAAAGAAAAAAGATGAATCATTTGATCTAAGTCCTGTCATACATACCCCCCAGGCCATTGTGGAGCTCAGCAGGGCCAAGAAGTACAGAGCGCCGATCATTGTGGTGCAGTCAGAGTTGCTCTGATTGTGATGACCAGATCTTCAGGGGTTTATATAGCTTCTTTCAACATGTTGCAGGTTGCAGCACCTGTCTTAGTTCACAGCATTAATAGCAACAGCACACGCAAAGATATAATACTGAATGTTATCTTCAGCAAACAGAAATAAAATACCCTGTGTATGTGTTTGAAACAATGTTTGGGGGTGCGTCAGAATTCAAGGAATAACTGAAGGGTGGGTCTAACATCTGACAGAGTTCCCAAGTGTGATGAAATGTTTTGTGTCCCCAGATGGTTCATTTCATTCAGTCGCAAAACTGGATGAGACTTTGATTAAGAGACAGATGGTGAATATATTGAGCACATTTCAGAGATTAGAAGCACGATAAATAATTGAAATCTATCTTTATTCAGTAACTGTGTGTAACAAAGAACAATGTCAGGTGAAAAAAAAAAAATTCATTATACAGGGTCACTTGACAGGTTGTGCAGGATTCTTAGAACCTTTATCTGCTCGTTTTGTCGTTTTCTTTCTCTTTACTTTCCTAGTTTTAGCTTTAACCTGTGGCTGCTTGTCAATGAGAGCAGGCCTGGACCTGGTCAGGTGGTTAGCAGTGGGGCTCAGCTTGCTGTGGCCCATCTCTGGATCGGAGCGTATCCCCTGGGCAGAGATGGACTTGCCTGGAGCAGAGCGAGGGGAGTCATCCAGCAGGTTTGGCTGGGAGTAGGAGCGCATAGCTGGGGAGCTGGTGGGACGGTAAGGCGTGGTGCCTCCTAACATGGGCAGGTGAACGTGCTCATTGCTCAGATTAGTGACAGAATAGCGACTGCTGGTGGACATGACAATGTGGTGCCAAGAACTTAGAGGGGTGGCAGAGAAGTGCTGAGGTCCACTTGAATCCTCTTTGGCCCCTCCTGGAGATATGACCATAGAGCTGCGAGGTGTCACCGCTTCCACGGCGCTCTGGAAGGTCTTGAGGATGCGGTCGCTCTTCTGCTTCTCTTTCTTCTGACGGGACTCAACCTTCCTCAGCTGACGGCGGTGATCCCTCATCATCTGTTTCCTTGTATCTGCCAGTCCCCTGCACAGAAACATCAGATAGCACTGTGAACCTCTTGGACTGCAACCAAATGACTGCATGCTCCTCTCTGTGCCATACGCAGAGTTGTGCCATACACAAACATCAGTCTTTTACAATGTAATTCCATCAAAGATCTGGACAAATTCTCAGGTCACACACTGTTCAACTATGCCATTATTCAAACAATGACAAAGCAGGTGATTGTAGAAATTCACAGCAACATCCTTAATCATTGTTTTGTGACAATAAACCTTAATACATCACAGGCCAAGTATGTGAAGCTTTTTAGAAAGCCCATCTGTGATTAGGGGCAAACAGAAGGAGATGTGCTCACCTGTAGTCCACCATTCCTGTCCTGTCTCGATCAAGTCTCTGAATCAGCTCCTCAATCTGGTATCGATCCAGAGGAATACTTGATTGCTATCATGGTTTCACAGAAGGAAAAAGTCAGTCAGATATTAGTCTCTTATGGTGTGCTTTTATTAATTGACTGTGTGCTGCATGTTGGTCTGCATAAGAAAAGATTGGTGAA
The DNA here is from genome assembly GCA_037975185.1 of Centropyge bicolor. Classification (NCBI taxonomy): domain Eukaryota; kingdom Metazoa; phylum Chordata; class Actinopteri; family Pomacanthidae; genus Centropyge; species Centropyge bicolor. The sequence continues at coordinate 6,448,839 of JBBMOC010000010.1, forward strand.
ATGGACCAGAAGAGAGCTCATCGAGCACGATTTCAGAAGATGATTTCAAGGCATTGTGTCAGTGAAATTAATCAGTGTAGTGCCTTCTGCAAATGTCACTGATTGCGGACAGCTCGATATATCAATGAATTCAGAAACCTGCACCGCCTTCCTGAAGTCAGCAACGGGGACTCGCATGGTGCCATCTTTGTCTATGTTCCGAAAGAAATCCCACAGGCGTAGTTTGCGTTGATCCAAATAATCCTTCAGAAACATTGGGAGAAGACATTTAGTCAATTATGAAATTCATATACTATCAAACAAAGAGAGAATTGGCGACACTCACTAGAGACTATTTATGAATGAGTTTACATGAAAATAATGGAATGTGACCCTTCATGTCAGATGTTTGGGACTACTTATTCTCATTAGGCGATCAAACAGACCTGGATGACTTTCATTGGATCAACTCGTTTTGGAGGCTTCTTAGCGATGAAGCCTCCTACCCCTCCATACTGTACATCCAGACCAGGATGCTCCTGACACGTCACCTCCAACAGGTGCACAAAGTTCTCATTTACCAGCACATTCTGCTTGGTAAAAAGGTAAAAACAAAGATATGATTGTTTGAACTGGGATCAAATGATATGACAAAACAAACAGGATATGAGACAGTGCCACAGTAGCTCACACAGATGTTGATCTCCTCCAGGGCAGTTTTAGGTGTGTTCTTCACCACATGAACAAGGGCCAGTGCGCCCTCTACTGTTAAAGAGTTGTAAGCCAGCTACAGGAGTGTAAGAGAATAAAACATCTTCAAATGTATCTGTAGTCATATACTGATGATCGGCTTAACACAACCTCCTCCACGTACCAGCAGGACCCGGAGAGTGTCGTTGAATTCAAGACCCCTGCACAGCATGCCGACACCCTCATTGGTGAGGCGGTTGTTGTTGAGGTTGAGGTGCACCAGAGTGTTGTTGAATTTTAAGGCCTCTCCCATGGCCAGGGCACCCTCATTCCCAAAACCGTTCCACGATAAGTCGAGGTGTTTTAACATCATGTTCACCTGAATATGGAGAGTGTGATGTTATATTTACCAGGTCAGTGATGATATGAGTTTCTTATGCAGCACATACTTTGAGTCCAGCACAGAAAGCCACAGCCCCTTTCATTCTGAGATGGTTCCAGCTAAGATCCAGCCCTTCGAGACCCTCATTGTTTGCTGGAGAAATGAAAGGTCAAAACAGAGAAAAGCACTTGTGTTCATGTTTTCTTTGTTCGTACAGTGAAACAATGCATTTGGTCACATCTACAAAGACATTAAGATGAGTTCATTTTACTGTACCGAGCAGCTGTCCCAAATGTTCCCCTCCTTTTCTGCAAAACTCATTATGGCTCAGGTCCAGTTCCTTTAGTCTAGAATTGGTCTAAATGTGAAAATATTAGCAACATAATTACTTCAAGAGCAGCCAAATAACCTATGATGACTTGATAACAAAGCATGAATAAAATGTGTTTGGATAACTGAGTATTAATTACTTACAGACAAGGCATCTGCAAAATATTTAGCATCATCATCAATAAATCCATTTCCTGTTGGGGTAAAATATTAAATGTTTGAATATAATAATCTTATTACTGCTCTTGTTAAATTCACTGATCTTAATCACACTATCTTGATCATGAACACAGTGATGCTTGAAACTTTAACCATCCTTGTGCCTGGCCTGGTCTCAGGACATCACCCTCCTGTCAGTGCAGGTAATGCTGTTAATGTGCACATTACCTGAAAGTTTCATAGATTTTAATGAAATGTTGTCGAGCAAGATTTTAGCCACACACTCCGCTCCTGCAGACTTTAGATAGTTGTTGGACAAATCCTGAAAGCAAAACAGATGCTGTGTACTCTACTGGAACAGTCAGGTAAAATATCACCTGAAAATCGCTTGTGCCCTCTAGTGGTAGGTTTTCAGTCCAACATACCAGGTGCTGAATGGTGAAATTAGCCCTCAACATCTCCACAAGGTATTTGGCTCCCTCAGCTTGAACGTGATTGTCTGCCAGTTCCAGAGTGTTGATATGCATATCAGACTAAACACAAAGAGATGGTCAGAAATGTTCTATTTAAATAAGTCACCTTGAATGACACACATGCATTTTAAACTTACCACTAAAGCAATAGCAAGAGCCTTGGACCCCAAAGGTCCAAGCCCATGGTGGCTGAGGGTGACGGTTGTAGAGTTGATGTTTCGTATAAAGTAGGAGACTGGCACAACACCCACTAGCTTGCAGGCCTGGAGGTAAAGTTCAGATATAGATGTCTCCTTGTTGCTGTCCTCTTTTTCTGGAAATGAGTAAGCCCATACAGTATGAGTACCACTATATGGGCTATACATAAACTAATGAATGTTTCACACCATTGCTTTTAGAAATTAGGAATGCTTTTACCCCAGGATTGTGAATTAAAAGTACAAATTTACATCTTTACAGTAAGAGCAACACAATGACTTATACTGTATTTAACCAAGAATGAATCCAGGAATGAATTTAATGTACTCACCATCTGACTCCAAGTCTGTGTCAAACTCATCGTCCACGTCCTTGAGGTGAGCTGGAGATGAACGATCATCATCTTTTATGCAGAGGGACTCAAAAGATAGTGTCGACATTGCTGTCTGGTGTCAGTGCACTATGTCCTATTTAAATCCATTTTCCAATGGGACACAGAGGAAACACAGTGCTCAGGTTATTTTTTTCAATTACTCCTGTGTTCTGTATGGGCTTGCACTGTGAAATGAAATAGGCCTGCACTGGTCTGCAAGTAATTCTACCCCTCAGGTAACCTGTCGTGTGTAGTGACATTAACAATTTATGATTCAGTATGCTTACGATCATGCGTTTTTAGCAACTCTAAGTAAAACTAAAAGCAGGATTTAATGGTTTTAATTGCATTTTACATATTTCTTATCTTATTTTATATGCATGTGCTTTTTATCGGATTAAGACAAATTCAAAATAACCCAAAACACATCCATGTAGAAACCCTAGTGACATTTGACCCCCTCCATCCATCTATGCTCTCACTGAAGCCACCAACTTCAGAACACGCATGCGCGGACTCCAGTAGCGAACATGATTGGCAGCCTGTTATTTTACGCTCTCTACCCGCTCTCTCGCTACCTGACCAGTCGACCCTCAGGTAAATCCAGCAAAGGTGTGTTTAGACGTGTCAGGTTCGGCTGAGCAACTTTTGCTTAAATCACAAGTATATGTGGGTTTTAGCTCCGAACGCTGTCGGGAGCTAACAGCTGCTAACGTTAAATTTAGGTCGCTGCTGACTTCACATTTGTGAATCCAGCGCTTGGTTTGTCATGCAAACTTGTATTTTGTTGCAAGCTCGACGTGGCACGTTTCTTTCGGGTTCTCTATGGAGAGGTGAAAACAAAAACTTAAGGCCCAATATATTTTTGCACTTTAGCTGACTTTAATGTTAGCTCAGTTAGCACCTGTTTGGGTTTTTTTTTAGCTTGTACTTTGTCGACGTCCCTCCTGACGTCATGACGCCACCACGTGTGACTGTTTTGCTGTGCAGTTTATGTTAAGTAAGACAAGATTTATGTGTGCATTTACCACTGGTTATCTTGGCAAAATCAATGACACAAACTAAAGAGCTTTATTTGTTTCAGCTTAATCTAAAAGCATCACTGTTTTCTGACACTAATCTTGTCTTACAGAGGCCTCAAAGAAGGGTCTCCCTCCTGCAGTGGTTAATGGCAGGGCAGTGTGGGATGGTGGCGCTGTCACAACCAGGAGGTTCACCCAGTCTCAGACGACCCTGTTGGACCAGTGGCTCAGCCCAAGCATTGGGGCGAAGGGAGAAACGAAAGAAAGGATGACTGAACCAAGCCCAGAAAACAAAGCCGCGACCAGGTCTGACAAGGGCAAAGAACAGCTGATGGCTGTTCTGCATGAAGAAACAACGACTGAGGCTCCTTCAAACATGAGTGAGCTGCAGCCTGCAGTGAAGGATAAAGTAGCAGAGACCACATACAAGGTGCAAGCTCCCAAGCAAGAGGACGGGGAAATAACAATTCACCACGAGTTGTTGCATCAGAAGCAAAACACAGAGTGTAGACAGATTTGTCTGACTGAGGTCATTAATCCAAACCAAGAATGTAGGGCACAATTAGAGTGCTTGCAAACAGAGGCGGGTACTCAAGAAACCACCTATCCAGTGCAGAAAAAAACAGAGATACCAAGCTTGGCAGAGTCAGTAATTCAAGTTGAGCCGAGCTTACAAGAACCAAGTGTTGAGAAGTTAATGACACCAGCTACAACTGCAGCTGAAGAAACAGAGTGCTGGGATGAATATGTAGCTCCCGCTGCTGATGACATGCAATCAGGGGAAAGCTCTAAGTTGATACTTGCTTCCCTTCTCTCTGACACTCATACACACCTTAAACTCAGCAAGGAACATGATACACAAGCATGCTGGCACTTTCCTGCAGGACCTGGTCTGGCAGAAGAAGTGAAGTGCCCACTGTGGGAATTTCCTGCATTGAGCTATTATCCTGCAATAGATCAGACAGTGCCATTTGAAGGTGAGGATCTAATTTTTACACAATTGTAGTATTTCTCCTATACTGAGCTTTGGAGCTGTTTGCATGTCGCAGACTCCTATGTATGTCTTTATTTTCCGTCCAGTAATGTGGAGAGTGTGGGAGGACATGGATGAGACTGCCTCTGCAGCTGAGCCTGCCCTGATACCCGTCCCTTTCACAAAGGCTTCGATGGACTTCACTGTTATGTCCTACAACATCCTTGCTCAGGATTTACTAGAGGCCAATCAGGAGCTGTACACACACTGCCCCCTGGAGGTGCTGGACTGGAGCTACCGCTGCAGCCTACTGCTAGAGGAAATACAGAAATGGGCACCAGATGTAAGTAAATGCACCTTTTTTTTCTGGAACTAGCTACATATTGTATCAAATCTGAGGTATCCACTAATGAATTGTTTACGTCCTGTGTTTAGATTCTGTGTCTCCAAGAGGTTCAGGAGAACCACTACCATCAACAACTGAACCCAGTCCTGTGTCAGATGGGTAGGTCATCTCAGACAATGTTGTGGAAAGGTCATGTTGGAGGATATCATAACTAGGGCTGCAAATTATTTTATTTATTATTTTCATTATCAATTTATCTGCAAGTTATTTTTGTGATTAATTGTTTAGTCTATAAAATGTCAAAAATTGTGAAAAATGCTCATCACAATTTTCCAGAGCACAAAGTGATGTTTTCAAACTCCTTCTTTTCCTGGAACCAGAAAATGATTGACATTTTTTCTTGAAAAATGAATGAAACGACTACTTAGCAAAATAGTTGGCAATTAATTTTCTTTTGAGTGCCTAAATCAATTGATCAACTAATCGTTGCAGCTCTGATTATGACAAAAGCATTACATTTATTGTTATTATGTTGTTGCTGCAGGCTACACATGTGTGTACAAGCGGCGTACAGGGACCAAGACAGACGGCTGTGCTACTTGCTATCGTAGCAGTTGCTTCTCTGAGGTTTCAGTCTCCCAACTGGAGTTCTTCAGGCCTGATACAGAGCTGCTGGACCGGCACAACGTGGGCATTGTTTTGTTGCTACGTCCAGTGGTCACCCGGGGGTCAGAGGTCAAGGCGAAGGGCACACCCCTCTGCGTGGCCAACACCCACCTGCTCTTCAACCCCAGGAGAGGTGATGTGAAGCTGGCTCAGCTAGCCATAATGCTGGCAGAAATTGACAACGTGGTCAAGTCCTGTAAGGCTAAAGGTGAACACTGTAACCTCATATTGTGTGGGGACTTTAACTCTGTCCCCCACACGCCTCTGTACCAGCTGATCACCACCGGTGAGCTCTACTTCCAGGGTCTGCCAGCGTGGATGGTGAGACTGAACACTGCAAAGACCCACTGAGTATCATCAATACCTTGAAATGTCTAGCCTTTCACACCAATCTGAGCTCTTTGTTTAAGGTTTTCTGTTTTCTGCTGTATGTGTTCACCATGTCCAACAGATATCAGGTCAAGAGGACCTGTCATACAAAGCCCATTGTCACAGACTGTTTGCTCCCTTGTGGCCCAGCTGTCTAGGAATCACTGACACATGCCAGTATACAACTGCCAAGGAGATATTTAAGAACCAGCATCAGAAACCAGGTCAGTGTTTGAAGTCATAGCTTCCTTTGTGCCCACTGTTATTTTTGTAGTTTTGATCCAATGAGTGATTTTCAGTCTTGTGTTTCATTTCATGTCTCATTTTACTTCCTGTCTTATATTTGTTCTTCATGTCTAGGGAAATTTCAGTACAGCCATGAGTTCCTGCTGCAGCTGCGCTTCTGTCCAGCGACATATGTCCGTCCTCTGGACTTGGAGCTGATCCCAGGCGTGACTGACAACACACCAGGTACTGTTTTGCAATACAAAAACCACGATGTCACTTACAGTTGTTCTTCCATTTTCTTACTGCTTAGGTTTTGAATATCTATCTTTTTATGCACAGATGCTTCAAGGGGATGTCAGCCTTATGATCAAAGGTCAGGTAACCATCATCAACCATAAATGTGTGATGTGCAAAAACAGGAAATATAAAGGGGGAGTAAAGGCTCTGTTAGGTGGAACTAATATTCGTCATACATTTTGTGTCACAGGTTCAGACACACTATCAGTCATCGGTTAGACCTGGAGTCGGTCTACAAACACATTCTTCCAGGATCTGGCAATCCAGAAGTCACGACCCTGCACTCTGAAATGGGAGCCACAGTTGACTACATTTTCTACACACCAAGACGCATCCTAACCACTGATCAAAATGGTAAGAAGACATGACACTACTGACAGTGTTGCAGCTGCTGTAGATAACTTATTTGTTTTGTTTTTCCTCAGCTGGTGCAGATTATGCGAGTGAGGGTCTGAAGCTGGTTGGTTTTCTCTCGCTCCTGTCAGAGGATGTCTTGTGGTCGATGAGGGGCCTTCCCAATCACATATTCCCCTCTGACCATCTCAGTCTTCTGGCCAAATTCCAGCTGTACCTGAATGCTGCATGACTGGGTAAACTCAAAGGATGATGGGATGAAGGATAAGTTCAAATGATTCAGGCCTTTCTCTGTGCACATTTTTTTTTGTTCTTGTCTTTGTTATTATGAATGCCATTACCGTGGATCACTCCTGGCATCAGAGCATCATAGTTTTCTAATTGAATAGAAGTTATTATTTTCGTTTAAAAAGAGCCAGGAAAAATAATAGATACCAGTACTCAGTCTTGTTCCATGTGGTTTGGATCAGGTTAATGATAAAGAGCCATGATCGAGATATGATAAATCTTCTTTATAATGCTGCTGTAGTGGTTCTTTTAAGAAATGAAGGCAGTGATTGCTTTATCTCTTATTGGTGTGATAATACACCAGCCTGTTCATTTTGCTGCTGACACCTGCTCTGTCATGTTTTAATTTATTTTAAAACTCAGTTTTCAGACAGATGGAGTCAATTATATTTTTTCAGATGCTAAAAATATATGGAGTTAATTATATTTTTTCAGATGATGAAAATACATATTTTCTATTAATTTGTGGCTCCTGCGTGATTTTTGTTCTTTAACATAGAGCAAAAAGTCTGCCTTCAGAGTTTGTAGCTCTTTCCTGGATTTATAATGTAGCACAGCACTAAATCCTCCAGTTGGTGTTTGGCTCGGTTGGTATCCTGCCTGGTCCAGTGCTGAGATTGTGACCTGAATGTTGTGTGCTGTGCCCCTGCTCATCCCACTACACTGAGGCACTTAGTTAGTCAGGACGAAGATGTCTGTGTGTATGTGGGTGTGTCTGCCTGATGCATGGATGAATAATTCATGTACGTAGATAGTCGAGTGTTCATGCATGGTGGGGCTCAGTAAGAGAGCTTTGTGTCATGTGTGGGCTGTAGAATGTCTGCGAAGGTGATTCCCATCAGTCTTTCAGCCACTCCTCACTCACTCTTGCCAGTGTGCTATGTAAATAAGTTTGCCATAGAATAAAATCATCCATGAGATGAAAACTTTGTTGAGGAATCACGATGTGTGCCTTTGCTTTCCCTGTGGCATCAAGTGCATGCAAGTAAATGAAGTAGGTCAGTAGGTTTATTTTCCAAATAGGTCATTATGCCTTCTGTTTCTCTGTGTTATAAACACTGGTGGACAAAGTGTTTGACATCTGGAATCTGCTTGAAGGGGGGATCGGGATTTATTTATCCTGACCTCTATCTGTCAAATTTCCCTGTTGTGGGTCTATGCAACTGCCACAACATTAACAAACATTTGTTTTAAGGCATTCACTTCAAATCTCCACTCTCTCACATGTGCGATTTAATAGTAGCGTGACTGTCAGAGGTACGTTATCGGCTGATGCATTAAAGTGGTTCCTTGCTGACTGCTTTTCATTGAATGCAGCAGCCATTAGGATGTATTAGCTGCTGGCTTCCATCCACTCGGGGATCCATTAAACAGCAGGATCCCTGATCATGGGAACACATGCTGCCAGCGTACTACAGCTATTATTTATATGACTGCAGTGAACACTAGCCACACCTAAACAATATGATGAATGGAATAACGTCAGGCTCACTTTTGTCAACTCAGTTTTTCCATTTCAGCCGCTGTGAGGTTTGATAGATATCGTGAGATCTCGAGGGGGAGCATGTTGACATTGTCCCACTTGGTCTGACTGAGTGTTTTAATTCACTGTTTTGCTGGACACAGAGGCTCATTCTTTCCTTTAATGGAGTTGTTGGCGTTAAGTTCCCTTTGTATAAACCTAACGGGTAGTGTTAAGAGATCTCCCCAGTCTGCTTGTCATCATCTGCCTTGGTGCCAAAAACTGCCCTTCAACTGAGGACACTCTGTGCTCAGTTCGAACTATCAGTTGACAGAAAATTGGCGTCATTCCCTGCCTGACAACTAATTACAGCACATTTACTGATTAAACACTGAATTTGTGGATTTCTTTGGACGTAGACGTCTTAAAGAAGGGCAAGGTAATTAAAAATGTAATTGAGTGAGAAGACAAAAATTGTGTGGCCACAATCCAAGTGTGCCTTTATTGTGATGCTGAGAATCAAGTCTTTTGGTACAAAACAATTGTGTTACAGAGCACTGAAATAAAAATGGACAACACCTACAGTACTGTACATATTAAAATGTTGGCTGTGGCAACATATTCAAAACAGGGTGTGGTAAATATTAAGTGGTCCACTGGCGATCCCCAACACTGAAGGAAGTATAAAATGACATTTTCCAATTAAAAAAAAAAAAATACAAAATGCAGAAAAAAGTGCTGTAAAAAAACTTCTTTACGCCTTAAATGGAAGTCAGTTGCTTGGGTACCATTTAAGGCAAGTGAAATACTGGATAGAGTCGCTACAAATAAAAGTTAGAAACGAAGGATATAGAAAGCAGTTATACAGTACACATCTCCATTAAATGCAGATAAGGTCAGTCAGCTGCGTTGCCATGAGTCGTGTTGATATCATCTCCTATTTCTCTTATCACTCAACAGATGCCTTTATACTGGTATGGTGAATCCACGTCTTTATATTGTGTATTCAATCTCATATTCTGTTAATATCTCAACAAGGTAAATATCATTCTAAACATACTGGATATTAGATGCCAAAGAACCGTCTCTCACAATTTCATTCCTTTTCAGTATTTTGGAAGAGCAGAGATTACACTGCTTTGTGTTTAGTTATGCAATGAGAATAACGTAGAAAGTAGAAAGTAATTTTCTTTGAATTTTCATACAAGGCACGAGGGTAGTGGTTTGGAAACTAGTCACTACGCAAGCAGTTGCTGCCCAGCAGAGCCTAAGTGGATTTAAAATCACATTACATGTATTTGCACACTTACAGTACGACGATACAGATTGCAGACGAGCCTTAAGAGCTTTTGTTGAACGTAACAAAACCACGGAAACCTATGATATGTCCAGTAGTACGTTTACACTGAGTGGTAGTCTTGCCTTGCGTCCGGAAAGAGTCCTATTTCTCATTGTGTTGAGTTCGCAGAACTCTGCAGTTATTTAAAAATCTTTACAAAGTACTACACATTTGCCCCCTTTTATAATTTGGGAACGCTGCCAGCACCAATTACTATACACAGTACAGCTCCAGGAAACGCCTCGAACAGCTCAGACATAGTGAAGATGAATGAGGCATTTGTTTTGAGAGGAAAAGTTGCTGGTGACCTATTCAACATTGCATTCTGTGAACAGGCCGACGTGTGTACAAAAGAATTGAAAGAGTAAATCAATGGTCCCATGAAACAAGTGTGGTGAGTTCACGAGCAGGCTAAAATTCCTGTTCAAACTCGAATCTGGTATCCGTTCATGTCTGCGGATGATTTTTGCTCCAAAACCTTCTTCTCTCCCGACGGACTGCAGCAAGACAAGACAAAAATACCAGAAAAGACAATGAGTTGCATTCACCTATTAAGGAAACTGTGACTAATTCATAAGGTACTTCCCCCAAGATCATGAGACAATTGCAGTTATATTTATGTAATATTTTCCAAGAACTGAAAATGGTTCATATCAGTGGCTTTAATCTCTGTATTTTTAGTAAAACAACTTATGTGGAGCACATGATAAATCTTACCGTCTCTCAACACGGCTGATCCTGCGTATGGGGCTGCTCGGTCCTCTGAGGGGCGAACCCATGCTGTTCCTCCTGTCTTTGGTGGGAGATGGCGGTGCAGGCTTTCCTATCTGCAAAAACAATTCACACATCACTATTTAAATCACTTTAGAAAACCACTCGCTGGCGAGCTACCTACGCTCGGGTCCTCGCTGTGCAGGGAGAGGCCCAATGTCAGTGTGTGAAATCTGACTGTAGAAGATCAGCTCTTGATGGATTGAGCCAGCCATGCATGCAGCACCGCAGAGCAGAGTCGAGCAATCACATTAGTTTTATTATACACAGAGCTCAGCGTCGAGCCTGCCTTCATTATGTTAGCAAGAGAGGTGATGAGAGAGCATCGTTTGAGAGAAATGGCTCCTCAAACAGCAGGTCAACTCGGTGTCACTGTGCGTGAAGACACAGCACATCAAAGGGAATCTAATAAGCAGGAAGGAGGGACGGCCCTTCTGCTCTGGATGATTTCTATTCCTCATCATTGTCTTTAGTCTTGCAAGAGCGCCATCAGCTTGTACTGGTGTCAGACCAGCAAAATGAGACATAAAAAATGAACGTTTATTTAGAAGCAGTAAGGAATGTAAAGCAAAATCTAAACATGCTAAAACATCTGCTTTATGTTTAGATTGTAATTTTCCTGAGCTGACATTCACTCTGTGCTGTACCTTCAGCCTCATGTCTCGAGTGTGTCTCTCCAGCTCCTTCCGCAGCTCCTCCTTGGTCAGCTTGTCCACGTCCAGTATGGAATGTTTCCATTCTATCTGCTCCACGCTGTGAGGGTCGTGCGACACGTACTGGCCGATCCTGACCTTGCGCAGGGTGTGCCAGTAGCCCCTGTAGGCTCCTTCGAATTCTTGCACCAAGTCCATCAGTGTCCGCAGCTCCAGGGGCTTGAACATGAGGTCCTCCCTCCGGCTGATGCCCAGCGCGCCGAAGCGTCCCCCGCTGTGGACTCCCAGCACGATGTGGTGGAAGTGGTTCCCTGAGAACTGAGACTGAAAGCTGAGGGGGAAGCGCTCCACGCCTGGCATGTTGTTGGTGAGGTAACTGTGCGAAGGTGGGTCAAGGAAGTTTCAGCTCTCACTCTAGAGCCTTAAGCAAGATTCACCAAACACATCAATACAACTTTAAACTATCAAAAATGAAAAGCGTAATACAACATGATGTGCTGCTGTAAAGATACATCCCCAGGATCACCGCCTCCAGACATTTGATTGGCAGAGCTTCCCGCGTCATCTCTTTAGCAATGTCCATCAACCTGTGCAGAACAGTTGAACAAGACAGAGACGCTTTTACTGGTTATCCCTAATTGAAGACACAAGAACACAATGCAGTGCACTGCAAAACAACACCAACACACCGTTATTGATTTAATGCCCTCACAAATACATTTTCCATGAGCCAGAGAAATAAAATCTACCAAATCTAATAAAGCAAGGTCAGGAAAACCAGGCGTCTGCTGCTGGACGTTAGTTTCTACTCACACAGCTCAGAGACAGAGAGATGAGCAGCACACAAACCATAAGAGATCATAAGACCACAACCTTAAGGAACACTGTGGAAGACATCCTGTGACCCTGAAGCTCTGTGAGTCTATCACTGATGATCTGTGTTGGATAAAAGAAAAAAAATGCTTACGCAGTAAGAGGCCGGCTCTTCTTAATTTCAAAAAACTGTGTTCCCGTGTGATTGTACCTGAAGGACAGTTAAGGTCATAGAACAACATGGAGAACATTTTGCTTCATGCAGCGAGGAGAATAGGCGATCACTTAAAGTGCTTTGTGATATTCATAGGTTGTTGCTTAATTATGAATGAATCTCTGCTCTAACTGAATATCAAGCTTAATTTAGAATATAGTATCTATAGTGGCCTACTTTCTAATGTTGGCCCATAATTATCAAAAGTGTGTCCAAACAGTGGGTCAGTGGGATTAGTGAAAAGTAGTTTGTAAGCATTATACTTCCTCTATCCATTTGAGTACAATCAGATCTCTCTGACTGTAAATGACATGTGATCAAAAACAAATAATTCCTGCTTTAAACCCATTGTGGTTCTGACCAGCCCATTGTACCAACAAAGGATACTGCAATTCCCTGATGTATTTCTGTATGGCTTCCAGGCGCTGTGGGATAGTGGTGGTAGGTTGGTATGTAGGCACACTCGGTATTGGAATCTGTGTGGACAGAGCATCCAAACAACTGCATTACCATCATACAATCAAACCAATATTCAGTGCAGCTGGAGAATCCAGTCTGCTGTGACCTCATGACGAGAGTTATCTTGATTGCTCTTCATGAAAAGCGCCATTCTTCTGTGTCTAAAACATATATATTGTGTTCTACTACTGTGATGAAATTGGAAAAATGTGGACAAATAATTATAGTGGAATATGAGAGGTTGATTTAGCAGCACATGGCTTTCTGGATTTATTTCATGTGGGACTGAATAGTAACACTGTAACTCAATATCTTTGCACAACACATGGGTGTAAATTGCTTCTGCACTGTGTGTGTGTCACAGCACAGTGTGAAGTAGGCTACACCAGCAACTCCTGTCGTGTATAATCAGCTGCAGCATTACCGATCCAACATTTTTTTTTTTTTTTACCTTGGGCAGGTCGGTGGCACCCCGGATCTCCTTTCCCAGAGCTTCACCATTGGGGTGTATTCGAGCCACGTGTCGCCACATCCTCTCCCAAGTCTCCTCATCCACCGGGAGGCCTCCTCTGTTCACATAGAAAGGCACCCCTCCATCTCTCAGCTCCTCCTCGCCCTCGTCCTCCTGCTCCTCATCCCTCTCCTGCAAAGAGCCCACGGTGGCCCTCAGCATCCCTCCTCCTCCTCCAGACGCACTAAACCTCCTGACCGATGCCTCAGACTTTTGTCTCTGCTTAATCTGCTTGCAGGTTTAAGCAGGTTCCCACGACAGATGGCATGACACCCAGCAGCTTTGAGCCACCAATGTCTAACAACAGAAGTCAATGCTGTGGGAATCTAAAGGTGGTCTTATAAGACTCACCTGAAGCAGCTGGAGATGCACTTATGATTTATAATACATGTACAAAGAATAATCCTCCTTTTGGGATGATGATTTTGCTGTAACTACTCAGCACTTTGGTTCAACCTAATAGGCCATTCAGTAATCACATATGCACGTAAATCAATAATCTAAGACACTGAGGTGGTGCAGGCTTTACATGTGAAGCCTATTTTAATGACAATGATGTGAAAGTTCATCCAGTCTGCCAATGCACCGCTATCAGCCCGTTAAGAGGATTGACTGTGCAGACAACAAAGTCTTAGAAATTACTAATTCCCTGCACCGTTAGAGGTCATTCACACCGCAGATATCCCACAAATCACCGCTGCTCTGCGATCACCATCACCTCCATCGTCCTCTTCATCTCCGTGTCCGCCTCGTTTCCTTCCCCGTCAGCCGGTTCATTGTTCATGCAGACGCTCCTGGATCCAGTGACTGCGGGGCTCCGGATTCACGTCCGACGAGACGCTCAAGACACTCCCAGACCGCCCTCCACTGCGCATGCTCCCCGCTCAGCCGATGAGCTCAGCCGTGACAAATGCTGCGTTCAGGTGCTCCAGCGAAAGGTGTCAAATCTGAGAACCACCAAAAACGCACCATTTTATTTTTTGTGTGTTCCAGGCTACTTACCTAACAATAGTATAGTGTTTAGTGTAAATATATTTATTCCAGACATTTCTTCAAGATAAAATGAAAACAGTGAAAAGGTCACGAAAAGAGACACCAACAAATGTACTTATTTGCATGACAATGAGTGCAAAGTATTGGTTTTACCATTAGCTAAAATTCCAACATGCTGTGTTTATGTCAAAGCTGACTTGATGACTGATTAATTTGTTATTAGTTATATTAGTGTATCACATTTCCACTATAGATAACACCTCAAAATTGTATAATTTATGAGACAGACATAACTATGTGAAATATGAACCCAATATTGCCCTAGGTTATGTTTTCCAAGCTAAAGTAGGATCTTTGCTCATAAACATGCCTCTACTCATTTAAGGGGGTTAAAAAAAAAACTTGAGACCGAAGACCACATGCTTTGCAATAATTCATTTATTACTGTAACACAATTGTTTTATAAGAACTAAATTTAAATTTGCAGTTAGATCAAACACAACCCATCATCATCAAATAAAACGTCACCAATAACTCTCAATATTTTTGATATATATGAGAGAAAAGCAAAATTAAACAGGAAACATCAGTCTATTTACAGGTCAGGCACAGTTGAAGAAATATTAAAACCGCGGAGCACCATAGTCATCAGGCATCCGTTCAATGTTGTACCTATATGAGGAGAGAAAAAAAAAATCAGTATAGCTGTGTTTTGCTAGGAGTCCAATGTAAAATTTTCCATTGTATGCAAACAAATCCAAACATATACAGCTGCAGTGCTACAGTACCTGTGGTTTGAGATGTACATGATGGGCACCCCGGGGATCTTCCTGACCCTCCTCTTTAGATCTCTGTCTACAGTAGCCAGGATGTAACACTTGTGCTGTGGATATATGTTTATTTAATTCATTGTCAAAATTACACAGTGTTACATGACATGCATTTACCCAGTATAAAGAAATGATGACTCCTGTGCCACCAGCATTTCATTTTAGTTGTGTGCTCTGTTGCTGCTAGTAAGAACCACAATGATAGAAATTCAATCTTGATTCCTTAATTTAGTTTTCTTTCAATCAGTTTTTTGCTAACCAAGCTGTCTGAGGCTTAGATATTGCTGAGAATGGAACTGTTAGTTTACTGTTGGGCCATGTTATGCATCTTAGTCTTTTACATATGCATGTGCATATGTCTTCTACATATGCACATGTTTACTAGCCTTCTTAATCACTGTGTTGTAATTCCGATGAGGACCTTTCACTGGTGATAGCTTTGTTTCTTCCTAATATGAAAGACATTGTAACTTGACAGCTAATGTTAATCTACTTTTGTGAGTCCAGTTTTCTCGTTACTGTACGGTGCAAATGGAATGCAATCATACTAAATGTTATCAATTACACCTGTGCATTTCCTGCTATGACAAGCAGAGATATCTGCAGTGAAAAGAATCTATTACTCAACAGATTGTAGTGGTTATCATCAAATGAACACTGAACATATGAATAGCTGTAACTGTAAACTAAAGCAGATTACCTGTGTTACTCTTTGCACTAAACAGTCATCAGCATATGTTCCT
The DNA here is from genome assembly GCA_037975185.1 of Centropyge bicolor. Lineage (NCBI taxonomy): Eukaryota > Metazoa > Chordata > Actinopteri > Pomacanthidae > Centropyge > Centropyge bicolor. The sequence continues at coordinate 6,464,754 of JBBMOC010000010.1, forward strand.
TTATGTGTGCACGGCAGGCGCTCAAACCTTGGATCCTTAGCTATCCTGCAAAAACAAAACAAGCAAAAAATGTAATGATAAAAATAACTGATGAAGAAAGAGAATAGGTTCATGTCCCCAGTGCCAATTTATACACAGCAGCATGTACCTGAGTGCAACTCTGTACTTCATTCCAAGCTTTTCAATCTCAGCCATCACACAGTCTGTGATATGTGGGATACCTGAATTGGATGAAATTGCAAGAAAAAAGAAATTTCTATGTTCATTCTGGATCTTGTTTCATATATTTGTTACATTGAAGAGTGGTTATAACCCCCTCATGTCTTACATTTTGCATATAGGCAGTCCATCATAGACTGAACAATGTCCAGTTTGGCTTTGATGGAGAAGTTGATGAAATTGGTGTCGACGAGAATGTTGTATGGTGGACCAAGCTGAGTGTTGTACTGGAAGAACAGGCATGATGGGTGCTTTGTCCTGCACATAAAGTTAACAGAGATCAAATTAAGGAGACATCCACCACAAATTATCATACAAATCAAACTTTTGTGTGGCCAACTTACACTTCTCTTTCTTTAATCTGTGAGGGATCCTTCTTTTTCTTCTCCTTTGCTTTAGCACGGTCTTTCTCTTTTCTACCAAACAAAGAAATAGTTAGTGTGCTTGCACAGACGTTTAAGATTCCAACATAACTATTAAATGCTTTTTTGGTTTATTGTTAAACTAAGGGTGATAAGCAATTATTTAAACTCACATTCTTGAATCTTTGAGATTGATCATTCTCTTCATTGCGGCAAACTTCCTTGTTTTCTGCTTCCCCTAAATTGAACAAGTTAAAACATACAGAAATTGGTTACAACCAACAGTATTTATTGGTTTATAGCAGCAATATACATTGCGTTAATAAGGGTTTGAGACCACCTCAAAACAAGCAAACTCTCTATTGATTAAACAAAATATCAATTACTGTTTCACAATTTAAGTTAGAGAAACAAAACTAAACTCTACTGTCATTATTGAAGCGGTTCTTTAGATGAGATGTTGACATATAGCTATAGTATTAGCACAAAAAAAAAAACCCAGAAAAACAATTTATTATTATTAGCGAAAAGCTGAAAACCTAACTTGAGAAGATTCATTTATGGTCGCAGCTTTTAGGGGAGACAACAGCAGATTTATTTTCATAAATGCTGTGACCAAGCTCTTAAGAATGATTAATGTAAATTACCTATACACCATTGTTTAAATAAATATTCCTTTCAGTACCTGTTAGTAGTAGTGATGTCAGTTTAACGATATATTAGCTTATCGTTAGGCTAGCTAATGTAGCTCAGTTAGCTTTCCTTTACAAAAAGACTCCTACATCTAATTAATTATAGATACTAATTAGCATACAACTACTGAATTATCAAAACAGCCACGGTGTCACTGCAACACAGTGAGAAATTACATACCATGTTTTAAATCTGAGACCACAGATCTCTCAGTGAAACTAGCTCCTCTTCCCCTCGTGTATCGACGCGACTACAAGTGACGTAATCAAGAATCGACACCGTTTTCTGCGCATTTTCCGGTTGCTAAGCTAATGCCTGACAAACCAAGGTAGATGCAGTGTTTAATAGCACTGATTAATAACTTTTTTAACATTTGCAGCTTTGCTTCGTGTAGCCATGCTTTTGCAAGCGGTGTCTTATGAACATGTCCTGGTGTGCATCTTGATACCCGCCACGGGTCGGCGACGAGCTTTCTGAAATTACGCTGACATTGTTGGCTAACTTGGCTAGCTGCTAGCATTGTGCTGTCGTTCAACTGAGGCTGCTGTGGCAGTCTTGTCAGTGCGATGCTATCAGTTGTTAGCATTAGCCTCCAGGTTTACCTAGCGCTCCCGGTGTCAATAGAACTGATGATACTGCAGTTAGCCTGTTTGTGTTTCGCTGCCGGTGTTTTCTGGTTTTTGAGACGCCCTTCAAGCGACTGTCGGGCAACTGAACCAAAGCTGACTGTTTGGAGGGGTTATTTAGTTAGCTATTCGGTTGTTCAGAGTAGTAGCAGATGACATTTGGAAGCGTTTTGACACCTGAGCTAGCTCGTCTAGACAGCTCATCACCAGTACCATCACCATCATCTGGACTCTTGTTTGTTGGATGGGATCTAGTGTGTAAATAGTCTGTAATTGTCCTGGTGTCTTTGACTTCGATAGTTTGTCCTGGCTAAACAGATGCTGGTGTAAGTTTTATGACCATTCTTTAGCCAAGTTCTTCATGCATATTTCAGTACTGTGGATTACATGTCATGTTATTCTCCCATCAAGCAACACTTCTCCAAGGTGACACTTAAATATTCATGCTTTCTTGGCAGAGCAGGTTATAGTGAAGCTCTTAGGCTTAATCATTCCCCTTCTCTTTCATCAGTCGTCTTCACAAGAATCCATTTGTTGAGAACTTCAGCTTTTGCTCTGCATCCTGGTTTAGCTGTTTTGGGCCTAAGCAGTTTTTTTTCTTTACTTGTAGGAGACTTCACCGGCCCCCTGGAGTGTCAGTTTTCTTTTGAGCCCGGAGGGGTCTGAGTGAAGGCTGAAAGATGGTCTGATGGACCGCCGCTTCTTCCTGACCTTCCTCTTCTGCTCAGTGTCGTGGATCTTCTTCTGGGAAGTGCGCTGGAAGAAAGGAAAAGAAAGTCAGATTGAGGAATGGCTCCAAGGACATAGCCTCTCTCAATACAGCCACTTATTTGAAGGTCAGTGGTTTACACTAATTCAAGATGACCGTTCTCACTTAGAAGTTTGGCTGATGTCTAATCCAGGGTAAAGTATGCAGGTGTAACTTCTCTGACTTGCACGATGGCAATTCTGCAAGACAGATTGTTAGTATTACTTGACACTTTTTGGTTAGGTTGGCTTTAACCATGAGCTTAACCGGCACTTCTCTGAACTTTTGCAGAATTACCATGGATAAGTGTCATGTTTAACTGGAATAGAAATGTATTTAGTACAAGGAGATTGTGTTGCTTATTGCTTTGACCCTGGTCATTTTTTGGTTTTGAACACTGAATAGTCAGGCACATGAGATACATGTGGCATGTGTGGACAATCAGTACTGGCTTAAATACTCATTATAATACACTTAAATGAGTATTTAAGCCTGTGCTGGAGCATTGCTGATGCTGATTTGTTGGCCGTAATGTGATTAGGGATTTTTCTGTGTTGTTCATGTGTCATCCAGATGTACAGACACTGGAGGAACTGAGTCTGAGTGTACTGAGTCGTCTGGAAGAGGTGGTGAAGGAACAGCAGCGCTGGAGGGAAATTGCAGAGGCCCACATCCAGCTGCTCCGAGACTTTGCCTTCCAGGAGTGGCTTTGCTCCCAGAACCTGGAGCACTACTACCATACGTAAGCAATGCAAGGTCTTAACTTTAACATTTACACCTACCTGGTGAACAATCATGTGCAGCTTTCCTTTTTCAGAAACAATTTCTTGTTGGCATTTCATGAATGTAGATTTTTTCCAGCATAGTTTTTGTTAAGCTTTAAATTGGTTGTTATGGCCATAGTGGTTCACGCAAGCTATATTTATATATGTCCACTTGAGGGCAGCCTCTCCATTCATGGCTAGCTGAGTTTGCTGACACTGAGCTGCGGAGGCTGCAGTGTTTCAGAGGGTCACTGCAGTAAAAAGTATTCTATAGAGACTGTTAACATGAGACCCTGCAGCAATGCAGATGTTTGTGTATGAGCGTTGGGTGCTCTCTATTGATGCAATCTGAACCGGCTGTGATAAATAGTTGTTGCCTCATCAAAATGTTGCCCGTGTGCCCTGCCTCAGTGTAAAGAAAGTCAGTTGTAGGTCAATGTGTGTGTCTATGTGTCAGACACAAAATAATATCCTAGTTATCAGGTTTTTACATAAAACTCCAGCATTTATAATGTGGCACATTGTCACATTTGAAGGTCATCATGACTGTTACACTATCACTGCCTCCATTGCAATTTTGATTTACTGGACTTTAAACCTCTATACTCACAATTCTGGCGAGCTTCCATTCAGTGACTAACTGTGTGGTAACACAAGATGGTCCTGGTCTGCACGCATTTGTTGGATAAAAATATTATACTGTAATTGGGGAAGTTGAAGTTGCATACTCATAGAAGCATCTCATTACTTCTCAAAGAAATAGTATTTTGAAAAGATACAATTGTGTACTTGAATAAAAAAAAATAGTAAGAGCATGGTAATTACAGCATGTGATGAGATTATATTTTGCATGACATTAAATGAAGGAAAGCAATGTCAGACAATTAAGCTTAGATGAAAAAATTATTTTTGTCACTCGGAAAAAGTCACAGGTTTATTTTTCTGTGAAAGTCAGAATTTTTCATTCTGGATCGAAAACATTTTTTAAAAGGAAAAACATGTTTTCTCTGTGTTTTTCAGTCACTAAAGTATGTGTTAACACTGTTGGAAGAATTTCATCTTATTTCAGTAATTGCTGAGATAATATTGTTTGCTGCCATAATGGCCATTATAATTGCACTATCAAAGTTTAATTGCTGCACCATCATGTTCCTATTGTTGACAGACATAAACACAATAGTGAAATAATACATATAATAATAAATAGATGCTTTAAATTAGAAGATTATGTTTTGATTTCAACAGTTACAACCATTTATGTGCCAAGCTTTTTCCTCTGCTGTGCTTTTTCTGGATCTTTCCATGTAATAAAGCTTTAGGACTTTAATCTGTAGTCTTTGATAAGGCCAGATGCAACATGCCTCCCTACCTCAGTACTCCCTGTTGACATAGCTAAAGAGTTTAGATGATAAGATTGAGATTACTCTATATGCAGACTTTAGTGTTTGTTTAGTGCATGGGCCATGCTGTTGTTTGCAGTTCAGTCAGCAGTCTTGCTTAATAGACATGAAGCAGAACTTAACAGTCTTGCATTTGTAAGGTTGTACTAATAAAAATTAAGCACTGCTGTCTATGTGCTATTTATCTACTCTTCACTTCTGTTTTCCTCTGCAGGCTGAAGACCTTGGGTTGTATGAATCTGGATGATCTGTCTCAGTTTGACAGTCAACTGCAGCTGTCTCTAGCTGCCTGGGGCTACTACTACGAAGACTACATAAGGTTGTCTACGGGCATCAAGATCCTCCAGACGTCCAGGGGGAGTCGTGACCAGGACTACGAGATCCGGCTGGTGCACAGCCTTGCTGAGAGGCGTCTGAATGAGAAGTGGTCGATTGGTGAGTTCCGGATCGTTTTCTGCCTTAGAATGGTTTTAGTTTGGGTTGATTTCCACAGCTGCAGATTATTAAGAGGCACTTCAATATAAGATGTAAACATTTGATGGATTACGCTGTTATTAGGTGTTTTCACAAGTGGTGTTGCAATAAGAGTCACAGATCATTTAAATGTAACTCAAGTGTTGGAAAAGTTCAGCGTAGCTTCATCTCAATGTACAATCCAACATCTGTGTATTTTTTTTCTCTCTTATAAAAACACAGTATTCACTCATATTGAGGATAAATGTATATGTAATGATAAGTTATGTAAAATGAATGTTGCTAGATTAAAGCATTCCTAATGTACAACTATAACTCTTGTGACACTGGACCAGTGTGCGGTTTTCAACTTCCATACCAAAGCTCAAAACACCATTTCTTGGCATTTATTGTTTCTTCATTTGAAAGGACCCCAATTAAGATATAGTGGTGCTGATGTCTAGCTTTATGTGATCATACATGTACCTGCAGGTTCAGAGCAGGAATTGTGTGTTGTCTTTATTTACATCATTTATTTGTACTTTGTCCATTTGTCTTTTCAGCGGGAGCTCTTATATTTGGCTGTACTGTGGCGCTGTGCTTCTTGATAAGGGACCTCATGTTTTACGTGATTGGTGAGTTCTGTGTCAGCTCAAGTGGCTCATTCTTATTCTTTCTGCAATTAAACCGTGATTCCAGTTTTACAAATTGCCTCATAGTAGTTGTACAGCCTTAAGGATTTGTTATAAAAATTGGTTCCATAAACATTTGCCAAACTTTAATTTTAGTAGTGAATCATCTTCTTCCAAAACAAAATAAATACCTTGCGTTCATTGCAAACACATGTTCCAGCAACTTGTCTCCTGTGCTTCTTCCCTTCTTCTGGCAGGTGGAATTACTGTTTCCATCATAGCGTTTGTCTTTACCATCAAGTTCCTCTGTGAGCTTGCAGCGAGGGTGGTCAGCTTCCTGCAGAATGAGGATCCAGGGCGACGCGGTGACCGCAGCATCTACGACTATGTCCGGGGCAACTACCTGGACCCACGTTCCTGTAAGGTGTCTTGGGATTGGAAGGAACCGCAGGAAGTGGGGCAGACTATGAGCTTCAGAGTCCAGGTGATAATCAGTTCCTCTTGTGTATAGTTTAATTTACTTTCTTACTCATGGCTTATGAGGCAGAAATGTCAAGAATATTTAGTTGCAAAACTTTGTTCAGAAATATAAAATTGAGTTTTGTATTTTCTATATTAAATTACACTCCTGTTATATCTGTGTCTTGCAGCTGTTTTATAAGAATGGCCAGCCTTTCCCAGCCCATCGACCCGTGGGACTGAGGGTCAACATCACCCACATTGAACTAGCTCTGGACATCCCTGTTACACAGGAGGTTCTGCATGAACCAGAATCCAATGTAGTCAAGGTGGCCTTCACAGTGCGCAAGGCCGGGCGCTATGAGGTTGCTGTCAAGCTGGGTGGCCTCAATGTGGCCTATAGCCCCTATTACAAGATATTCCAGCCAGGTATAACTACTGCATTTATTTTAGGTCCAACCCATATTTTTGCTGGGTGTAATTACTGGTACAGGTTTGTAACACTGTTCTTTTGTTCACTTCAGGTACAGTTGTCCCATCCAAAACCAAGATAGCCTACCATTTCTCCACCCTGGTGCTAACAAATGGCCAGCAGCACACTTTGCAGATTGAGCCCAGGGACGAGTATGGGAACCCTACCAGTAACTCCACGTCTCTCACAGATGAAGCCAACTACAGCGTCCATGTGCATTCTGTAAGGCAACAAACCCCTTCTCTATTACCCTTTATAATTTAATTTGAAGATTTATGTCTTGATTACGACTGTAAAGATGAAAGCCAGCATTTATCTTCAACCTTCTGTTCCCAATTGCGCACTGACTAGCCTCACAGTACAGCTGAACATGTTCTTACCGGTCATTTCCAAAAGTCTGAGCTGGGATTCATTTGAGTTTTCCTGTTCTCCCAGCTGGGGACAGTGGATGACGACAGTCTGGAGGAGTACTACAGTAAGTCCGTTTCACTCAACAAGCAGCAGTGCCAGGTTCTGCTGAGACTGACCCTGAGGAGGACTGGCTGTTTCAGGGCCCGCATCTCCTACAAGGACCAGCCGCTCAGCAACGGGGAATTTGACATTATTGTTCTCAATGGTGAGCAGGCCTTTCAATGCTGAAGACAAATGCATTACTACAGAAGCAGTTGAGCCCAGAAATGCAGTTTCCAAAGCCTAATACCCATATTCTCTGTGCATATTTCAGAGAATGAGAAGGCCTGTGTGGAGAAGAATGTGTCCACTCCAGGCATAAGTATCTACTTTGAGGCGTACCTTTACAGCAGTGGGAACTACAGCAGTTCCTCGTGGCAATTACCAGCCTCCTCTTTGCTAGCTCCCCAGAGGAGGCCCTCCATGGGAGAAGAGGAGGATGAGCACGACTCTCCTGTGGAGGGATTACCTGAGAAGGTCAAGAAACCAAAAAAGGTCTACTGTTACATATCGCCAAAGGTAAGTGGCCAGCATATAAAGGTTAGGTTTGATTAGTAGGATTTTTCTTTTGAGTTCATGAATATAAGAAAGTAAGAGATGTGTTAATGCAACATGACGTGACTTTTATGTCAAACAGCAACTATCCGTGAAGGAGTTCTACCTGAAAATTATTCCGTGGCGCCTTTTCACCTTTCGAGTATGTCCAGGAACGAAGGTGAGCGGCACTGACGTCAGAAAACCCTGGAGAACAGCCCACTTTCCGCTGGTTTGAAAAGCTCACTGTAATCTCTTTCTCTCTTTTCAGTTTACCTATTATGGCCCCGACCCAGTTCACAAGTACCTAACTCTAGTGGTGGATGATGGGATCCAGCCTCCCGTGGAGCTCAGCTGCAAAGACAGGAACATCATGGCTGCCACCTTCATTCGCTTTTTGCACAAGAACATTGGTTCGTCTCAGTCTAATGTGATCACTGTTGCCTTGAGCTGCAGTTAGTAAATGCTGTCTTTTGTGCACTCTGTAGCAGTAATTTGCTGGTTTTGTCAACAGGTGGCTCTGAAACCTTCCAAGACAAGGTGAACTTCTTTCAACGTGAACTCAGGCACATCCACTCCAAGAGACCTCGCACCAAGACCTGCCTAAAAATCACCCGACACTCCATTCTAGACTCCGTGAGTGCTGCGTTACTGTCTAAGGCTGTTTCATAAGCTGTGCATTATGAAATTACACATGTAATCACAACAGTCATGTGGCCCCAGTGATAAATTTAACTCTCTTGTTTGTTTGCTGTTGCTTAGTCCCTGAAGGCTACAAGGAACTTCTCTGTGTCAGACTGGAGCAAGAACTTTGAGGTCGTGTTTCAGGATGAGGAAGGTAAACAAAACATCTGAATGTAACTGAGTAAGATTCAAGGCGTCTTTCATGTGTGTTTGAAATTTTATACGATTATGCTGTTGCAGCAAGCATTTGACTGAAAAGCACAAAGGCCTTAAAAAAGAGAGTTACAGTAATTCATTAAAGTGACCACACTGCTAAAACTAATGACATTCCTCTGCAGCTTTGGACTGGGGAGGGCCTCGCAGGGAGTGGTTTGAGCTGATTTGTAAGACCCTCTTTGACACCTCCAACCAGCTGTTCACTCGCTTCAGCGACAACAACCAGGGCCTCGTAAGTTGGTCTTTCTTACCAGTTGAACCACTTTCAAGAATCACTTTCTCATGCAATTTAAGTAAGAAAGCATTCATCTTAACTTTCCAGGTGCACCCAAACGCTGAGCGCCCAGCCCACCTGCGTCTAAAGATGTATGAGTTTGCGGGTCGCATCGTAGGGAAGTGCCTGTATGAGTCTGCTCTAGGTGGGGCCTACAAGCAGCTGGTCCGAGCTCGCTTTACACGGTCCTTCTTGGCCCAGATCATTGGCCTCAGGATGAATTATAAGGTATGGAACCCAGCACAGGTCATGTTTTGATTGTTTACCTTCTGCTGTCAGCTGGTCTGTTTCATCACTTAGACATTCCTCACAAAGCCAGGAATCCTAATTTTTTTTCTTAGCATTATTTATTTAATGGAGAACAAGCCAGCATGTTTTGCTGTTAATCCAACTACTTAAGATTTTAAAGCTGAGAACTAAAACCCACCCAATCATCTACATAGCCCTCCACAGAGAAGATGAAGTGCCATGTTTATTTAAAACTGCCATTTACTTGTGTTTTCATTTTGCTTTTCCCGTCCAGTACTTTGAGACGGACGACCAGGAGTTCTACAAAACTAAAGTCTGCTTCATCCTAAACAATGACGTGAGTGAAATGGACCTGGTGTTTGCCGAGGAGAAGTACAGCAAGTCAGGACAGCTGGAGAAGGTGAGGCAACGCTTTGGAAAGGAGCATCCGCTTTTGTCCCTGACGTAATTTCACAAGAGATAGGAGCAATAAACCAAACAAAAGAAACCATATTGGTTGTTTGGCAAGCATCTCGTTTTTCTTAAAGAGAGGGAGTGGTGAGTTTACATAAAGGTGGACGAGTAGCATTTGGCAACCGTGACCCTTTTTAAACTTTCCTGCTCAGTTGTAGAATAGCAAACAATAAGTGGCTGTGTAACTCCCCATTATTTTAACCTACTTCTTTTTATTTAGGTATGTGTTGCTCCGAACTGATGTTGTTTTACTTTTGGATTAATTGCCCAAATCTAAATAGACAAAACCTAAGACCTAAACAGGTCAACAAAGTTGAACTGTTTTTGAACTCATATTCTCATCCCATCTCTGCCATCTTGCCGTTGCTGAACCACAATAGAGTTTTAAACTGTTTCACATCTTGTGTTGTTTGCCTTTTTATGTATTTTGTCCAACATTTATAACCCACCACATGTTGCAGGTGGTGGAGCTAATATCAGGGGGAGCACAGATTGCTGTTACCAATGAAAACAAGATGCATTATCTCAACCTGCTGGCTCAGTACAGACTGGCCAGCCAGGTGAGAGATGAGGTGGAACACTTCCTTAAAGGTAAGAAAACTAGCACAGCTGCAGTCTGACATTTTTTTTTTTACCATTTCCTCTCATTTGAGGTCTCTGGTAATATGCACGTAATTAGTGTAATTTCCTGATCAATTGCAGGTTTGAACGAACTGGTTCCAGAAAACCTGCTAGCCATATTTGATGAGAATGAGTTGGAGGTATGTGTAATGTTTATAATTACAATCCTGTTGATCTTTAAAACGCCACTGGGTAACTCTATCTTTTTTCCCTTTAATCTCTTCAGCTCTTGATGTGTGGCACCGGTGATATAAACGTGCAGGACTTCAAGGCCCATGCTGTGATTGTAGGAGGATCGTGGCACTTCAGAGAGAAAGTATGTCATGTAAATTCTCTGTCTGCGTCTACGTTTTCATCCAACAGCAGCAGCAGCCAGTGATGAATGTGTCTGAGCATGTTGATCTTCTGTTGCCACAGGTGATGAAGTGGTTCTGGGCCGTGGTGTCCAGCTTCACCCAGGAGGAGTTGGCTCGTCTGCTGCAGTTCACCACAGGCTCATCTCAGCTTCCCCCTGGGGGATTCAACACCCTTTGTCCCTCCTTCCAGATCATCGCTGCCCCCACACACAGCACCTTGCCCACTGCACACACGTGGTGAGTAGGAAACACACGGGCAGATATACTTAAAGGGCTTGAGGTTTTAGGCAGTGTTAGTTGGTCCACTGCTCTCATGAAACCATCTCAACAACTCTTTGATCGATTGCCATTTGTACATACATTTATGGTCCTCCGAGGATGAATCCTAACGATTCTGGCGACCACTGACTTGTCGTCTAATCCCACCTGCAAGTCAAAATTTTCACTTTTCCTGTGCAATATCTCAACATCAACTAGATTGTTTGGCACAAAAACTTTGCACAGACATTCATGGTCACCAGATGATGTATCCTAATGTTTCTGGTGAACCCCTGACTTTTCTCTAGCTCCATGATCAGGACAAAAATATTATTTATCCTAGTTGGAGTTTGGCTGGAGACTCTCTCTCTCCCTTCGTTCCTGTCATCTCTCCACTATCGTCTACTAGAGGCACCTTTCGCTATACTTTGTGTTTAATTGAATTTTAGCATGCTACACTTAACAGTCATTATAACTGATCAGCATGTTAACATGGTCATGTTAGCACTTAGTTACTCGTAAAGGTTAAATAAGTAAATCATAGTTTCTTCTTCATCTATTTTCCTTGGCAGATTCTGCTGCTTTAGTGAGTATTTATGGATAGTGTGTACGTAGGATCACCTCAAAATAAACATGTGTTACTGGTAATGACGGAACATGTCACCCAGCACAACAGCGTGACTCATTGATGGGTTTTAAATAGTTCTTGGACAACAATGGAGCTCTATGGTACAGAGGAATAAGAATATATCAGGCCAGGAAATGCTTACAATAAAGCATTTGTTGTTTTTTGTCAGGTCCGGTTGTTTTTGTTGGTTGTTTTTTTCAGAATATCACCACGTTTTTAATGTTTTCCGCCACATGTAACATTACGTAGAAATGTTATATAAATGCATTATCATTATCAGGATCTAAACATGACTATTTCTATCTAGTTTTAACCAGCTGTGCCTCCCCACCTACGACTCCTATGAGGAGCTGCACAAGATGTTGAAGCTGGCCATCAGCGAGGGCAGCGAGGGCTTCGGCATGCTCTGACTCCCCCATCACTGGCACTGTGGTTCCACTTGTACACGAGGAGGCCAGCACTGCCCACTCCAGTGCACCGGTTCCCCTGCATTCATCCGCATTCAACAGTGGGCTTCTTGGCTCAGAATCACCCAGACTCCCTATAAATACTCTCTCAGGATGAGAGAGCGTTACAGGAAGTCCCAGATGGCTGTCCTGATACCGGGACTCAACTGACTGACTGAACTCTAGTGCTATTGTATGTATATAAAACATCTCACTTTTGTAAAGGAAAAAAGGAAAAACGAAAAAAAAAAAAGAAAGAAAAACAAAAAGGAAACCAGGAACTGCTGAAAAAGGTGAGGTTTGGACTAGTTTTATTTCTTAATGCTAAAGTTTACTTAGTTTTATATGTTTGAAAGACATGAAGCTAGAGCAAAGGCCTTGAGTATTACTGTATAACTGCTTTTTTTTTTTTCTTTTTTGCATTTTGCAAACTGAGGAACACTTAAGTGCAACAGCAGCCTACATGTGATGTGGGTGTTGCGTGCATCTACATCACTTTGGCCTTAATCGATCAGGGACTGATGTGTGTATGTAAATATATAATATCACTCTTTTATTTCAGTACTTGTACATAGTAGTGTGTATACATAGGTTTTCATCTGTTATCTTTTTGAGTTGACGTTTAATGAGAAGGGATTTTCTTTATTGTTTCACGTTTAATGGGTTGAGAGTTTATATATAATTTCTATAAGCTTTTTTTTCCCTGTCAGAAATGAATGGGTTTTAAAAGAAGCCAAGTAATTTCTATTTGTTTATACATGTTTTTAACTTATTGTGTCTTGAAAACATATTTGTGTTGACCCCTACTGTTTAAATTATGTTTGTCTGGAGCGGGAATATGTTTTTTGTTATTTTTTTATAACCTGCCTTATTCATGCCCTTTGCCTCTGATTGTAACCAGAGAGGTGCGTAGGTGAGAGGAGCCTAGTCGACAGGTAATAGATACATTATGTTTCTACTGGTACATGCAGGGGTCGCTGTGGATGTTACAGTAGTTGGATGTGGAGAGAGCCCACATATAACAAACATTTTATCGTATATGCTGTATGCTTTTTCCTTTTTCATCCACAACCTTTTATGGGTTTACCTCAGAATCTCCTGTGCCACTTTTGCATCCTCTGGCACAGGTGTATATGTGTTCATGCACATGTATAGCAAAGCATACAGTTTGTTCATAGTTGCCTCCTTCCTGTCCTCACTATACAACCTTTAGCCATATTATCCAACATTCTCAGTAAACTAAAGCATTATATCAGGGGCGATTGTGCCCTTTATGTTATTGTAAAACTATTTATCTTTAATGCTGTTAGTATTATCAATATCCTGAGCCAACAGAGTTGATTTCTCTTTTTTTCTGTTCATAATTGCGTAGCCATTCCTTTGCTGTTCCAGAGTTTACATGTTCATTAGCCATTTTGTAATAGCGTGTGCTGCCAGTCAGACTGTGTGTAGAGCATTTAGGAAAATTCATGTTTAGACTCAAGCAAAAAAAAAAAAAAAATGTTAATGGATGATTCCTCTCAATAGTATTTTGATTTGAGTATGTTCATGCCCCCCCCACAGAGCACTCTGGATGCAGTTTCACTCACATTATTCTCACAGCTGGCAGTAAAAGTTAGAGAGAAAGAGATTTAACTTCGTTGTTGTTGAAAGGCAAAGATGTCACTTTTTTCACTGTAGTTGCTGCAGGTTGGGATTAACTGCGTCGGTTTACCCGAGCCAATTACAGCGACCGCTTGGGATTTGATGAGTGTTTGCGTGTGCTTTAGTTGACTTTTTACAGTGTTACGAGGTTTATAAGAGGGTTTATGGATTCGTGTTTGTTTGGGTTGTGCAATGTTGACCTGATGTACTGAAGAGAGCAGTGAAAATGTGATAAGTGCTTTTGAAATTGTTTCATTAAGGGTGCGTTTTCAGCACCGATACCAATGGTGATATCATATTTATCTGAGATACAGGTAGTTAAAGCATTACATGTGTTAGCTGTCCCATTAGATATGACCATTATAAACCAATATGAAGGAGGTCTGTCTCGTAGTTTTATGTTCTTGTTTAATGTTTTGCTTTTTCACAAGCATCTACTACTGTTTTATGTTTGGTTGTTTCTGGGTTAGATGACCTGAGTGTGACTTTTAGCAATGTAGATATTGTGAAATATTTGCCTATGACTTTGAAGCTGGGGTACTTTTCTTTTTTTTAATGGCAGGTCTTTGCTGATGAATGTTTGAGATACTCTGCACTGCAGGCCCTTTGTTTATGGGAATAAAAAATGATGGACTAAATTCTTATCACCTTATCTCACTTTTTTGTGCATCATGTTTGGATTGTGATAAGCACTGTTATTACACACCCTTTTTACACTTTCGAACCTGGATTTGGACCTGATCAAGTTCATAAACTTGGCTCCAAATTTTGCCAGAAGGGGACCAAAGGTGTTCTCAACATAATGAAGATTAAGTTCACCATGTTTGTGCTTTTACTTGAGGTTATGACTTTGAACATCTCAGCACTTTATACATGGAACAAGGTCTTTAATCAAATGTTTTGGTGTCATAACAATATCTGTTCTGGCCACTGACAAAAAGACTTTGAATGCTAGTTTGGAATAGTCAATGTAAACTATGTATTTCTTTGCCGACAGAGTGCATGTTTTCGACACAAGGGGGCAGTGGCTCTACATGCAACATGAACAGAAGATCACTGCTTCCACTGCTGTCCTCCCTCGGGACAGCTTAGCGGCAGTAAATGAAGAGGAGCATTTGCTGTCTTCGGCTGACCCTCTGCACTTCCAGTCGTAAAAACCGACAGCAGGCCAAATTGAATCCCCCCTCCATTTGAGACATTTCTCATTTCCCCTGCACACATATAATACATACCTCCTGAACACATGAAAATAAACAAAGTTCATTCAAACCTGCTGGTTTCATGTCAGCTGCAGGAATAATGAAATCAATCTTTTGAGAGCTCTGCTGTGTGTGGAATGTGATAATACCTGACTGGAAAACAGGGACTCCCTTTTATTTTCACCATATGGAGATGGTGGCATAGCTGACAGCCGTATCAGCACAAGACGTGATAGGAAAACACTCCAGCACGACTGAATGTTTGCTCCCTGAGTCATACACTGTCTGATAATGGACTCTGCAAGTAGAAATCCTTTTTTAATTGCTTTGCTTGAAGGCTGTGGACATGCAGGCCTCATGGCCCTCCACGCTACACCCACATGTTCCTGGCGTGTCTCCTCACACTGTGGTCTGAACACTATCAGGAGCATGCAGAAAGGCATCTTGAAGTACTTGGAGGCAGGAGTCCAGTTATTTGGTCTTGGCATGCACCTGTGGATTTGCATAATGGTCTCTCTCAAATTTCCCCCAGGAATGCTTGCTAAAGAGGGACCACAAATCAGAAAGTCATCCTCTGGCTCCTCACTAAGACTAATGTACCATGTTGGAATGGCTGTCCTTCCCCAGAGGACCTACGGGAGATCTTTCAGCAACAATGCTGTACATTTTTTAAAATTCGTCTGATGATACTAATTTGCTGGGAAAACATGTTTCTCTGACAAATTTTCCATGTACTATTCCATAAACCTCTCCAGACTTGACTGCAGCTCCGGTTTTGGGGTTCAGGGTTGCCAAGTTCCAGGGGGAGTCCATTTATGGGTGGTTCTCCTCAACCTAAGAATTTACATAATCAAAAATGCAGTGCCTCATTTCCCATGTCTGAGTCAGACACCCCGCCTCCGAGGACACGTCTGTCAGTTTCTCTGATCAAAGATAATTGTCCGCAGACACTGATCTCCACAGGACAGACAACACAAACGTGGCATGCCTCAAGTATCTTCAGAACATGACTGCTCTCCCTCCTTTCTGCTAAACAGCCGTGGGATTGTCTGCTTCCCATTCCAACATGCAGGTCCTCATTACCTGATTGGACGCTACTGATTACCTGCCAACTGGATTGGCTGCAGGTATTCATCATCTGTGATGATTTGGCCGATTTAGAGGCCAATCTTAATCAGGGTCACTGAGGGACAGGAGAGCATCGCTCCAGCAGCAGGCCTGGACTGAAGTTTTCCCCAGGAAGTTCACCCTTCACTTTATTGTGTGCTGACTTCATGTTGTCTGTGAAAGGTCCTTCAGGCGTCAGTCCAAACATCGGCAGACGTCAGGGTGAGTGTGTGAGCATGCACAGTCCTCCTCCAGAACAACCATGAACAAAAGGGGAGTTCTCTTGCTCTTTTCATGCCAGCTGACCACTGAAATGCCTGTTTGGCTTTTGAAGGGGAATTTCTGCCTGAGCCGTGCCTTCTGCAGTTGCCCTATCAGGCCTTAACTGGCTCCCTTTATGACTGGTGACAGTGTGGTTCTGCGATCGACATGCTGCAGGATTAAGTGGAAAACGGCTGTGAGAGAAGCACATCACAGTGATGACAATGGTCTGGCAACTATGTGCAGCAAAGGAATGTATGGATGGGATGCTGCTGCTGATTAAAGAGATTTTTTCCCCCCTCGTCTCTTGCTAATTCACAGATTCTCTGTTGCTCCTATCAATCTTCTGTGATGTAAGTGCTGAGACCTGGCTCTCAACACCCGGGCTGCGATGCTGCGAGTCCGCGCCGAATGACACGTACGAGCTGCCACACACAGATGAAAAGGCCTCATTAAAATGCATTCCCCTATCAGAAGCAGGACCGCCAACACATGTTTTGTTTTGAAAATGATATAACCCTCCGTGCGTACAGCTGAGGTCAGAAGCGAGCAGAAGCTTACAGCCGCAAGTGGTCTTGGAAAACTTCTAGCATGGAGATTAATTGTACCCCAGCTGATGGCTGTCTATGTTATATATGATGTTGGAGAGAGGCTATTGATTCATAGGCTTAGTTGTCCTGCTGGGATGTGCAGCTGACTTACATTCGTTGTGTCGGCAAACATATCAGTCCTTATATTTCCTCTGTAAAGACAGGGCCTTGAATGTAGATCTGTCCAGCTGTTTGACTAACACCTCAGTGCCGCTCCACCCAACTGTCAGTATGGTTGTCACCGTAGCCGGTATGAATAGGCTGCGGAGTGGGATTCATCCTGATTTCTAGTTGAAACAGTGTCCTCCTCTTCCAGCAAAATGCAGCTGAATCAGGTGCTTCTCAGTATGAGAACAACACACGTCCAAGGGAGTGGAGCACACTGACTGATTTGCGGCCTTTAATTGTACAAACAATTAAAGTCATGAAGTCATCCTGATTTCTGTCATCCCGATTCTGTCTGTAAAGTGTACTGTGTCAGTGCAGCAAACAGTCAGTATAGAGGAAATGTTTTCAGTCATTCCAGCAGCAGGATGTCAAGCCTTGACTTTTCCTGTAGCACTACCAGCAGATCATTTTCACTTATCCTCTTTTTGTTTCCACAGGGTGAGGCATGATTCCCTGACTGTTCCTCCACCATGAGATTTTGTGTGAAATATGTCACTAACTGTTATATGACGGATTACCATGAAACAGGCTTAATTAAGATGGTGAAACATTGGGAACATTCTGCTCGTTGAATGTGAACGTTAACATCCTGAGCTTTTAGCCTCATAGAGCCGTTAGCCCGGCTGTAGCCTGTAGCCTCGTCTGCCTGTCTGCTCATAAACTTCACCATGTCAAATTATCCCTTTAACTGTACATGCATGTAAAATTCTTCATATAGTTCTTCAGCCATGGAAAAGAACAGCATGGTTTCCTATACAGGACATTCTTCTTATGTGATGAAAAGCTGCATAGCTCTGGCTTAGGGTCATAAGGTCAGCGCCAAATTAATCCTGACTCCCACAGTTGTACAGATTGAAAAATAAGCAGGACTTGACGGGATGTTTGCCACCCTGATTTTTTTGAAATGTGCTAAAGTCTAGTTGGCAATGGCCAGTAATGAGCCTGGCATTGGCCTTCTTTCCAACCACAGGCCTGTAAGGAGCTCCTGGCCACTGGGTTGATCCGGAGCAGTCCAACCAATCACCAGTCCAGGTTCTGTCTCCAACATAATCCTGCTCAACAGAGTCATATTAGGTTCTACATGGACTGATTTTATTTGTGGCACTGTCCAGCCTCGAATTAATGTGTTGGTATAAAACTTCACACAACAAAAATCTTTGAAGGGCAGATGACAACAGTATCATCAGAAACAGACAGACCAGAAATGTACGGAGATTCAAAGAGTGGAACCATGCTTTAAAATACTTTGTGTTTATATTACATTTACATTTGAAAGAGTTAACAAGCCTTCTTGTTAACAAGCCTGGTGTTTTTAAGTTGCCTTCCTGCTGTGTCTGAACCTAATAAAGTAGCCGGACCTGGACTATCCCACAGCACCTCACTGCAGTACCTACGGCGCATTATTTGTGAATGAACCACTGTGTTGGTCTGCGGTTTGGGCCACTTCACAATGTGGAAGTGCTTTTAGTCATCTTTCCATTTAAAATTCATCATCCAGTTTGTCAACTCAGAGGGGAATTCACTCATTCATACTTTCTCCTGTTTGAAGATGAGGTTTTAAATGTGCTCCACTGACCACAACCATGCAACCACAACAATAGTAGCCACATCTGGTCTGCACATGTGCTATCTCTTGTTGTGTACAGATTAGCAAAGGCCATCTTACAGTGTGTTTACAGTGTGCAGAGCCACACATCACCTTCACCTCTGTGCTGTGAAGCTGAATCTGTTAAGAGAAAAAAAACAGTTTGACAGCAGCATCAAAGACAGGGTGCTGATAGGATTTTTGCATTTGTGCACATTTAGTTCAGAGATGCTGGTGTGTTCAGGCTGGCACGACATGCAACACTACATACTGTTGAGGGAACTGCCGGTGAGTAGATGTGAATGAAAGGTACAACACACCGGCTGGAAACTGCTGATTGAGGGAAGTGTGTTTCTGTCAACTGCCAAGAGATGGTCAGCTCAGTAGGGACCACCCTGGTGAAAGAGGGGAACAGGGTGAGGCTCTGTTCGGACTGACAGAAAGATCGACTGCATCCTATCAGCTGCCGCTTCCAGAACGTGCCCAGCTCTCAGTTTAGATAATGGCAGGCTGCCGCCTAAAGCCTTTGAAAAAGAGACTGCGTGTTTTCAGCCTGATTTCATTTCAGCTATGTTCTCATGAATAGCAGATTCACATGACTCCTCTGGACAGTCATTTCTGCATGTAAAAGTTGGATTCAGTGCATGTAATCATGAGGAATAAGCCAAAAAACATAATACTTTTTTTACAAATCCTCTGCACCCCTCACCCCCCCTTCCTCATAAAATTATCATGTTCCAGGTGCAAGACAGCCTGAACAGGATATGATGTAACTCATCCAGGCTCCTCTCTGCTTTCTGTGTTAGCATTGTGGGTCATGGCAGGAGTCTCTTCCTGTTTAAGGGTGTCAGCCACCCAACGGGATGATGAGGATACCATCCAGGACACTCTGGGGAGGACATTAAAGGCCAGACACAAGCGAGGACATGAGAGAGGCCACGGACATGGCAGAGAGTGTTTGCTTTGCTCTGGGTGTGAGCTATGCGAGGATCTGCCTGTATATTTTTCTTTATATGGTGACTGGTCGAAAAGAGGCTCCGCAGAGGAACCCCCATCGAGGGGTCACCGCACTGTTACACCAAGAATAATCAGGGAGAAACATGTAAACAAATCTTTTAACTATACCTTTAAAGCGTGCGAGTTTAAAGACCTTTCGCTTCTTCTCATTTTCCGAACACATGACTTCATAGACTTGTTTACATGATGAGAAACATGACTCGTTCTCTTTGAGCAATTTCAAAGAGTCATTTGTGTGTAACGCTACAAGCAAGAGAGGTTACTCGTGGTCTTTGTGAGCAGTCATGTGGTGCTAACAAAAACAAAGGATGCATTTATGCTTTACAGTTTTCGCCAGACACATCATAAGAGCAGAATGCAATTGAATAAGGTTGAGATCCAAGAGGGAGAGGGGTCTGCTGCTGTGAAATTCCTGCATGAGATCAGTCAAAGAAAATACATATTCCTGCTCTGGGCTGATAGCGGAGAGACATGCTGACATGCCTCTGATTTGTTTGCTTCATTTGGAAGAGCAGGGAAGAAGGCCCACCAGTGACACTGTCCAGGCTGTGAACACATGCAGAAACACATTTATGCTCATTGTATCCTCTGCCATTACACTGTCATCACAATCAATCAGACGGCCTTTTAGGATGTAGCATCTCCCCATCGCTCTTTGTTTCTGTCCCACTATTACTCTTTCCAATTAGCCAGCATATTTCACAGACCTGATGCACTCTCCAAACTTTTTTTTAAAGCCCTCCATTCCAGACAGGCGTCACCATTTCAAAGCCTGTATACCTTCGCAAAACAGGCCAACTGCTCTGCAAGGAGGCACAAATTTCATCAGGAGTTCAACACTGTCCACGGTCTGTACTCGAGATATTTTCCATCCACCCAAATAATCTGTGATCTTGTTGCAGCCATTTGAGAAAGCGAGATTTTTGTGGCAAAGTAAACATTACATCAGCAAAGAATTTTGCCCAGAATGAATTTCCCAGAAGAATTTGCCCAGAAAGTCCAAGGTCTTTGTACGGAAACAAATCTCCAAGTAAATACAGCGTGTAACACATAAGTCAGAATTCACAGACACCCTGTTTTTATCCTGCCATAAATTTGAAAACCATCCATCTCTTTCTTTCGCTAAGCATGGAAATGATATAATAAAGGCCATTATGCAACTAAAGGAGTTCCTGGGTGTTTGTGACAAGGAGATTGAGCTATTTTCTGCTTAGGTTTGTGATTAACAGCCCCCAGGTTGCCTCCAGATGTGGCTTGGCCCCCGGCGCGCACTCAGTACATTTTTTGATCAACTCACCAATAAAAGAGTGACCCTCCGCGACACTATCCATCATCATAAAGGATGACGCAGTGATCTAATAAGTAGATCCGACTCCTCGCTGCAAACATGGGATCGCTCTTTTATGCTAAATGGTGGACAGATGGTTGGGCCTCTGCAAGCAATCACAGCCAATGATTACCAAACATCTCATCACATACTATAAACTGGCGAGAGGAAAACAAGAAAGGTGGTGGGAAACAGTAGTAGGACTAGAAGGAATTTGACCATCACAGCCTGTAATATTAGCCAGGTCCTTTGCGGATAATATCGCCGACCGCATCTGTCTTTGTTGTTTCGTTGGAACGCCATGGAATCTGTTTATTTTCACGGAGAGGCTTACATTATTCTGGAGCAATCTACAAACAACAAACAGAGACCGGCTTGTTTATGAATATCAACTACACTCTTCCATTTCATCCTCCTCCGTTTGCCCATTATGAAATCCCCCTACAGCATGAGACATTTTCCAAACAACAACAACGAAAAAAAAATACTGGTTCAGAACAAAATGTACAAGATTTTAAGACAAAATTTGCTCTGAAATGTATCTAAACATCCCACACAGACCGGACTTATATCAAGGTCTGTCATGCAAGTCTTAATATACAAGCCCAGTGATTGATTCCCTTACGTTATCTTATCTCCAGAGGCCAGTTAAGTAGAAAACAGTCCAACGACAATTTGATGGATTTATCATTTTGTTAGCAGCTCTTGATAAGTGTCACGTCTGTCATCAAGTATTTTTCTGCTCGGCTGTCATACTGTTTTTATTCGTTAAGTAATTTACCTCTTCCTTGGATAAACACTGGTCCCGGCCGTGCCAAGACTGTCCGCGAACAGAGGAAGCCGGGGGCACTCTTTCTGCACAACTTTGAGATTACAGAAAGCAACAGTCACTTATCACACTCAATTCGCTCCATAATGACAGAGTGATAAAGTACAACCTTGATATGCTCTTGTGTTTTCATGTTACATTACATTATATATTACCGGCGTGTCGCAGCTTCACATTTGTCACAGAAAACAAACCAAAGCTCCACTTCGGAAAGCCAGCTCTTATCTCTGGATTGTAGAGTGTAATTTGTTTGAATAAAAAGCTGCTCTCGTCGTTTGTTGATAGATGCTTTACAGCTGCAGTTTAGTTTGAATATATATGAGAAAGAGCAGTGGTGGAATTTAACAAAGGCCAGTTTACACAACTATTTATTTATGAGGGAAATGTTATACTTTTTTACTCCACTGCATTCATCCAACATCTATAGATAATAATAGTGCAACTTGCAACTTTATACGAAAAAAGAGAAAATATAACATATAGCCATATAAACTGCTCAGCTGCTGATCTTTTTGTCTAAATCTTGGTGTGAAAGCAAAAGGCCTATGAGTTTGAAAAAATATATGGTAACAGATTAAAATAACCAAAGCAGTTCAAATGAGTAATCAAATAATATAATTCGTCACTCACATGGATCATTCTGCCTCCTAAAGAGTAGTTTTACTTTTTGTACTGTAAACTTACTTTCTATCTTTATTTAAGTCAAATCTTAAATGTCAGACTTTGAGTTGTAATGGAGCATTTTTTAATTATTATTTACTTTTTTTCACCATTATTGCCACTTTCACCCAAGCAACAGATTACTATTTGAACACACAGTAACTGAATACTTCCTCCACTCATAAGAAAATAAGATGATAGCAGTGCTTAGTTATCCAGTTGCTGGTTTACATCTGATGACCTGCTGGGCAAATAATAAAGTAAAGTGAATGATTAACACCTTTCACTCTCTTAGGTGCCCTTGGGCCAGGCATTTAGCCCTAACCTGTATTTGCACTGTGCTGGTGTGACTGCGCACAGCTGTGTGAGTGTGAAGCACGTACTGCACATGTTCGGTCAAGTCTCACCAGATAAATAACGGCTGAATCATAATATACATAGCTTGACCCATTGCTCTCGTTTCAGTTGAATCTGTTCAACTTCAAGTCCACAAAGTGTATTTATTGCATTTCACATAGTTGAAGTGATGGTAAATGATGTGCCGTAGGTGACCATTGGGTCATCTATGTAGATGCGTTACTCATGATGCCATGTGAAGTCACGAGGATCAGCAGGATAAGTAAACTCACCTCTTCTGGCACTTGAGGCTGTTTAGCAGCATGTCTGTCTGCGGGCTTATTAAAACTTGGCTCCCTAATGAACATTCGCCCTTGAAGCCTGCTGAGTGCTTAGTGCTGCTCAGGAGACGGGGCTCTGGACACACGGGGCCTCTCTTCCTGCTCCCTACGGAGCACTCGAGTATAAAACTCAGCTGTACCGGCAGGCTGGGGTAGAGTCATATAAACACTTTTACAGTGAAGTGGAATGTTAACAAAAGACAGTCCACAGAATAAATTCTGTGGTTCTTCCTCCGTGTTTTATATTTGTAGAAATTAATTTTGCGAGCTGATGCGGAGAGTGGGTTTTATTGGCACCGTGACCGGTTCTTGTTTATAGTTTTTATCGTTGTCATTTTGTCATCTATTGCCATGTGTGATTTAAACCTCTCTGCTGCGGCATGGGAGAGTGGGAGGAAAAGGCAGTTCCACATGGGCTGACTGAGGCCTTGCAACCATGCCATGACTTCACACTCCATTGTGAACACGCCAATTTATGTTTGTGTATGTGTGTGCGTGTTTATGTGAACACAAGACAAAGTCGAGTGTGGTGCGGGCTCGCAGACAGCGTTGCACAATAACATGTCCAACCCAACAGCTCCCTCAGGGGTGTGATTTACGAGCTGGGCAGTGACGGAAGACATCCAGGAACTAAGGCCTACTTAACAGACATGGAAATCTCATTCTGAATAATCTACTTACAGTATCTGTCTTTCTGTGTCGCTCCCTGACTTCAGAATCTGTCTATTTCATTGAACCTCTGTGATGCTGGCTGAGGCGAGTTCGACATAAAATTTAAAAAAAAAAAAGAGCAGTTCAAAGAGATTCCACCAAAGTGCCATGATGAATGGGGCAGTTTTCCCAAACATCTGTCGGAGGCCTCTGTGTCTGTCTGCCTGGGGGGCTCTTGTAGACAGGTCAGCACAGTCAGAGAGGCTTCCTCCCTGAGCCTCACACACGCCTATTCTTCCCCTCAGCCCTGGTCCCATGGATCCCATGGTCATAACAAGGTTTCATTGATGGCTGTCGCATCGGCCGGACTGAAGTTTCGTCTTTGTTATACGCTGCTGTTGATGTTACCCCCTTGACCCTCGCACTGGAGGGATCCCCACCCAACACTGGTGACTGATAATTAGCGAAAGCCTGTGGCAGAAAACACTTTGAAGTCATCTCGGCTAATTGTCGTGTCATCCCCTTTTTTCCTTGAAGCGTGCTCGCGGTAAACGGAACGTAGGTTACGGCAGGCCAAAGGTTTGTTCTGACTAAATGGACTATGGGGAAAAGGTTTAATGGATTGAAAAATAACAAATTTATCATGCTTAATAGGAAGCTATTCAGGTCAAATTGACCTCATGCGGGGGGTTAAATCGCATCATAACTTTCTGGCGCTCGACCTTCACTGTTAATTGGGGGCAGTGAAGAAGATTTTTCATTCACCTAACTGTTGCTGAAGAGAAAGCACATGATTCTCTGCTCACAGCTAACCAAGCATGAGGCCCGTTCAGCGGGACCAGCAGCCGTCAAACATGAACATTGCATGAAACTGAACGCCACGTATGGGAAGGGGAACGCTGCTTGAAAACACAGCGAGCAATTAGTTCGGCCCAAACTGCGGCACCATACCAAATTGATGTGCTGTCATGTCGGAGGCTGGAAGGCACGTGTCATCCGTGAGCCAACCAGCGAATGTGGTTTATGCATCATCCATTCCCAGCAGTAAAGGTAAACAGACCTTAACCTGCATTACTCAACACACTGCAGTCTAATACCAAAACAACTGGCAGTTTGGTAAATCTTTCCTTTATCCTGCGTGCGGTCCGACTGTTGAGTGGGCGGCTTGGGCTAAAATAAAAAAAGAACCTGTTTTTCACAATCACAATTTCTGTGCCACAACTGTTTGTTCTAGAAACCCTAATGTAATTTTGTCTAGACAAGAAAGGACATACAAAACATCCACTTCAACAAAACTTGCAGGAGTGGATTAGAGCAGACAGTGTTACAAATAGACCGAGATTACAAGGCAAATGTTTGGGGCGTTTAAAATAGATGTTTTGTGTTCGACATGATCCTGGCTGTTTTGTT
Source organism: Centropyge bicolor (assembly GCA_037975185.1). Lineage (NCBI taxonomy): Eukaryota > Metazoa > Chordata > Actinopteri > Pomacanthidae > Centropyge > Centropyge bicolor. The sequence goes on from JBBMOC010000010.1 coordinate 6,489,876, forward strand.
GATTCCTCAGTTGAGAATGTGTTGAAAAAGGAATGACCCTCTGGAGGCAATTAGGGAGTTAAGTGAGTAGAAAGTGGAAGTGTGAACAGTGTTTTTACAGGTCCTGGTTCAAAAATAAAGCCACTTTTTATAAGATCTGTAGACACTCATTAAAGCTTGATAGAAAATGAGGAAATAGATCCAATGAACTGTGTCAACTTGGTGAAAAATTGTGTTTTGCAATATGACCAGAAAGGCTTTACTGCACCGGTTGCACACACCTGATTTAACCACCGGAAAGTCATTGGCTGTTTGGTGCCAGACAGTTGGCATGAGCTCAGAGGTGCCTGTCTTACCTTTGCTCCAATTTCTAAAATATCCTACCTAATATTGCCTCTGCATCATTCATGTTGTCTCTTATGAAACTGTGTTGAATAGAGCCATCAGTTAGTACTTTTGCGAGATAAGTGTGTGGAGCATTTTTCTCTCTTGTGGTGGTGGTGGGGGGATGTAGGGTAATTGGGGCAGATATCCATTTCTATCCTCTTGGTAAAGCTGCTAATGTGGAAAATGCTTGACCTTGATTTTCCATGGCCGGCTGGTGGAGACACCATGAAATAACGGGGACTGAGGTGGCGAGGCGAGCGCCCATCTATCAGCCCTTCAGGACGAATAGCAGCTGAGGCGGTCCAGCGGGCCTTGTGGCCAGGTCACCGCCAGGAGGGCCGAGAGGAGGAGAGCCCACGAGGCCTCGGCCAAGAGCTTTGAGAGGCACGCTGAAATCGAGGGTGAGAGGCCAGGAAAATTGAAAGGGAGGGGAGAGAAAAATGGAGGAGAAGGAGGAAGAAAGCTCCGAGTGAAAAGCCAGGATGATCTATTACACACATTAACCCCTCCCTCTGCTTTTTCTTTTGTCAATTCTCCTGAAAGCCAAAGAAAACATGATGACTAAACAGTCAGAATTTACAAGAATGCATGTCGAGAGGGCACACTCTCCATCCCACACTTATTTAGACTTTACTGCCAGTATTGATTTATGCTGTGATTGAATTCATGTGATTTTGGATGTTTTAGGCCGCATCTGGCTAATGACTAGAAGGCCCCACATCTTTGGAAAATGTATGTTGTCTGGAAAGTTATGGCAAGTTCTTATTTGACTTAATTGGCTGCCAGCATGATACGCCCTTTGAATCAGCTCCAGTGGCATTTATCATGCAGTGGCGTGACATCATTCTGTGTATTGTTCATAGGAGACACTTTTAAATCAAACTTCAAGAGACAGAAGGACTACACCACAAAATTCAAGGCTGAAGTGGAGGACTTAGGAAACGTTTACAGAAGTGAGCTTTTCAAACTGACCAGAGTTGAAAACATTAGCCGGTGTGTATTTCAAAATCCCACCGAGGCGGCCGTCGATAAAACAATTTTAATGTGATAAACTAGAACCATAAATTCTAATAAATCCACAGGAATCTGCCTCTTTTCTGTGTTTCTGTCTGGAACAACTCCCTCGCTCTGACAAATTTCACTTTCAGTTAAATGGGATTGAGGAATGGACAGTCGTGATCAGATTTCTTGGTTATAATTTAATGCAGCTTCCTGGATCACATTTTAAACAGCAGAGACGAGTCTGTCGGTTAACACACCCCGATACAGCATGACCAGTGACTGAACTGTTTTGCATATTTAGCCCCTAGATGGAAGCGGGAGGGCAGCATCTGCCTCTTGGTCTATCTTTTTTTTTTTTTTTAATTCCTATCTCCCACTCAAATATTCAGGGAGCGGAGCTACTCAGGGCACCGTCTCCGTGGGGGTTCTGGTGCCAGTGGATTAACTAAAGTGGTTGCCTTGCCCTTGCCCACTACACTGTTTATTATAAGAGCAGAATATACAAATGTGCCCTTGCTGACTAAACATCAGGAAGAAGACAAGGAAGCTTCGGGGCCGAGGTTTAGTCTCCATCAAACTATCCTTCTGACCTCATCTTAAACCTCCCACAACCTCGCTGGTAATATCACTGACTCATTCAGTAAATCAACAAAAAGCTAAAATATAGGAAGATAAATTTAGTCTTTGTTGTTTCTCCAGCATGACCTCGAACACAAGGCTTGACTTCATTTGATGTAGTTGGCACCCGCTTGGTTATTCTACTGCTCCGAGTCCATCCATATGACAGGCTGTGCTGTAATATATGATGTGTAATGATTTCTGTATCGAAGCCAAACCCTGCTTGTCCTCTGCTAAAAGTTTTCAGAGGGGGCAAAAGTTTAATTTGTAAAAGGGGAAGTACTTAATCTAATCTTTGTTTCAGTGTTCTTGCTGATTTCTTTTAGCACTGACATCCCGGGCAGCTTAAAGCCTTTGTTAAGTTAACAACTCACACCCATAAATGAATGAAGCGATCGTTCAGCCGTGAAGTAATGCAGGCTGCATGTAAAGCCAGCATTATGACATTCATCAGACACACGGCCAACGGTGCTGAAGCCTGTCTAACTTGAACATGTTTCTGGATCGCCCCAGGATTTCAAAGCGCCACTGCTGCTGATAGATTTTTCCCTTTGTCTCCACTAATGTATAACAAGGCAATACAAGGCTTGCATGTACAGTAAAACTTTGAAGCACATGCATGTCAGTCTTTTCAAGCCAGCACTCGCAACACCCATATAATAAAAAAAAACAAGCATGAATATCATGAAAGGCAAAGTGGAAGTGCCTGTCTTAAATAACGCCCATGTGACCTACTTCTATTACCCGGCTGACAGCACCTCATTCATACAAGCTGGGAAAGACCCTGTCGTCCTTGGCCTAAGCACATTACATTTATCCTGCTCTATCTTCAACTGTTTCCTCTTGTTGCGTGAATGCCTGTTTTATGTACGCTGCTCAATCTGTTACGAAGCCCGATGGAGGTCCCCTGTTATAGGCCTTCCAAGGAAAAGCTGTCATGTTCGATGAAAAAAAACTACATTAATAAAGCACATAATTTCGACTTTTTTACGAAGCCGTTTCTCTGCCAAACGAACCTCCCTTTTCCACGTTTTCCCCTAGGTCCTCGCTGCTGCCCAGTCTGAACAATGTCAGTATTATGTTAGCTCCTGGGCAAAGAGGAAGGAGAGCTGAGGGCTTTGATGCAAATAGCAAAAGGTAGCTAACGAGGAGATTGACGTTCCTTGTTGGGTCTCTCCATTGAAAGTCATCACAGAGAGCGATTCACATGGATCACTTAAAATTCTGCAGGCGAGGCTAAGAATACGCTGTTGACGCTCGCTTATAATGAGAGTCCTACATTCTGGGTGTAATGATACTGTTTGGCTTTCTAATGGGTACACTTGACCTCTGACCCTTCGCTCGCTCAGCGGCGACAAGGCAGTCACTTTCAGCTGAACGCATGCAAAAGCGCCTCTCGTGGGATGTTCACGCCGACGGACAAACACGCAGAGTTTGTTCCCATCAGACAGAAAGCACGAGAAGGCATCGAGTGTGCTCTCAGTATCTCCAAAACATTTGCCTCACAGTTATACAATGAAAAGTATCTAGGAAATGGAGCAATTAAAAGCACTAAGTAGTCTGGAGACAAACCAAATCCACCTTGAGCTTGAGCAAACACGCACACGCACGCAAGTTGTTTGCATCAGTGTAATTACAAGACTTGGATATTGTTATTATTACTGCGACCCTGTGCTTTGTAAGGAACTGTGCAGTGTAATGCAGTTATATTTCTGCTCTGCATTTGAAAGATGATAGGAGTGGCTTGCTTGTCATGCCAGAGCTTTCAAAGGACTCTTTGTGTAAAAGCGTCGGTCATAGCCAGGGACATCCTCCTGGTATTTATTCTAGAGTTCCTCCAGATGCTGCGAATTGTATCAAATCTGGCCACATTAAAGTCGACTTTCACAACATGGATAGCTGCTCCACAGATCATCAGCTAGTCTCAACCAAAGCCGTGTGCCCCAGGGGACCCGCCTTCTGCTGCAGGTGCCAGCGGTTCATGTGTAATTGGTGAAGAGGTCAACGAGACCTCGCAACACCTGAGCACTGGGTGCTGCATCTGAGTGTGTGAAAACCAAGAGTGAGCAGAGAGGCCAGTAATGAATCAACAGCTAAAACAGTATTAAGCAGCAGAAGCAATTAAAGAAAGGGAATGGACGAAAATAGATATGTTAATTGGATTAACGGTTGAAATGGTGAGTAATGGATGAATAGTTCAAATAGCTGAACATAATTGGATAAATAGTTGAAAAGGTCATGGATACACAGGGAAGTAGGTCACTAAATGAAATTAATAAATTTTTGAAATGCCTATGAGTAATAGATAAATAGTTGAAATGCACTCACTTGCCAGTTAAGTAAATCTTGCTAAAATGAATCCAGACCAATACAACATCCCTGCAAGAAACTCTGCCTTCATGTAACTTATAATGTTCTGTTTTTGTTGTGGAGAGATGTTGATTCAACTGTATGATAATTTTGGAAGCTGCAGTTTGTGGTACTGTTGAACTGTACTAAAGAAACAGAGGTGTATCTGTTATTTAGCTGACCATCAAAGAGAGAAATGAGTTGGACAAAATAATAGAAACACCTTTCAGTATCATTCAGATAGTTAAAATAAATTGGTAAATAATTGAACAGTTTCTGCCACTCAAAGTAATCGTAGTAAAAATGCAGTCTTGATCTAATTGTATAAAAATATGATTGCAACAATATTCACTTACATTTAATTAATAGTATCACATAACATGCAGTTAAAAATTAATTCAAATAAACACATATGGAACATGATAGGTGGTGTTGATGAGCTTCATCTGACTGGACTGTAACATCTGGACAAAAGGCTTTGAACCACTGCTCTGCTCCTACACAACATGAGGCTGATAACATGATACAGATTAAGACACTCATTGAGACTATAGTTCAAAAACAGCTGAGCTGCAACCAGCTGCTCTCTCATTTAGGTGGCTGAACATAGTACTCGTGGATTTGTCCGTGCATGCCCCGGTCACCTTTAAGGATACTGAGGGAGCAACTGGCCGTGACCTACAACACTGACACCAGCGAGGCAACATGCCTGGGGGTGGAGCGAGACTGCTGGACAGTCATAAGACAAATGCAGCCTCTTTCTCTAATTAGATTTCTCATGGGTTGCAAGACGAGCCGTAATCAGCTGCGGCGCTCTGTCCAAGTCTCCACACAGACATGACGTTTCCTTGGAGATCAGAAAAGAGGACACCTCCGTCTCATCAATGTGTTTATTCAGCAACCTTTTTTTTTTCTAATAAAAGTTTTCCGACTAAAAATTCCCTTTTGAGTGGTTTGTATATCTCAGCTCTGGTGGGAAGGAGGATGAATGGGCAGCCTGATAGTCTTCCTGCTGCTGTGTGTTTTGGATGGCAGTGCTGCGAGTGGTAATGGTGCTCGGGGACCACTCTTGAGTGAGACAGGCGTGCATCTTTGTGGGCTGAATGAGAGGAGGGAGCCAACTCTCTTTGGGTTGTTTAAGATCTTATGGGAGAAGAGAAATGTGTTGTTTCCAGACAGTCAGAGGGAAAGTGATGATGCAGCATGGATGAGAAGGGGGAGATGAATGGGATCTGTTACATAAGCTGACCAGTTTTCCAAGATTTCAGATTTCAGAGTTTGAACTGTGAGCTTCCCATACCTTTTTTTTTTTTTACTGCTAGATCAAAGCCTGTGTGCAAGCCAACAAATTGGATGCAAGTTTTGCCTTTGCAACTTCTAAAAGCTGAACATTTCAAGTTGACTTCAAAGTGTGTGCTGTAATGAGATGGAATAATAAGAATACACTCAATTCATTCAAAGCACCATTAAACAAACTGCATCAATTTAAACTATGCAACCATCAGTGCTTAAAGAAAAACATCTGGTTTCTAGATTTTTATGATATTATAGTAGCCTGTCAATTCAAATCCACATTGAAACTAACTATTAATGCAGCTGCATTCATGATCCTTCCAATAGTCTTGAAAAAAATAAAAAGACATACAGTAACATGATGTAACTTGGCAGAGAAAGTGCATGTGGGCACATGGACCGAGCAGTGAAGCAACAATCCAGCCGACAAAGGGGGAGTTTCTTCTTGCAAAGCGCATGCAATCCCTGCAAAAACTCCCGGTGACTTCAGATCCAAGGAGGTGGTGATATTCATGGGAGCACGATTCAAACTCTCCCACTTGGAGCAGGAGAGCAGCCTCAGCAGCCCTGCAGCCAGCGCGCAGCTCTGCCCTCCTTGTTCAACACAAACTGAAACAGATGGATTAATGTTTGCTTAGAATAACATTCGTGTGAGAGCTGGGAGGAAAACAGATAAGTCTCTCTCACTTTTGGACTCAGGTTAGGTGCTGATCTGACAACCTGGAGACGCTGTGCGTAAAAGTCTTACCTGGGCATTATGAAGCGTTATCCAGGCTTGTTTCATTCCTGGGAGAGGATGCAGACTTGCTGAACTCGTGCTGAAGTCTTTCCCTGAACTGTCTCAGTCTTAGAGTTTTTTTTTTAATTTGCTCATTTTTTTTGTGGCTCTCGCTCAATCCGTAACGCGATCTGCGCTTTTTACGCGGTACTTTCAAACGTGCTCAAAATGGACCGTGCAGGATTTGCTGTTTTAATGCTTTTGACTGTTGCGCTGCTGCGACTTGGTGACAGTCACACGGACTCAACAGGTGGGAGGAAGGAGGCTGCAGGGGCAGGCCGGGACCAGCAGCGATCCCCGGTGAGGAGCCAAGGTCACTCTCCAAGGGGACCAGGAGAGGACAGTGCATCCTCCGCTGAACCCTCTCCTGGGTCCGGCCGCTCCAGGATCCTGGTCCGCCTGCCCAGGGGAACATCAACCCAAGGGGATGGCAGGCACATATCCACAGCAGGACCGGCTCATGCTGCGGGCGCCTCCCGGGAAGACGTCGCCTCTGCGCCACGGGATGGAGCGTCGCGCGCGGCCAGACACCCGGCCAGCCAGCAGCACAGAGCCAAAGTGAACCGCAGGCAGAGCAGCAAGCCCAGCTCTGCCAACACCAGGAGACTGGTTGGGTAAGAATGACAGCCATGTGCTCTGCAGTCTACCATAAAAAAACCGTTCACTTTATCAAGCTGTTCAAACCATTCAGCTCCATTATATGAGCAGTGCTTTTCAAGGAATCTGTGTGACCTATTTTACTGTACACCAGCCCATGTGGTTTACTGTAAAGTGCTGGTGGCCCACTTTAGCAGAACCTCTCTTCCTGTAAGGCAAAAACCAAGAGATGATGTAACATAACAGCCCACAGACTGTTGCATGTTGCTCCATATCAATCCAGAGCTGCTTGGATGGAGTGCATGGAGCTGTCATCCAGGAGGTGACAAACCTGCAATCCAACCAAATCTGAACCGCTGTAATATATGGATTTGGTCACCAGGGTCACGGCAGGACGTGGAGGAATGGTGGAGGTTAAACACTGTGCTGATTAGCAGAAGGCATATAATGTAGGTCGCACTTTATTTTCAGGGTCCCCTAAAATAAAGTGTAACCCCAAATGTGTATAGATGGATGAACTGCATTTGAACTGGTTTTGAGACTAATGCAACCCTGCATTATCACCATTTCCTCCCATTACTACACATTACAGTGTATTTATATCCTGGTAGGAGAGTGGCGGCAGACTACTTCAATGTGTGTGCCCCAGTTTTGTGCTTGTGTTGCCTGTGGCCAAGTATCGTAGTGGCTCAACCGGAGACTTGGCTGGTGAACATTTGCAATTTTGTTTAGTGATCAGAAACACCTGTTTCTCCGATGGCCCTGTCTCAATGCTGCAAATCCCCATTTTTGGTCTCCGTTAAACTCCAAACAGGACGATGAGTTGTTTCCATATTAAAGCCCTTTTCTCTTTGTTAAATGAACCCTCATGCATCCAGTCCCGTTTGTTCCATAGGGACAAAGCGTGACACACACGGGAGGGCAGAGTGTTTACATAATAGTCAGAGGGGGATTTGAATGGCTCACCTTGGGTTGCAGACACTGAAATGTGAATGAAATATCTATTATGTGTATGTCATAACAGAGCCTCTTGCCTTTAGGAAATGAATTGGCCAATTTATTAGGAACACTCGAACGACAGGATTCAAACCAATTGGTTTGTGAGCATGCTGTACAAATACTGTGTGCCCTCCTGCCTTAACCATGATAGAGGAAAAGGGCTATACATTACATGTTCATACCCTGAGTCTGCTCCCATTCAGGACCCTGAAAATGCCCAAGAGAAATGATGGACAGGGATGTTGTCCAGGCTTCTCTGTCCACGGAATGAGTGCGTCATATCGTTCACGGTTAACGCGCCGTCGTCCATCACACCTTAAAAACAACATTTCTCGACGTATCCGTCAGCCAGTCGGTTGCATTTATGCACGGTTGAATTGAGGCGCTGTCTATTTAAAGCAGCGCATAAAGAAAATAGCTGCAGTATTAGATCCAACATGCTTTATTGCAGCGTGGGGCGAATGCCTGGCTTGACGTTGCCAAAAACAAATATTCCAGCGTAGGATGAATGGGGTTCTTTGAGTTTGAAAGGAGCGTAAAGGTGGCGTTACGCAGCTCTGCGGGAACATTACCCTATAGTAGTCTGCACGGTGATTATAACACTTTGATTCATTAGCTTCAGATGAATCATCCGCCGCTTGTTAGAGAAAGTGTTTTCATGACACATTTCCTCTTGGAATTCCCACTCAGCTTACTCTTTTACCGTACCCTCGGGCACTGGCAGTGCTGGCTTCACTTAACCCTCCTTTACATTGGCTCCATGCGACTCCCCCTTTGTTTTCAGTGCACCTGTCAGACATTTGAGTGACTCAGATAGCTCAGCGGTGAAATAATACTCCACCGCCTCATGTTGGGGTTTAAATAAAAATATAACTATGTGTGAACATGGTGTTATCTATATTTTAACCCGAGGCACAATCCTTATTATGTTGTATAGAGTTCTCCATTACATACGTATATCCCGTGATGGAATTTGAATGTGATGACTGATGTCTTTGGCACGGGCCTGGCCTGATGTGTTTGATTTATGACAAAGCTAAGCCTGCCAGAGGGGCCCAAACAACTGCATGTTATCCCTGTGACGCCTCAGTAACACCCGAAGAATCTAATGAGCGCAATCCGACTCAGGTCAATGAGTCAATTCCAGTTATCTTCTCAAATCACCATGAGTCAGACATCCACTTACTGTAATATCTTGTGAAAAGATGATGGGGCACAGATCCATGCCAGCGTGTCGACTGTTGCCCTGAAGTTGCTCTTGCGGTCTGGTGCCTTTTCATCTATCTCGCTGCAAAAATTGGCCTGCGCTGCAAGTGCGGATTAAAGAGTGCAAAGAATCCAGTTATAACTGTTTAAAACTTGTCATCTCTCATTTGCTCAGTGATTTATAGAAGATGCAGGGTGCTTTTCATGTCCCGTGTGTCTCGCATAATCCTTTCAAGGCTCAGATAACTCGGTATTCACTCTGGACTCTCGAATAACAGAGAGACAGTCGGATAGAGTTTCGTGACTTGCCCTGAAATTTTTATGGAATAAAATGCAATTATAGTAGAATCTCTAAGGTGTTCATATCAATAGTTGAGCCACATCAGAGCGATCTGAAACTAAGACAGCGTTCACAATCAGATCAGTTTGTCATGCAAAGGTTTGAGGCCTTCCACCCTCGCTGTTATTCCTCTCTGGATTATGAAGCCCTCTCCATTAAAGTATGCTTGAAACAGCACCGTCAGTCTCTCATCTCACCCTGGTGTCCATATGTCTTCCTTTTTTTCAGGCCTAATGTCTGTGGAGGTCAGCAGTGCTGCTCAGGCTGGGCTTTGGCACCAGGAACCAATCGCTGCATAAAACGTAAGTACAACTCTATCTAACTAATTTTAAATATTTGTAATTCTCCTGAAAACTCTTTTAATTCAATTTTAATCTTTGCAAATGAAGGATGTGAAAGTAAGTGTAACGAAGCTACAAGCAAACTGACATGTATGAGGTTTATTAGAGCTAGTAAACCTCGCAGACAGAGAGGTTGTACAACCTTACGCACGCAGACTGAAAAATAACATAGTAAATGGCTACTAATGACCATCCTGTCAAGTGGAATTGCCCAATGAAAGTTTTCCTAGGGTGTCATTGCCCCAATGGTCATGTTCATCATGTGGTGTTTGCCTTTTCTTTTCATGTAAGATCCTCGCTTGGAAATTACCAGCACTTAGCGCTTGGCTCTCTTTTTGACACAGGCCCTTAATTATGGGTGCAACTGCTGCTTCTTTTATTTGACCACAGCAGTATTGGATATCACTAACTGCCAGGTAATTAAAAGTGGAGTAGAAGACACCGGTTGTGAATGAATAATTGCCCACTTCTTTGAAAGTCCCAACATCGATATTCTTTTCTTTTTACTTGTACTCAGAGAAACTAGGCTGACTGAGACTTATCATTGACTTGTTCTCGATATAGGGCCCGGTTCAGCTTACACCAGATTTACTTTTTGAATGTCATGTTTCAGTTTTATGTTTATGACTTCCATTGTTTGCTGCAGACTGAAATAACCAGTTGGGTTTGGAGCTTTTTTAGAGTGAGTTATCTTTAAATTTTACAAGTGAAGTAAAACCCACACGGCAGCTGGCATTCATTCACTAACACACTTTTACTTTTTCTGTCTCCTCCTATCTATCTATCTATCTATCTATCTATCTATCTATCTATCTATCTATCTATCTATCTATCTATCTATCCTTCCTCTTGACTTGTTTACTGTTTTCCCTGTTTGTTCCCTGCTAATTATCTCCCTCACACACACACACATGCACATGCACACACAGTTCACACACATTTCAGCCAGTCGATTACACAACAAGCTGATTGGCCCCAGCAGCCTCCTAATTAGATCTCCTTCCCTCCTGCCCAGTGCAAAGCCTCCTTCCATTTTTTCTCAAGTCCCAGCTAAAGGCACACTTACCAAAGGTGTAAATTACATCTAGCATGGGCCTGCAGTTATCCAAATTAAAAGGGTAAATACTTTTAATCTGCCAGAAAGTAACAGGTCCAGTCTAACGCGCCTATGTTAAACAAGGCAGTGCATCTGAGCAGGCCAGGGGTCTGTCCAACCATCTGGACCCTCTTACAGCTTGGCCCTCACCCAGGTCTGACTGGAGGCTATGCTATCATCAGCTGAGTGAAGCCCCACGGCCGGCAAGGTGCCAACACAAAGGCCCCAGACTGGAGCTGGGACTGGAAGCCCCCACGTAGAAGACCTCCGTGGAGGAAAACAGGCTCAGGCTATCTTTATTCCATCCCTGCCTGAGACCCTTTATTAGGAGATGGCAGCATGAGAAAACATGTTCACGGTGGGGGAAAGAAAAGGAACAAACCAGTGGGAGCGTAAGTAAAAACATATCACGGCGGAGCTCCGTCTAGGAAATTCTCGCTGAAGGGATTGAAGTAATGTCTAATATTAAAAGTGTCAGCTGCAGGCTTCACCCGCGAGGCTGGATTGGGTGTCTGGAGTTATGGCTTCCTAACAATACCTCCTTGTTCATTTGGGTTGAGCTCAGAGCAAATATATGACAGGAATTGGATCACTAGTTGTCCAGGGAGTGCGCCTACATGTCTTTAGAAATGTGTTTATGAAACGGTCTACGTCTGGGTCTCCGTGGGTCTGGTTGGAGATTGTTGTCTGGCTCGCCGAAGACTCGATCCTGCCCGCGTCCTGGCAGGTTTGGGACTGTCTCTGTTTTCGCTTGAGGATGGATGCTTAGCAGACCTGTTTGTGTGTTAAAGTAAATTCCGTGTTGCTGAAAATAGCCAATGTGTGTGATAGAAAGCTTTGATCCATTAAGAAGAACAGAACATTGTATTTCCACTGCTGCGTCATGTTTGTTTCTCTTCCAGTTAAGTTAACCACTGTAATTAGAGATAAAACCTCATAGGTTTTTATGGCTAAGGTTTTAACCCAACCAATATTAGCTTTATTAATGGTGGCGAAGAACCAAAGGTGTGTGCGTGTGTGTGTCATGTTTGGCGAGTGAAGTGAGGCCAGGTGGCTGCACTTCCGTCTGTTTACTTGAAAGCAGGATCGAAGCTCCCGTCGAGCTGGAGCGCCTTGTTTTTAGGTCAGCACTAATGCTTATTCCCAACTGTGTCGACATTCACATCTGTTTATCAAAAAGTATTGTTGAAGATGAAGAGCAGAGGGAGGCCATAATGTGGCCTCACCCAGTCTCAGTAGTAGTAGCAGCAGTGAGTTATAATACAAGACCGCCTGTCAGCTGTTAGCGCTGACTTGACGCAAAAAGTGATGAAGTGTTTCTGATGGTTAGTTCGACGTCTTCAGCCTTAATGCAAATCTGTACTGAAAAAATTCCTCTACTGGTTCTCATGGAATCTAACACCACTTTGAAATACTCTCTCACTCGTTCATAAAACACGGCAGTGATAGTAAAGCGTGGGAATGATGCACACCTGACAGTAATTACCAAAAAGGGAAAACAGCAAGTTGCTTCAGTAAAATTTGTACCTTGAGTTTGTGTTGGGAGCGGCCGCAGAAATCTGTTTACAAAATAGTAAGCTACTTAGCTGTGGAATTAGGATAAAAGTTTGAACCGCTGACAAGTTTTAGGATAAATACAGCAACCCTCAATTAGATGTATTGTGCATGAGTGTAGAATTATTGTTTTGAAGTTTCGGATTATAACGTTTCTCGGAAAAAAACAAGGTAAGAACTTAGTCGGAATAGATTTTAATTTTATCTGTTCTCCTTTGTATCTGCTTTCAGAGGCTTCGCTCTTATCTTTACACCTTAGCGGACTGTAAATGGATTCTTTGATAGGATGCTAGGAAGCACACAGCCGGACTGAGCTGAAGGAGATACCTACGACAAGAGCCTGCATCTGAGCCAGAGCTCTGTGAGGCTTTATTTAGTGAAGACACTGTGGTGCTTTGAGCGGAATGGTAATGTGAGCATGCTCAAACTGGCAATGTTAATATGTTTAGCAGGTAGGATGCTTAACATATTCACCATTTTATTTTTGCAGGTGTTAAGGTCCTTAAACACCGGGAATGAAGCGAAATTGTGAAATATTCGGAGGCGAATTTTGACGCGCCTGACTGTACCAACGCGATGCGATTTTGCGACTTTCCGAGAGGGAAAAAAGACGTGTCCTGGGAGGAAACGAGAGGACGAAAATGTGATGGCAAATTGGTGCTCCTTTTGCTTTCTAAAAAGAAAAAGAAACGTAGCACATGGTAGCGTGCATGTTTTATCTGCACGGGTTAGCTTACGAGCTAAAGTTACTTAGCATAGATGAAAGTTAAAACAAAGACGGTTAAAACTGTTTAAGCACACACACCATCATTGTATGCGAGATCCGGCGCCATGACTCTCCACAAGTTGTCCTTCAGGACGTTATCCTTGTAATTTTTATGTTTTTTTTTTTATCAAAAAGCACTCTGTTCTCCGACACGTAAACAATCAGCCGGTCGGCCATGTTGGATGCACCAGTGAATGTGACGGCTCAACAACACGCAATCTGATTGGTCAGAAGTGCACACACAGGATGCGAAACTTCGGAAAATTCTACCTGGATGCGAAAAAATAAATGCTGCAATATCACCAGACGAGAAAACGTCGCTGATGTGAACGCTTGTATTGACAGGATACAAATTTAATCGCACAAAAAAAAAAAACGCTACTGGTGTGTAAGGACCTTTAGTATCAGGGAAATTAAAGCTTTGAACTGATGGTGGTGTTAGACCAAAGCGATTCGGAGTCATTCTGAGTGAGGTATCAATATCTATACAAAATACAATATATTCAATAGCTGTTAAGATATTTTAGTCTGGCACAAAGTGGGGGATCAAACAGCCGCACTGACATTGCCATTGATCCCTAAAATGAAATGTTAGGTGCTGGCGTGGTTCACACTGGCAGGGTCACTGTGCAGCAGAGTTACGCTGTGTTGCTCTGGCTTCTCCAGTTGACATGGCTGTTTTAGTAATTGGATTAATGGCGTGGTCTACCACACACAGAGCTAATGTACGGGACAATATAGAATACTTCAGACTGGGGAACACTGGGAAAAGACTCCCTGCAGCACAGACAGGAACTGGACTCACATTTAAACCGAGCTCATAGTGCTCCCTAAAGTGCAGGCTTTTAGATTCTGCAGAGGAATTCTTTTCACCACGCTATACATCACAATATTTTGGCGAAAGCACGCGGTACATATGGCAACATGCTGCAAGTATTGCCAACAGCGAGAGCACGACCCTTTAAAAAAAAAAGAAAAGCGCACAGATGGCCCTTGATTTAAACCCGTTGCTGTCTTAGAGAGTGCAGATGAAAGGTGCATCATTCATGTGGAGGAATAAAGTTGTTTTCAGTCTCTTAAGCAGTTGGTGATTGACAGAGTGAAATGCGGTAGAGAGGAGTTTCTTTTTGATTGCCTTCCAGCTTTCTTTGGCCTGCTGTGCCGCTCAGGGCCCCATCCCAACCCTAAAATAACTCCTTATGCAGAAGGTCTCCCTCTCTCCGTCTTGCTTACCTCTCCCATCCCGAGGTACCTTTCTGTCTCTTTCCAAACAAAAAACAAAGCATGAAGCAAGTTTCCCCGATTCCATCATGTAGTTTGAGTAGGATCCTTGAGAGTCTTGGGAGAGCCATGTAAGTCATGTTGAGGGCTCGACTCGAGCTGTTCGCCATGAAATCGTCACCATCAGGATGTGGGCTTTGTGTGAATTGATTAATGAAATAATAATACATTCATGACAAAACTATAAAATCTAAAAATGTTTGTTGAGTCATTTATCACAGTTGCTCTTTAAACTCGAACTTGTGTGTGTTTAATCAGCTTTTTCTTCTGCAAACATGTGCGAAGCAGCTGGTAAAGTATCAAGGACATACATGTGTGAACGTTTTCTAACCTCCAAAACAGTACCCGAAAATGTAGGTTCACCCTCTTCACCTTATAGATACAAGCCATCTCAGTTTGCTTTTTGTTAACCTCGCTGACACACAACTGAATGTCCACATATATTAGACCCAATCTTAAGATTTGTACCACAATGAACTTCAAATAGCTGAGAGGCAGTTGCACATCAATAGCTCTGTGATATTTGCTCTTATCTGCAATAGTCACATGTATGTTGTTAATAATGGGAAGAGTTTAATTGTGCATAACAAATGTTTCATGAATTCAAACATTTTATGGCATGTGCACTTCAGAGGAGAGTATATGACGTGCTGCTAGAGGTCATGAACCAAGTCCAGCCAATCGTTCATTGTGCACCATGACCCAGAGAGTAATCAGGACATCAATAGCACTGCTAAATGTATTCATTTTTATCATAAGTCAATGTGGATGATGTGGACAATGTGCAGTTTTTAATTTACAGCATCCAATAAGTAGCGACAGAGTTGAGAGTTTACTTGCCAGTATATATGACAGGGATGAATTTTATGATGACAAATAATAAAACAGAAAGAATCCATCCATCCATCCTCTTCCACTTATTCTGGAATCTTGGGGTGTTCCCAGGCCAAATGACATCTATAATCCCTCCAGTGAGTTTTGGGTCTACCCCAGGGTCTCCTTCCAGTTGGGTGTGCCCAGAAACCCTCCAAAGGAAGATACCCAAGAGGCGTCCTAATCAGATACCCAAACCACATTAGCTAGCTCCTTTCACCAAGAAGGAACAGTGGCTCTACTCTGTCTTCATCCTCATTTCTCGCTCGACAGAGGAAACCCATCTCGGCCACTTGAACTTCTTTTGGTCAATACACACAGCTCATGACCTTAGCTGAGGGTTGGAACGTAGATCGACTTGTAAATAAAAAGCCTTGCCTTCTGACTCACAGCAGTCCAGGGCCTGCATTATTTCCTTTCGCTCAGGAATAAGATGTCAAGATACAGAAGTTAAAAAGGTCATGGGTTGACGGAGCCAAAAGAAGCACGTCATCGGCAAAAAACAGCAATTTTCAATTTCCCAAACTGGACTCTCTTCATCCCGTCCGTGCCTTGAGACCCTGAGCCTGAACCCTGAATATCACAACCAGGATTGGGATCTCCCAAAGACTGAAAAAAAGGAGACCTAACCTATGGGAACCAAGCCTCCTGAGCAACATCCTCTGTTTTACAAGAGCAGGAGGAGGTCTGTAAAATGCTGGCATTACTGCTGATGTCATTGAAATTACTGCTACACAGACAGCCACAGAGCCTCAGCTTTATAAGTCGTGTGCAGATTTGTGGGGGTTGCACAGTTTACAGTTCGGGGCCGTAACACTCCCTTGGCAGCCCTGTAGAGAGTTATGGCCCATTAGACAGATCCTGTAATCAATACACACCCCATCATCCCTAAACCAATCATTAACATAGATGCTGGACAGCCCTCTCTTAGTGTGTCTCTCCAAACCAGGAGTGCTGCTTTCTCTGCTCCAGCTGGTGTGTTGCAATTCGGTCCTGTTTTGGCCTCCTGCGCCACATGTTTTTCTAATTGCTACCATAGACTAAAGTGTGGTGAAAATGAGGTACTACTCAGCGTCTGGACCTAGACGTCTTCCTGCAGAACGTCTTTTTTGTTTGGTTGCACCGCTTTGTTCACGAGCTGTTATAATACGTAAATAATGAAGAGAGCAGAGCAAACTTGGCCTTGTAAAGCTGAAAAGTATTCTTCTGTAACACATGTTTGCTTTTCTTTTTTCCCGGTGTCACGATGACAGAAAAGTAGACGTGCTCTAACAGATCTCTCAGCGGTAAGTCTGAGAAGCAAGACCAGGCTTGATTGACACTTACAAAGCAACATTAGCAACAAGTGCCCCTCTCCTTCGGTCGCGCACATGCCGCAGCGTTGTGAGGGCAGCCCATAGCCAACCATATATCACAGCACCCTCCTGCTTCAAGACCATATGGAAGTTGTTGGGATGCGATCCCTCAGGAGGATGGGGTTTGCGGCTTTTTGGTGAGCACCACGTCTCACAGAGTCAGCTTTACAAGATGCGGGCACACGCCCCCCCCCCCCCACACACACACACACACACACACACACACACCCCAGGACCCAGATATCCACCACAGAGCGCCCCAGCATGTGACTCATTAGAAGCTGAATGTGGGAGTTTGAGGGGTGCGGTGGAGGCACGGTATAGCGTCGCTACAAGTAATGTACACAGTGTCATGGGTCAGCTGTAGGTTAACAAAATCCACCCACAGAGCTGAGCTGGGTTTAGAGAATAAAAGCTCCAACTACTGTATTGGACCGAAAAACCCACACTGTGATTGAAAAATGTGCATCTATGACAGAGGCACCTTAATCTGGTGAAATATTACCCATGTAAGATTTACCACAAAGAGAAAATAAAGGATCAGTCAAACAGCGTCTGCGTCTCCCTCCCTTCTGGTCCTGATTAGAACAATAGAGAAGTTTGATTCAGAGTTACGGTAACAGCGAAGTTAGCATTTGGCAAGCCTAGAATGATAGCACTCGCACTGGCAACCATGTGGAAATCACATGCTGTAAAGAGATTAACGCTCACTTGAAATGATTAGCATTGAGAGGCAATTGTATTAACTGCTCAATAGACCAATTCTTACTTCTTCAGTGGATAGTGAGTCCAGATGACAGGCGAATTTTTAAGCTTTTCTCTCCCGGCTGCCTCCCACAATCTTAAACACTTGACCTATTTCATGAGATCTGTCAGGTTGTGGTGTGGCTCCTAAAGAGAGGCTCCTGCTGTCATCGCAGGAGGTTTACCAGACTACGCATTCAGATCAAAAACACTGCATCCACATCCATGTATATACACACATACACACATGCTCTTGTCGACTAGAATAGATTCAGAAACAGCCGCACTGCAACAGCCAATCAGAGGTAAGTTGCTGCAACCATAATTCCTAATGCCATTTTATCTCTCATTCTTATTTCCCAACTTCCTGTCTCTCGGTTACAGGGCTTGAAAGGGCCTTTAGTCAAGCCTTTTGTCATATTCCACTAAATTCTAATCTCCTCTCAGCCTCCAAATCTCATAATGGCACATAATGCGCTCAGCCCCTTGAGGGTCCTTCAGTCCGTGAAAGATTATTGTGATTATGCTTTCATTATCAATATTATTTTCAGAAATGTCAAGTTATCTCTGGTGGCACTGTTGACCCTTGTAAAGTGAAGAGATTGCTCTACATGTTTAAGTTAGGTCAGATATTGGTTTCAAATTGCCCCTCGCTGAATGAAAGGGCTGTAAAGATTTGATGGCTTGTGTTACTCTGAGTCAGAGAGAGGGGAAGGTGAATCTCTGGTGGATTGTAATGGACTGGAAATGAGTGCTTAGTTGGAAACGAGAGTCCAGCGCAGGGGGGACTAGAATGGCAATTTTCCCTAGATAAACTCGCAAATGCAAACCTAAGCTTATAACAGGTAACTGTAACCCACTAGAGAAATTATGAGGAATACTTCCCTCCTTAAAGGCCCTGAGGTTACTTTAATATATGTAGAGAATTACTGCGTGAGCACCTCAAATCCATCCAAGAACTTTGACAACAGGAATAACTTTGTTTTATAGTCTATATTATTATAAAATGATAGTTTGACCCTGAGTGAATACTATGTGTAGAAGGATGTTACTCGGGCAGGAAAGACCTCCTTGAACTTTGCTTATGTAGCTCAAGTTTGATTGGAGGGAGAAGAGATACACAAACATCAGACTCACTTAAATAGGAAATTTAAGACTTTCTTGCGAAGCCCAATGAAAATACTTCCATATTAATTATGTGTTTTATAACTGATTCGTCTGGATCAGCGTGTTTGTTTGGAAGGTTCAAAGTTGCCAACAACAGTCTAATCAGCTCCTCTTTTCAGATGACTGGATCTGGACACAATCTCCCAAAACTTGGCCAGTCCGTCTTAGTCATAATTAAGGCTGAAGTGGCAATGCCAGGAATGTTTGCCATTTCTCCTCTTTTATTTCCGATGGATTCTCATTTTATTATTACTCTCGCAAAGTAATAATTGCTGCACATATTTGCGAAATGGATGGAATGCGAGGCAATTAGTTTTAATGATGTGCAAGACAAATCTGCATGACAGCAATTACTGCGACAATGTGTTCAACAGCCCAGAGGCAGGGCCCAGAGACAACACAGACGGGCAGCGACAGCGTACGTAGGCCACGCAAGCGGCTTCATGTGGGGCACATGTCAGGCCCAGAGTCACTGACCTGTCCTCTCTGTTGTCAGCGCAGGCGACATGTTTGCCTGGTGTCAATTCTGTAGCTGAAAACGGGTCACACGACCGAGCACATATCCCAGTGTAAGCCAGCCGTGAACCTCCATTTATTGGGTTATTTTTCTGCCCGGTGCTGTTTCTCATTTCAATTCGGAGGGTTTATTTGAAGAATGCAGTTTCACACATTACCGAGTTCTCCCCCCTTTGCAGCATAATGTCACTGGAATCTTTGGCCTATTTGATCCACGACTTCATCCCCAAATCTTGAGGTTAAACAGACTCCGGACAAGGCGGTGGCACCCAGCCAGCCCGTACTTTAGTTAGATGATTTATTTAACTCCTTGCCAAACAGAGCTCAGGCAATTCCTATTTTATCCCATGATGGAAAATTCGAATCACATACCAAGTTATACAAATCCACAACCACATTTCTCTAAATGTGTATGCTTCATCAAAAAAAATGGGGTTACATTTTCCTCGGGGTAGTTAAGAGGAAATGCTTGGATGAATTAGTTGGTTTAAATAAAAATTTGCTTCGCCATAAAGCAGAAGAGAGTGGTGATTGTCTGATACTTAATCCTCGCTTTGTTAGTTTTTCTCATCATACCACAGGCTGACGATGCCTAATGGCGCGGTCTGTCAATTAGCGTGCGTCGCGATCTGAGAAAACTAAAACACAGAGCTCAGTTTGGCTCCGTCTGTGGGAACGTGTCTTAGCCGTTACACAGCCCCGTCGTGTTTCCTTCTGTCACTTCAGTTTGGCGCTCGCGTCATCAAGAAGAGTATTTTCGAGGCTTTCGCTCAAGACTAAAACAAACATAAAGCGGCACTGTATCGCAATAACAGGAAGCGTGCGGCAGGTAGATCGCTGTTCGCACCCGGTGGGGCCCTTTCTCCACTGCCAGCGCTGCTTGTTGCCAAGAGCTGTGGCAGCGTTCCTGCCTGCGATTCGTCAGTGTCCACAGCATCTGTGTCAATAGCATTCCATAGCCCTGTTGACAGAGCGCCGCTGTTTGCTTTAGCCACCACAGACCAGTGGCCTGATTTACTGTTTGAGGACAATGTCATAAATCCACAAGTGCCGTCTACTACATACATTCGTGTCACAAGATCGAGAGCCCGTTTACTTTTGAATTGCGTGCCGCGGGTCTTTCAGGACCTCGAGTGCGCCGGGAGGATGTGGGGGTGGGCCCGGCGGAGTGACACAGATTATTTTTCCATGACCACGAGGTGACCTCAGCGCTGTGTATTTGCAGACGATATTCATAAATATTTTGCACACGTTCGTCTTTTCTACGCGGCGTGAGCCACGTTTGTTTTTCACATACAAGATAGAGCTCCACAGGCCATTTCTTTGAGGAAGTGTCAGCTATTTGCAGTTGGCCTTCGCTAACCAGTTTTTCCCATTCGCTCATTTTTTTATGACCTCCTACTTTTATTACCTTTTTAAGCTGCCTGTGTTACAGAGAGAGCTCACACTGGATTCTAGATCAGTGACCAGGGATATTTTTAGGAAATCGCTGTGTATAGAAATGCCGGCGGCGCTGAACTGAGCCACAAACTGAGAGCATAGACTTTACCTCAGCGAGAAATTGGATCAGGATTTAATGTGAGTGATCATATACATTTAGACTA
The DNA here is from genome assembly GCA_037975185.1 of Centropyge bicolor. Taxonomy (NCBI): domain Eukaryota; kingdom Metazoa; phylum Chordata; class Actinopteri; family Pomacanthidae; genus Centropyge; species Centropyge bicolor. Next base: position 6,510,721 of record JBBMOC010000010.1, read on the forward strand.
AACAGGGCAGTTAAAGACTCACGAGGAATTGAACATGACAGCCCCTTCAGGCTCTCTGCTGAACGAAAAGGACAGAAAGAGTTGAGAAGTGAAACTAATGGCCCCTTGATTGAATCAATTTAGAGTGAGCCCCTGTGTTGGGATCAGGGAAAGCCATTTCTGCTACTGCTCTTTCATACAAGGGGGGCACTCGCTCTAACATGACCGCTGAAAACTCGATCTCCATCTGTGCTCTCTCTTCAGCTGACTGCCAGCCCCCCTGCCAGAACCGTGGCTCCTGCAGCCGGCCACATACCTGCGTGTGTCGCTCAGGCTTCCAGGGGCCCCGCTGTGAGGAGGTGGCCCCGGAACAGGTGTACATCCGCGACGGAGGCAGCCTGAGACGAGTCCAACCCGGGACCAACCCTTTCCAGAGAGACCAACAACGGAGGAGGCCCTCAGAAAGGCAGGCCATCGACACCACCAAGGTCCAGACCCCACGACCTGCGACCACCAGACAGCCTGTCCACACTGTGTAAGTGATGCAGCTGCGCTTCCCAACCTCTTCTTATTATAGCCCCAAAGAGACGCAGCTTTGCCAAATAAGAATGGGTCAAAAAATAACATTTTACCAGAAGTCTTCCATCAACTCTAAATTATAGCCACCAGAAAGTGGTGACATACTGTAAATACTACTTTTAGGACTAGTTGGTTAACTCCTGTATCGGCTATCACACTGGCAGACCAGGAACATGCGAGTACATGTCAGTCACAATAGCTTCTTTCTGTTTTCTCAATCCTCTGCCGTCTACTCCCCTCTGGCATTTGTTCTCCCGACTGTACAAAAAGACATATTTATATCACCGACTCTTGCTTCATAACTGTCTGCAAACCATTTCGTGGAGCAGTTACACTTGGACAAAGATGTGTAATAACTTCTAATGCTCTGTGCTGTCCAGATGGTTTATTATTTGTGTGTTATAGTTGAACATGATATGACATTTTTTCAGGTGGCCATCTGTTTAAAAAAGAAGAGATTTTGCTGTTTTAAAATTCTGAACTGACAAGGCTTATATATTTTTAGCATAAGTAATTCTTAAATTTTGGATTTGACTGCTTCAACCAAGCCTCATATAGTAGCCTCATGATCCATAATGTCACTCACAACCACATCCAGAGATGGCACTGTGATCTACAAATGTACATCTGTACTTCAGCATAATGAAGCTTTGACCTTCACACACAGTCTTATTTTGACTGCTGCTTTTGAACACCTTTTTTTCTGGAGGGGGGGCGTTGGTCAACATATGTTAATGTACAGAACCTTGTGGTTTTTCCCTGCGAGATATTTGTTTAAGCTACAATTACTGTCATACAGGAAGGCCCGCAGAAAACAAATTGTTACGCCGCCCTATTAGAAATAATTTAAACGCTCTTGAACAAACAGTAGTTCATTACACTCCTGTTCGACGCTGCTTGTGTTTATTGTTGCAATAAATCAAACCAGATGAATGGCTTCATATGTTAAATCTTTAATGCGCTCGAAGTAAAACATCAAGCGAGTACGCATTTGCTGCCATGCCTGAAAACGTATTAAAGTAAATCTGCAAAATGTAGGAAAATATAACATGATTTACCGGACACAAGTATTAACCCACGCTATTTGCTTTGAAAATAAAGCAGGAAGATTGTATTTTCTTTAGGCTCTGACTGTTTCAGTTTGTTTTTTGATTTATTGGAATAGCTGTGACTTTAATGCATCCAACTAATAATTGCTCAAACGAGGGCTTCTTTTCAGAGCATTCAGCAAATCCTCCAAAGACTGCTAATCAGACAGGCCTAATAGTTTCTTGGCTTGAACATCTGACTGTTTTAGTTCCACCCTTGTTGGAAATACTGTTTTGGCTTGATTAATTACTTTACCATGATGGAACCATATTCTTGATCAAGGATGTTGAAAGAGAGTAATTGTTTCCGAGAATATTTTGATAGACTGTTATTGCTTACAGGTTCAGACTTATCTTGTCAAATTGTGCTCCATTTTGGACTCAGGCCCAGTGCTTTTCTAATCCACTCACAGTCGGTTCAAGTGCCATAATTTGTTTGGGCACTGAGGTCATCGCTGATTTTTTAGCCAGTTTGTCAACTGGGTAATTTCTCTCCACCAAACCACTTAAACACTGTCAATTACATCTGACATTTATGGTGCCCCTTGTGCTAATTCTGAGAGTCTTGTGTCATTTTGTGCTTTTGCTGGTGTTATGGAATAACACTGGCTGAGCCATCCACATGTTTGTGGTAGCTCAATGAAACTCTACTAAATGTTTTGGCAGATGGTTCATAAAAGGGTTTTAATACAACCTCCGTTCTCTTAACGATTATCTTGGAGTCATAGTAAATCTTCTAATCAATACAAGACGTTTGAAGGCTGCACAGTTGCTATGCATATGTTTTCTTTGTTCTTGACTCACAGGACATTTTTGTGTCCTGACTCACAGATCTGGGACAAATAGAAAGAGACAGGGCTGCAGGTTCAACATTGTAAGAAGCAGACAGTGTTCTTGAGTCACAAATGCCCGTTCTATGACTGTGTCCACTTTTCAGATTTCTGCTGAAGCTGACTAACCGGTGGAGCCAGAAGTGTCGTTAAGTTCAAGATGAGCAATTTCCCCTTGCCTGTGGGCAAACATTTCCAAGCATACAGCTCAGACTAATCCAATTATTAGTCGTTGTAACCAACAGATTTTTCTGAAATTTGCCGAACAGAATAAAAGCTTCTGCCAAAATTGCAAAATGTTTTCATTTAAACATTAGTCAAAGAATTATTTGAATACTTGACTCTCTTTCATTGGTGCTTCCAGGAAGCTATTTGAGAGCTTGTGTAATTCACATTTAAAGCTCAGCCCCCGTGAACCGCTGCAAATGTTCTGCATTCCCTCGGCCCAGAATGATCTTTCAGGGGTGGAACAGTGTTCCCCCTGGAGAAGTGGTGGATGCAAGTCTTGGTTTCATATATCAGGCTGAGGTTCCACTGTTTGCAAAGCCAGGAAAGCACGAGCAATGTGAGGTCACAGAGAGTGAGAGTCAGATAGAGAGGCAATGCTGGTGCCAAGGCTCAATTAAGGAGTAAGAAGAGGAGTGGGGAGGACAGACGCTCAGGCTCAGATAGATGTTGGTCTTGCCCCCACTTAAATCCTGAGGGAGCGAAGGCCACCCTGTACACGCAGCACCCAGCCAGTCTCCTCTCATTTCTCCCTACTAGAGAAGGTGTGAGGTACTATATATGTCTTTCTTGGAGCGGACTTGGCTTATTATGTCAGCAGCACCCTGTTACTGACCCGGCCTGTCAAGTGGCGCCAAGAACAAGAAATAGTGTGGAGAAGGAATGAGACAGACAAGGAGGGAGAGAACAAAAACAATGATAATAGAGACAATATCAGTGAGAGAAAGAGAATACGTTCGGATGAACAAGGTGAAGTGACTGTTTAGTCTAAAGTCCGACGTCTGCTCTGCTCTCCACACCTGCAGCTTTGGCCTCGCTTCTCTCTGTCCAGTCAGCTCTGATTCACATCTTTGACATCCCACTGTGTGCACGTGTCAGCAGGAAGCAGCCGGGGAAAGTGTAGCGTCTGATGCTTCACTCAGTTTTCAGCAGGCCAGCATCTCAAACTTGTGTGGCTTGACACTTGCTTTTGAGATTAGGAACTGAGAGATTTTGTGGTCTGGTTACTCTGTCGGACAATTCGTTTCAAAGCATCCACTGAAATTATGAGTTGAGTGACACTCTCACCAGCATGTCATTATAGACTGTGGTATATTTTGTGGCAATTACCGACCAAATACAGAATTCTTTAGGATTTAACATGAAATATGGAAACAGCTCTTCTAAACATTAAGATGCTCTGATGGTTTGTGTGCTCTCCTAACAAATCTCTGGAATGATTTCTCCATCCCTGTGATGACAAATCTGTCCATCCAGCAAAAAATAAACTCTTACTCCTTTCACACTGGACAAAAAACCCCCACTAACATCTGGCTTTTGTCTTAAAAATCAGCAAGGCCAGCTCATCTACTGACAATGGGAAAGGAGACAATCGCCTATTTATAGGGGGTTTAGTCATGTTTAAAAAAAATGCATACATGTGCTAATTTTGATATTAATTTTGGAATTTCTCTTTGTTTTCAGTCCTGTGTGGCCATTTCAATTTTAATTTAAAAAAAAATAAACCATTTCAAGCATAGACCTACTGAATGAATTCTGCACATTTATGAGTGACAGGCTAGAATAAATTTTGTTATGGATAAAACATATGAAGAGCCTCCCTTGTTTCAGAGTTTCTGGGACATGGGAATACAAGTCCATACTCGACTCCCTCTTTTTGTAATCCTGTCTCCAGTCTTCCACCACTCCTCCTCTGACCATTTCAACTCTGTCCCAAATGCCCCGGCTGTCTGTTCCGTGGGATTAAAATCATAAAATTTAAAATAGGTACATCCTATAGGCAGCTGGCAAACAAATAACTGTTTCCTCCTCTGTCCTGTGCTGCGTTTCACTGTAAACCAGTGCTTCCTCTGAGTGCTGTGCTCAGCAGTAGTGAAAGGCTTGTCCCTGTCAGCACGAGATCCTGTAGATCACAGCCAGTCTGTCAGCTCCCAGTATGAAGGTCAGGGCCAGTGGTGAACACTCCTGGCTAAGCTGGAACCGCGATAACGCACAGAGGACGTATTCAGCACCTCCTATGAGTCCTTCGTTTCAACTCCGTACCCCCGTCGTTCTCTGACATCAGTCCTCTGCAGGAAACAGAGCTGAGCAGAGCAGGATGTGTGTGCATTACGCCGGTCATCCCTCCAAAGGTCATCTCTCTATGGTCTCTGTTACATAAGGAGGCTAGGGACAGCTGGCAGCAGCTACCTGGATAACAGAGATGTACACTGACACTGAATACAGTACAGTTCAAGATGTCATGGATCTTGGACATACAGTAGATTTGATAACTGGATCACTTACTGTATCCTTTACATTACTGTGATAATGATGAAAAATTAAAGACAGCATATTATGGAGAGAAGGAATTGTCTGGTTTTGGGGTGGAGTTTGCAGTTAGGATGTTTAAGTCAACTCAGGTTTACTGAGGAAACCCCCCCCCAAAAAAATCCATAACAGGCAAAAAATAGATGAAACCTTAGTAAGAGTAAACAGGCATGCAGTAGGTGTGTGCAGAATAGACTGACAACTGATAATCATTGTATATTCAATTTCAGCTGTGGTAAAGCACACAGGTGGAATTTCTCACCGCTTCACCTAGTTTTTAATGTGATGATACAGTAAAGGATATTCAGGCTTTTCGAACTACAGCTCCACAGCAGTTAAACAGAGCCTCATTCATTTCAATGAGGCCACTATGTCGCCAGAGCTCCAAATCAGAGGCCTCCAAAAAAACACAGGATAATCCCAGCAAAAAAGTGGAACCTCTGTCAACATTTGCAACAGAACAAACCAGATGTTGTCATAATGTCAAAAATGTGCAAGTGCACAGATTACTTTGTAATGGAAATGATATATTTCTAATACCTGGGGATCAGTGTGATTTGATACCGTGTGTTATGCAATAAAATGTGACCCACAACACAATGTGATATTCAGTAGAATGTACAGTATAAACTGGTACCTACACTCTACAATATGATATAAGAAGACACAATACAATGGTTTAATGGAGAAAGCATGCAGATAAAATGCCCCATCACTAGAGATAAGCTACGTTTGAACGATGCAATGCACACACAGCTAATACCCTTCCACGTTAAATACTGTTTCTTTGTTAGTATTTTCACTGTTTCCATTATCAGTTGCATTCCATCAATCAATTCTTCACAAAGAGCTGCTAACTGAATTTTATGTACCACAGTAATCCCTTTTCTCGTGTTGACTGCCAAAAAGCGATTAAACCTGAGTAGAGCTGCAGACACCAAAGTTGAGGTATTGAATGCGAAAGTTGGATCAGTTCATGTCTTTTTATCACAACTCGTTTCTGTATTTGAAATGTTTCAAATTTAATTTCAGTGCATCAGTGTCTTGGCCTGTGACTTGAAATAATTTCTCTTTTGCAAAGTGCAATTTGCTTCGGGGATGATTACAAATGTGGTCACACCCAGTAACATATTGAGATGTTGAAGAAAAACAAAAACACCCTGTAACATGGAGCAGAATGACCCTTAATAGGGTGATGCATACAGCTCTCTCTGCATTAACTGTTATGCTTATATCAGCCCCACCGTTTGCCCGGTGACTAATAGGGCTGGCGGTTATGTGGCTTGTTGACTCAAGGCTTTGCACATAGCCACACAGCCGTTTCTCAGAGGAAACTGTGGTTATAGTGGGAGTTCTCCATGTTAATCATGGATCACTGGTTGCTTTCACTCCCACTCCAGACAAACCACACCACCAGCGCTGACGGGAGCCACTGTCAAAATCCTCTGGGTGACCTCAGCACCTGTGTAGAAATATTGTTTTACTGTCATCACCAATGTTCTCGGTACTAATGATCACTAAAGAGTCCGGTATCAAATGTAATAGAAATGCGGAGCTTCAATAAAATATGAACGCGGACGTTGAGAGGCGGGAGTGGAAATTCGCTCAACAATGTTCTCATTACTCAGTTGAGAGGATAATAAATTAAAAGAGCAGCCCAAATCCCACAGTAGCTTTCCATCTCATAATACTCTTGATGCCGCTGACTTTGATCAGATACACTATGTGTGTTCCTAAGACTAAAATATATATTTAAACATTCAGCCTGGGAAAGTTTTCTCTACTGTACCACCTGGCAGTCTGCTTTGCTTTTCAAAGAGGACGTGTCCAGAATCATCCTGGAGGTGGAGTAGAGGGGTAAAGTGTAGGGTAATTCCCCCCGGTTTGTTTTTTGCTGCTCCCTCCTGAACAGGCCTCTATCTTGCTTCTAAACCAGCCATATGACATGAGTGCATCTGGTGCTGTGATTTGTGTCCCTGCATGGGTAGACTGGGAGTGAACTTGAACAGGGTCAGGTTAACCGGCTTGTGCATTACGGCCGTGTTTGTCTTGCGCGCTGGTTCTGCAAACTTTACCTTTGCCCTGACCCCGGTCCCTGCTGAGCATTTTCACTTGTGATATGAATGGGATAGGGCTTTCCGGAGCATGGCTGGACATCCTCTGCTGTGGGTTTGTGCTGTTGGGGGGGGGGGGCATTGTGTACCTCTGCTACTGTCAGATTAGCATCAACAAAGTGCACACTCAGCTGTGGAGGCCTGTCCTCAGGTGACCTCTCTACATACAAACATGACATACGATGGTAGAAAATTAACCAAAATCGATTCGGCATATGTTGCTAGACTTTGTTTTTAAATCTCCGGTCCATTTTTGAATGCGAGCAAGCTTAACACACAACGATATTTACCGAGCCAGGGCAGGAAGAGTTGGTGTGTTTCTTTCTACAAACACAGAGCCAAACGAGTCCCATGAGTGCTTGGCTTCCTGCTAGGCCAGAGGGAACAAAGGACCATAGAGAACTCAGCGCTCAGCGTGGGACAGATATGTCTTTCTCTCTCTCCATCCCAACTCTCCAAAGCCCCATCCGAAAAACACGCTCTCTGAGCCGCGGTGCCAGCGGCCTCGGCGTCCGCGGCCAAATCCTTCTCAATCAAGTAGGCCTGTGCAGATGCAGCTGTTGGAGGGACAAATGTACGGCGGTTATAGGAAGAGGGGCGCCTATCCCAGAATGCACTCCAGCCTCCAGCTCCGGAGCTGAGGCAGATGGAGACAGCATCAATCAGGCTCATCTCCCAGATACGCGGCATGGTGTCGAAAGCATGAATTAGCAGTATGGCCGTGCATGGAACCACTTAATCCAGTCAGTTGTCAGGATGTAGGTTTCCCATGGGGCCGAGCGGTGGAGACCACCAAACATACACATCCAGCACACTCAAGTCCCACAGGCATGAATGTCTTCTTTCATATCCAGACATCAAAACTCAGCTCTGTGTTGGCCTTCTTCACGTCTGCATTTTTTCCTCGTGTTCTACGTGAACCTCTGGTAAAGTTTTTATTGCTTTTTAAACCGATGTTACAGGCCTGTTCAAAGACTCCCTCAATCACCTCTCCCGTTGGAAACCCTCTCTGGCTTATTGTCAGAGCAGTCTGACATATGACACTGACCAGCGTAGGCATAGCCTCAGTCAGCACTTTGTAATGGCTCTTCCTGCTGACCTGTCTTGTGGCGTTTTACTAAGTGAATGATCAGAGCAACGACAATAAACTGGAGAGTATTGAATAGCCTCTCAGCTCACCACGTCTCCAGGCATTTTGATCCTGGCCCCTGAACCGCAGCAACCACACTGCTTTGCTTCCATGCAGAATCAGACCTTTCTGGATTTGTCAGCGCTTGAAAACCCCACTTTAAAAATGCTGAGGTGAAAACAGACAGATTGGCACTGCTACCGGCCCCCTGGAGATAAAAAGGGAACTGTTTATTTCACAGCCGCGGCCTGTGATTGAGGAGACGGCAGTAGTCATGTGTTTTGATCATGTAATGTCTGAAAACCTCAATGAGGTCGAATTTACAGAAAATCTATTTTCATGCAGGCGTTGAGTGAAGTTATACCTACAAGTGGAACTTCATCTCTTCATTTGTCTGTGTGATACTTTGGCTGATCTAAATAATAGTGTTTGCTAAATGAATTTCTCAAGAACCGTTGCTGCTTTCAGTTCTGTGCTCGACCCAGTTGGTGCTCTAATATGAGCCTCTTCCCCTGGGACAAGAGGAAAAAAAAGCTTTCTGAATCAATCCAAGCCCACTGTAATTCATTTCACCCAGGCCCTGGCTGCTACTAGCAGGATTCCTGGAAGGCTGTCCAGACAGAGAGAACATGATTTAATCCAGCCTCTGTGGCTGGTGCGATAAGCCCTCAGACACACCCAGATTTTCACAAGGGGAAATATTCTGCCAGGACCCACAATTATCCAAGTCATAATGACTAGAGATGTTATCAAAGAGAGACTGGGCCTTAATTGCTCACTGATGTTTGGCCTTATGCGGCCACGTATTTGAGAAGAACTTGTCCCCGTTTCAGGAGAACGGAGCTTATCGTTAAAGTGCTGCACATGTTTCTGTGACTAGGTGTTTTCCTGTTATTCCTAGTTTATAGTACGCTACACATTGCACTACAGGCAATGTTAAATTGTATTTTCATGGAGCATTCAGTCAAAATGTCATTTTGTGTGTTTTGCGTATTCTGAATATCCACTGAGAACTGGGATATGACTTTATTCTGTCTGTTCTGTTTGCCCAGACGTATTTTTTTTTAATTTCACTCATTCATTGCTGCTTTTGTGTTGGCGATTTGGTAGCCTTATAAGACCTTTTTTACAGTCACAAGCAAGATGAGGGAGCTTTTGAGATCCTGATTTCAGATTTTCTTACCTTTGTTCAGAGTCTGGCCACCTGTTTCCATCTGTTTCCAGTCGTTATGCTCGGCTAAGCTATCTGACTGCTGGCTGTGGCTTTATATTTATATGACAGTGGTATCAATTTTCTCATCTAACTCTCAGCGAGAAAAAGTGCATTTTCCAAAATATCAAACGAATTCTTCCGAAAAAAAAAGTTTTTCAGCGAGTTTTAACGATGCAGTGCAAAGTTGACGTGCAAGCTTCACGATTATCTTGCAAAAACAAGTTGTGAGAATAGCCAGGGGAGCTTTACTACCAGAGATTAAAAAGCTGTAATTTAGGGCAAGAGTGTAATATCACAGAGGCTGGTGTGGAGTTATTTTTGAACTTCCAATGAACACAAACTTTACCACCATGCCATTGCACGACCATGTTGCTATGAGGAACACACAACAACAGTATAATGAAAATGCCCTCAGGGTTGGATATTATATTTATTGGTGCATGCTAAGGTTCAAACCTCAGGATTTTATTGAAAGAAACACACAGGGACCTCAGCGGTGAATGATGAATGGACGAGGGCGTTCTGCATAAAGCCTGAGGCTCTGTGTGTGACCACAGTGGGGTTTGACCACTGGTGGTACAGATGGTTTGGTGCACTGACTGGGTGGGTGGGAGAGGATTAATTCCTTTTCAGGCCGCAGAGATTTCTTTCACCTCCTAAAATACACCAAGGCTGTTAAGACAGACCAAATTCTGAATTAAACTTTCTCCCTCTTTGCCTGCGGGCCCAGAGAGCTACATCAAACATGGGGAAAAAAGCATCCTATAAAAGCACAAAATAGACTTAAAATATCCAATTAGTAATTACTTTCTTATCAAATATCAGATATACAAGCTGACGTTTTGCTAAAACAAATTCTAAAGCAGACAAGTCATACTTGGAGCGGGAATCCAAGTCAACCTACGATCGATATCTTTACTGCTAATCTGGAATGCTTTCTCTTTTCATAGCTACATCGTACTTAATGTCTTGGACGTTGCAGAGATTCACAACACTGTTGGGCTTTGAATAGCAAAACACGAACAAGAGTCAAGTGTGTGTGTGTGTGTGTGTCTTTGCTAATGTTCTTGAATAACACCTCCTGGGACTAGTTTCAACAGTCTGCGCTCTCCTTCCTCGTCTGCAGGCTTTAGTCTGTGAAATGTGGAGCACCATCTGTTGTTAAGCTTCTTGTTGAAAAACATCTCTCTCTTGACATTCTCAAATTTAAGAGGGGAAGATACGTTATCTCTGTCCACGTCGAGGTGTTTCCCAGTTTAATGGTGCCTCATCTGAAAAATGTTTTTGGAAAGTTGATGGGCTGCATGGCTGCAAACCGGTCTGTGTCTCTTAACTGTTGCTTTGCCACTTGGTACTGGATTAGAGCCAACGTGCTTTGTTGCCTCCAAAAACTGTTTGCACCCCTTACACAGCTCTCCTTATAGCTCACAGTCCCCCCGCTTTGACTGCAAAAGTGCGTGTCCCAAATGCTCTCATAAATCTTCTCTTCCTTTGTTGCCAGCCGTGTTTGCAGTGGTTTGAGCAACACAGAGTTTTCATTGTTTCAGCTGCTGTTTGCACAATTTTTTCGATTTCTGCTGTTCCCTCTAGTTAGACTGATGATCTGCACGTCCGAGCGCAAGCTTTGAAATGAACAATAGTCTTTAACACTTTCTCTGAATGAGATGAATGTGTGTGGACTTTGATTTACACTTGGTCTTTGATGACCGTCATTTACTTTCCCATTTACCAAGTAGCCTTCAAATTGCCCTAATTATGTGCAGATCTTATGTAATAAGGGGTTTTTGGCTGACGTTCCGTGTTGGAAAGAGGTAAATGGAACCATTAAACATTTTGTTTAAATAATAAGAATAATGACTGGATTTTCCTCAGCAGGATAGAACGACTCTTGTGTTGATTGGTCGTAAACCCGCTGATGGCTCCAGAGGTTTGCCACTCGTCACCCTCGAGGTCATGTCTAGTCCAACACAAAGAGAAATGTGACAGGACAAAGTGACAAAGCTGGGAGCTATCGGGTTGTTCGGCGTGACCCAGACTGGGATGCTTATGCCAGACACTTCTGCCTGCTGTCAGCCTGGCTTGTTTAGATAGTCTGTTCAAAGCCAAATGGCTCCATCCAACAACCAGACGAGCTCTTCATATCAGTCTATTTTCTGCATTAGCTTGCATAAGCCAACAATCCAGGCCATTAGATGTGGGTTGGGACTTTGGTATTCTCAAACAAATCAAAATGAAAAATGAGTTTCGCCAAGGTACACTTGTGCTGAGATTCAAGTGTCGAGGGGACCCGGTGAAAAACCATTTAATATCTCAGTCCTTTACCTTTTTCCACCCCTGAAAAACTAGTTCCTCTGTCTGCAATGCATTAGTTGTATCAGATAATAAATATGTTTTATTTCACATGGAGATTTAGAGAGAGAGAAGATAAGGAAAGCACCTCAGAGCCTGAAGTGTTCATGAATGAGCCAACTGTGGCCCATAAGTTACCGTGCAGCGCTTCACATAAACACTGTTCGGCTTCGTCATGCAGACGGTCGACGGAGATGTTTTAAGATGTAAACAATAGGTCTATTCCTGAAGATCTGGGTCACTGCGAGTGTGTGGGCCGAACAGGATCATCAGATAACCATCCCTGTCCATCTGAGAGGCTCCTGTTGTTCCCAGTGGGCAACTTAAAGGAACAACACAGTCACTGCTGGTGAGTGTGAAGTGTTTTCTAAGCCTCCACCATGATCGGTTCCTGACACTTAAGCAAAACCACCTAGCTGAATTTCGCCACATAACTTTCCCCTTCCCCCAATGCACGCTCATCAAAACTTCAAAGTACACCTAGCGCTATGTTTGGCAGTGTAATTCATCTGGTTCTGTTACCAACACGGTTTATGTACAGCATCAGCAGAAGCTCAGAGATCAGAGGGTTTGACTTGTCCTCCAGTTCTTGGTGGTGCTGGCTTGTGTTTTCACAGCGCTGTGCTGTTCGGGCTTTAAAACTGCCTCCTCTCCAACTCGAGAGGCGCGGCTCGATCTGCCATTCATGCTGCCTGTCATTGCTTCATGACAGCTAATAATCACATGTCGTAATGCTGCGATGAGTTCAAAAGATACCGAGCAGCTAAGTGCCAAGTAATTATTATGCGCGTTGGAAGCTCTGCAGTCGTTTCATGCACAGTGTGGATTCTTGGCCATGCCTATGATTTGTAATTTCCTCAAATGTGATGAGGTTTGGTTCGAATTGCTTTTCCGACCATGTGAAATGAATGATGATGATGAGTGAGAGTGGACAGTGCCAATGGCTTTTTGTCTTAGTTGGAGGCCTCCCTCGCTGTCAGATATAAACTGTCGCTTTGATCAAGTGTTTGGACTGAGATTTATCAGTGTATAAGAATTGATTTGTTTCTTGAATGTAATTGCTGAGCAAATGTTCTGAACATGAAATAATACATGTCATGCACTAAACCCAGTCAAGCCTGACACTTTATGCAAGTGAATCTCTCTAATGTAATCAAAGTGTCTAAATGTTAAAACATTATTTGGCCTCGTGATTTCAACATCATGTGTGTCCATAATCCTTTTTATTTGGCTGTTGCTATGTATTTTAATTAAAGGAAACTGCTTTATGTCTTAGAGTTAGATCTGAAGATTGAAGTTGACACGCAGACTCGGAGAGTCATCTGATCATCTCAGCTAATTTTCAGAAAGAGAATGAATAAGTGAATTTCTCAAAATGTTGAACTTTAAATGTTCATCACCTAATTTTTTTTATGGTCTCTTGGGTGGAAGCTGTAAACACAACATTAATATATTATCACTGTATAAAAATGTTTTGCCAATTTTGCTCTCCAAACAATGAGCTGATAAACACTAAAAAGTTTTATAAAGTTAAGGGAAACTATCATGTCAGATGATATAATATTGAGGACCGACTCAACTTACACCTTTTAGATATATGAGTTTTCAGTTAACTGTAAAGGAATTAAAAACTCCTATGAAAGACAAATTCTGTAAATTCAGTGTATTTTTCCAATTATTTTCATTCCCCTCATTTTTGTCTTTGTACCATATGTTCATTCAGCAGCTCTCTTATCAGCACCATCAGTGCATTTAATTAAAACTGCATGGCCATCATTTGATACCCAAAACATATTTTCCATCTGTCTGTTCAAACCATGCTCCACGTAATCTTGGCAGAGGTCTTCAAAATTGCTTTCAAGTCACCCAGAACAAGGCAGGGGAATGGTTCCTCCTTGGATAGCCAGGGCCTTGAAGTTCCTAATGACGAGATCAAACGTTCAGAGCGAATCGTGCTTTGCCCTCGTCGCCCCCTGATCCGCAGGCAGAGAGGGCAGCGGTGAGCTCATGCTGGGAGGAAGTCCCTTTTGCCATTGAGAGTGAGAGAGAGACAAAAAGAGCAACATCTGGCTCAACCTAGGAAGTCAGGCAGGATGCTTGCAGGCCAGGTGTCAGTGCTAGTGATGGAAAAACCCACTCATGCTTTGGAGTGGACGGTGAAGCTGGGTTAGCCACCTCCTGCAAGTCCTTACCTTGACACCAGCACCTCTCGTTTCCCCGTGTCACATCCTGTCACCCGGACCCGCCCTGGAGATTGAGGATCTGGGTCAGCAGCTGTCAGCTATAGGCACTGCCTGCCGTCTTTCTAAAAGATGACGTGAGAGACCATTATCAAATGTTTGTCTCCTTTTCCCCTTCTCATTTAGTGTCCTGTTCCCTTTGGCAGCAGGAATGTGCTTTGTATGCTGTGAATAAAGAGACATGCATAGGCTTGTGCTAGGTCTAGCACAGCTGGGAGAGGGTGTGTGTGTGTGCAAGTGTGTGTACATGTGTACATGCATTTCTGTGCAGCATTCACACGCGTGTTTATTTGCCCGATTGTTGTCGTGTGCCTGTGGGTCGACAGAGCTGATCCAGCGTGTAAATACGTGGTGTGTGGCTAAAAACCACATGTAATAAATTTTAATGCATGGTTTATATCCTCGTTCAGGCTTTGATTATAGCCTCAATTACCTTACAGGGCCACAGGTGTGCTTTGTAGAACGGTTCCTCTGATCTAGCCGCCACGGTCCATCTTTGTCTTGCTCTGCTGACTGTCTGTCAGGGCAGATCAGTGGGATCCAGATGTTTTTTTTGCCGGGCTGAATCACAGCACTCCCCAAGCTCTCTTAGACCTCCAGAGCCAAGGTAGGCCTGTCTGCCTGTCTGTCTGAGAGGCACGCGCCTCCCCCAGGTCGCTCACATGAGCTCAGCTTCCAGGTCGTGCAACACGGGCTCAGCAATTGACCCAAAGCAAATGCTCACCGGTAAAAAACGTGCCCCCTCGCAGCCCTGGTCAAGCTTTGTTCTTCGACCCTAGTTTTAATACTTCCTCCAGCCACTCAGGATGTTGCTCCCTGGCTGGCCACAGTCAGACAGAACAGGGAGTTCATAATCTAGTCATGCAGACACAATGGGTGATGGAAAGGTTTTGTAGTCCTGATGGAAAGATCTAATGTGTTTAATCACACACTTCTCTCCGAGGCAAACGGACCAGCCACACACAGACACGCACACACAAACCGGGCCCTGTGAGTCTCGTTCCCTTCGGTTGCCTGTTACTTTTTGCTAATCAGCAATGAAAAATCTTCTCTTGCGAAATGTCTTTAATGTCAACCAGAACCTTTCATTAATTAGTGAGGGTCGTGGCTCTCTGACTTACAGCAGATGTTAGTTTTGAAACCCTATGTGCTTAAAGAATGATATGGTATTATTAATCTAATTAAAACAAAATTATGTCCAAATCATTGTGTCTCATCTATAAAATCAATTAGGCAAAGCTATGACCTCAGACAGCATGTTTTTCTCTTAGGAATACTATTTTCTGTTGCACACGCTGACCACACTTAAACGGATTTCACGCTGATGCACATACGTTGCTGATGGGTGTATCTTTGAGAGTGTATATATGTGCGGGACATTAACTTTTGTCTGAGGTCATATGTTTATGGTCTCGTCATGATGTGATTGACAGGACCCAAGTGAGACGGGGACCCCCTGACTCCTCCCCTCAGCAGACCGGGACCTCCCGCACTGTGAAACGTTATCCGTCATCCTCTGGGCCGATTACATCCAACGCTCTACCCAGTGGCAACGGCTACGCTAACGGCCGTGGCAGTGAGCACAGGACCTGGAACGGACACAGAAATGGTCACAGCAACGTGCACTCCATTAATACTCACAGGCCCACCAGTGACAGCCGGCTCCACGGACAGTTCAGCAATGCATTGTCACCAGCTGGTAAGAACAAAAAACTAAATATAGCTATCACACACTGTCAGAATGAATATTATAAATCTTGGATCTGTTCTAACTTTACATGCATATTTCACATTTCCACTCTCTTGAGCCAAATCAAAACAAACACGTCCCTTTCTGGCTCAATTCGCTACAATACATACATACACATCCTGTAGTGTCACTGTTAAATGGAACATTAGCCACAAGAAAAAAAGTTGGCAGCTTCCCAGGCTGCACTTCCCTTCTCCCACTGTCCACCCACCCCCCCCGCCTCTGTGGTCTGCATCACACCAGACACAGACGTTTGATATCAAAGCTGCATACAGCGTGTGAGCGTCTGTGTGTGTGTGTGCTCTGCTGGAGAGGAGCAGTGTGTGTGTGTTCTCGTGTGTTTGCACAGTTACATGCTTTGATATCTTTGGGAATCTGCCCTGTCACCTCTCCTACATGACAGGCACTGAACCCTGGCATCTCTACCCACAACAAAAAGAAATGTGATCTAGTCTTTCCTAATTTTTATTTTCCCTTCTCTCCTTCATCCTCCTCTGATCCACTATCCAGCATACACAGCTGTCTGCTGTTCAAGCTTCCCTTGTTTTTTAGCCCTGTACCAGAGCAACGGCTTTTGAACAGCTTCCCACCATTACACAACATTCACTTGCACTCTTTGTCTCCTTCGCGCATACACACATCCAAAACACCTTCTACCAAAGATAAAGGGCTTGGATTCTAGCCCGATACCTAATAGTATTCTCTACCTCATTTGCTGGCCTGTGGCACATCGCTCATTCAGCTGCAGCGTGCCACTGGCCAGCCGTCAGCACACACCCTCGCACACTTATAAACCTCCCTTTGCCCAGATGGGGAGTGTGTCACAGTGAGGCTGCCGGAGGAAGGATGCAGCTCGTCTCCAGCCTGTCTCTGCTGCTGCTCCCTCTCATCCAGGTGTGTGTGTGTGTTCCAGGGGCCAACCTCACCTCCAACCTGGACCGCATCAAGATCGTCTTCACGCCCATGCTGTGCCGCAGGGTGTGCAACGGGGGGCACTGCTACAACAGCTGCGAGAAGGGAGACATCACCACGGTCTACAGCGAGACCTCGCAGCAGCAGCAGCAGCAGCAACAGCAGCCAAAGAACCAGGGCTTCCGACTCTGTGAGTGTCGACTCTGGGCCCTCTGATTATCATTAACCCTTATCGCTCTTGTCTGCTTGTCAGCCTCTTCTTTTCACTTCTCTCCTCCTCTCTCTCACTTTCTTGCTTACGTTCAGATTCTCACACGTTTCCCCTGTGCCTCCATCCAGCTTTCTCATTCCTTTTTTTATGGGGTGAGCTTGACAAAATGGGTCCCCTATGGCACGCTGTCTGTTCTGAATACCAAGCTCAGAGAGGAGGCAGAGTGGTGGAGATGAAAGCTGAGGGTGATGCTAAAAAACTCCCTCACTGTCGCAACGAAGAGAGAAGGAGAAAGCGGGAGAGACGGGGGTAGACCAGATTAAAAGATGGCTATGTAAAAGGGGGCTAATCTCCCCTTGCACACACACACACACGTGGAGCTGGTGGTCCCACGCTCCCAACACTTAGCCCCATCTCTTTGCGGTTTACACCTCGCGGTTGGCCCCGCCGTTAACCATTTAACGTGCTCCCTGGGAGAGCAGGAATGAATGAAAGAGGAGAGAGAGAGGCAGAAAGAGAGAAAGAGTAGCAGCATGAACAGGATTTTATAGGGATTACATTAAACCTTCCATTTATCCAGGGAGCTTTGCTCCAAATTCACACAGGAGTGTCCATGGGAAGGGAGGGGGCGGCCGATGCCAAGGGGAGGGTCGTACCCCCGCATGTTTCTTAGTCTTCTCATCAGTTTCAAGGGTCTAGCTAAAGCTCACACTAATTACTACTTGTGGATTAGAGGGTGCACATACCACACACATACACACACAAGTCCTCTCCAGTCACATCTCACATGAACACAAAACCCAGTCATACCAACATGCAGCCTTCACCTAAGTGCACCAAGTCCTTTGGGGAGGACCCAGCTGACTTATGAATATATAAACAGGTTGATGTTGCAGATTTATGTGCCCATTAATGGGGCTTTGGAACATGGTGTAGATATTCCAAACACTTCAGCGTCCTGGCAGAGGCCTTTGCACAAGATTACATTCCTGGCACCTCCGCTTCTTCATGAGCAGTGGTTTGTTTTTATGCCCCCCTTTTTTTGAGATTTTCTCGGAGTCTCCCTTCATTTTGTAAAAGCATGTGTTAAAGAGTGTGTTAAAAAGAGATTGCTTTCCATTCAGGCTTGCATCCTGTTATTGCTCGGGTGTGCGTGCTCGTCGAGGAATGTCAAGTGGACAGCAAACAGTTATCTCATGCTGTTGTTATGTTCCTTACGCGGTGCAGTAAAATCTGGCTGGATAATTACAACCGGCTCCCTTGATACGCACCTTGTGTATGACAATTACTTTAAAGCCTGATATTAGATTGGGTAGAAGTCTGTTTATTGAGTGAGAAGTGTGTGTGTCTGTGCGTTTGGTCGTTAGGGGTTGTTAAATGGACAGACAGATAGGCAGACAGGGACAGAAGTCGACAGTAAGTTGTTGTCTAAGAATAGTTCTTGCCCCATGTCAGAGTGGGACCGGCCTGACACAGACCAGTGCAGACCTGCATCCCACAGTGAGAGGATTTAATAGCCTCCTTGAGCTGATAATTTAGCCAGCATGTCTAATCACAAGAGGCCTTCCTGTGTGTGTGTGTGTGTGTGTGTGTGTGTGGACACTGGACCTTTCTCAGTCTGTCTTTCCCCATCGTTCTTCTCCCCTGCTTGTTCCCTCTTTCCGTCTTTTCTGTTTTCAATCTATCCCATCCACATCTCCTCTCCTAATCCCTTTCATTCTCTATCTGTTGCTCTTCAATTCTTACCCCCCCCCCCCCCCCTCCAGTCTCACCGTTAATGCTATGTGACAGAGAGTTCATTCTTGACATGCCATCGAGACTGTCCAGCGTCTCTCTGCTCACTGTTTTCACCCTCTCACTGTGTTACTGTCTGTCTCGACGAGACAGAGAGGATGCAGCTCACACCATATTTCCATCACTTGCTTCCTCTTTCATCTCATAGTATGTGGGCCATCTGTATCTCCGGCTGCCTCATAAAGCAGTCTTCATATTTGTGGTGTGTGGTACTGCTGAGCCTGAGAAGTACTGCGTTTCACCTTTTCATCCTTCGCGCCCCAAAATAGCTCTTTTCTTATCCGTCACGGTTGGGTGGATTTTTTCATTTGATAGTCTTTGATGTTTTGAGTTAGGTGAGGTCAGGTCAGAGCGAATCTGTAGACGGGAGCAGGCCCAGGTATGTAGGGTTCTGGGCTGGCACCCATCCCTAATGCCAAAAGATAAGGCCAATGAAAGGGCTGTGTGCAGTGCTGTCAGACACCATCTGGCCAGTTCCTGCCTTTCCCCTCTTTCTCTCCCCATGGTAAATTGCAAACCATAAATCAAACTTTAGGCTGAGCTTGTTTTGGGATTCAATTTACTTACACGGTTTAGAGCCAGTTGCCCTCCTTTGAAGCTTTGATAGTTTGGGAAATTCTCTTTTTTTTTTTCTCCAGTTGCCGGCCAAGCAAGTGTTTCATAGATATCCACGAGCTTGTTATTTTCTCTGAATTATTATGGGAGGAATCATCACTCATCACCCTGCACAGGAGTGAGTATATGTTTACTCATGTGAGACAAAATGTGCCAATGAAGGAGGTGCAACATGAGGGGCAGTGCCACGGTTCTGCCCTGAGGACAAAGTTGAGACTTTATAAACGTCATGTGGAACGAGGTGTTGGGTAGCGCCAAAGCAGAGAACAGCATGACCATTGCTAACCGTTTGCAAACAAAGCCTGTCCACATGAAGCCTCAGCACATACCCTTCTTATTAGGACTCCCCCTTCTGTTTCTTATTACCCAATCCTTGAGTATGAGATGCATAAATCTGCACAATTAAATGTGACATGCTGTATACGCTTACATATCTCTCACTTCTAATAACCTCATCTTTTTCTCTCAACCTCTGACACACCCACCCCTGCATTTCTCTCCTCTTCCTCCTCGCAGTCTTCTGTCAGATACCCTGTCTGAACGGAGGACGTTGCATCGGCAGGGACCAGTGCTGGTGTCCGTCAAACTCGACAGGGAAGTTTTGCCACCTGCCGGCCCCGCCTCCTGCCAGACCCACCCCTCACAGCCACAGGGATGCCGGCCGCCAGGCTCCAAAATCTCCCTCCCACTCCATGTACACTCTCCCGCTGTCCAATCAGCAAGGTAAATCCATCAGCTCTGTAGCCAATGAGAAGGAAGCCTTTGCCCTTTGCAACCTTTGTACGTCCTCACGAAATCTGTGGCTCTATAAGCTCGGTGATGTAGTGACTGCTGGAGGGATCGCTGGCCAACCAGGGGAGCTGGCGAGCTAACTATTAACGTGCTCGTGCTTGTCAGTCTCAATAACTTTTTCTCTGTGCTGCGCTGTTTACTACTCCCCTGATATTTTGTTGTAGGGATTGTACATATTAAAGAGGGAGCATGTCGACTCCAGCTCGGCTCCCGTCTCGTAACTGTCTGCAAACCATTCCTCTTTTGTAGAGTAGTTTATACAGTAACAGAGGAGGGCTAAAAGGGGATTGTGAACCACAGCTAATAAGTGACAATAGCTTGTTTTGTATTCATTGGCTCTTCCTTCCTTTAAAAGTCAGCACTCAATACAAAAGATTTAATACACTGCAATTCCAGTGAAATTAATTTTGCTGCATAATTTCACTTTTTTTCAATGCTGGTGTGACACATTGATTAAATGTACATAAGTCTCCTCCCTGTTTTTGAATGCTGTTTATCATGTAGTGCTCTGGGTTTGTTGGCCAACAGTGGAGGCCAGACTCTATTTTAAGCAGATTAAGTAATGGATGACTCAGTGGAAGTCCTCGTATTGTTCGCACAATGCTGCTTTTATCAAACAGAAGTGGATATTAGAAACAGAGCGAGGCAACATCGTGAAGCTATAAGAAAGAGTATAAACAAGAGAGATTTGCTCACTTGCCATCGCTATCTCTGATATCATTTTTCATGTCTCCTTGCATCTGACTCAGCACCTCACCCTTTCTAACATTAAGTGGAAGCAGAAGCTTTGTCTCAGATAATTTCAGATAATTTCCATCCTCCGATATTTTAAATTAAAATACATGAATTATCATAAATAAATGGCACAAGTTCAATGTGTGTCGAGGAAGAAATGATCCTTCCTCTCTGCATGCTTTGAGTATGCATGAAGTCAGTTTCAGGTCCAGGCCTCTTGATAAGGTCTACTTCTTTTACTTGGACTCTCCCTGCCGTCTGTCTGTGAGAATATGATTTATGAGAGTGGGTCAGGATTCTGGGAAAAAACCCTGGCACTCCCCGAAGATAGATGCTTCCCCTCTGTCAGAAGGACAAAAGAGCTCATTCTCCACATTGCAACATCTTCTCAACTCCTCAACAAATCTGTTTTTGGTCTTTATGATGATTTGATTTAAACCAGAGAATCCAAAACTCTTTGTGTTGTTGTTGTTTTGTAGTATCTTAATAACGTCTGCATTGCGGGGAATTCCCCACGTAGATCTCATAACTTGGTGATGAAGCAAGCTAAGTGTGTGTTGAACAAGTTTGTGCAGGATATTAGATGATCGCTCACAAACTGCAGCATGTACAGCTTTGATCATATGCCTAATGATGCTTCTACTTACATTATTTAAAACTTGAAACTATAAACTATCTATATTGTATAAACTGTGGGTCTCTCCCATGCCAGTGTCTCTCCACCCATCCTTGGTCAACGTCCACATTCAGCACCCTCCAGAGGCTGAAGTCCACATCCACCAAGTCGCTCGGGTCCAGCCCGGACAGAGACCGGCCACCACGGAGGGGGCTCACTCTGTCCAGCAGCGCTCCCAGCCTGGGAATGGACACGAACCCGCTATTGAGCACAGCAGCAGGCACCCGCACACCAATGGGAATGGTTATGTCCAGGCTAGACCGCACCACCATCAGAACGGACATGTGGGAAGATGCTTTCAGGAAACAGTTGACGGACAGGTAAAATGTTTAGTCATTAAAAGACACTATGTTCGCTGTCATCGCTAGCTGATGTAAGCCACCTGGCATATCACAGTCCATTGTAGGTGTTGAAACCATTGGGAGAAAGTGTTGTTTCACCACAGGTACCATTGCATTCCCGTCCCATCACCTTCTCTAATACCTGCTGTCTCAAACAGGAAGTGGGCCTGTGGCTATGATTTATGTCCAGGATGTATGTGCTCTCACCACACTGGTCATCTCATATTCCACCAGTTCCCCGAACTTAGGCGTGTTATGAGCCTTCAGATGACAAAGGTTAAGCTTGAAATTTGGCCCATGTGCTCCTCTTTGTGGATCAAATGGGAAGACTTTCATGGTCTGTATGGTGCTGTGCATACAGTATGGCACGCACTGCAGATTTACTGTACTCTGCATGGTCAGGATAATGTGTGGATGTCACAACAGACATGCATCAAAGGGAAAAACAAGTTAGGAAGGGGAAGTACTTAAGTGGCAGTGCGTGAGCCAGGCTAATCCGAGGCTTAATACTGCATGTGTTTGCTTGGCTGTGATAGTGCGTTATGTTTGACTCTTAGACTTTAAGTTTGCAGTTGCGACAACACAATGATCTGAAGCATGGTTGTTTCTTCCAGCATTATTCCTTGTTTGTGCCGAACTGCAGCTCCCATTTTCTCTACTCTGGTTACACAGAGAGCTTGAAATTAAACCTTCCAGCCAGTGATTTTTCAACAGAACTGCCCCAGAGACTGAGCGTACAAAAGCTTTAGCCCAAAGTTTATCCCTCCTCTCCTGCCAGTATGACAGTGTGGTGTTCTCTAGAAGAATGTCGTCTCTGTTGCCGCTTTAATTTCATGAATCTCTATTGGCCAAAAATCCAATAAGTAAAGTCTGATAGGAATCTCTCTTCACAATTAGCTAAGTGACTTAATGAGGCATGCCAGGAGGCTCATAGTTGTTCTTGAGACTCAGTGTTTATGTCCTCCTCCAACTAACCAGTCTCAGATGTGTCTGGTTCACTGTGTCCTTCCAGATAGGTACACACATACACACACGTACCCAGAAGAACACACATCCAAATTCTGCCCTTGCCAGTGTACACACATTATTTTGCACGCAAACAAGCATGCATGCACAAACATGTAACACTCATTCTGAAAACTCGTTTCTTAGATTTAACGCAGATGTGTGTTGTTGTAGTGTGGCAAGCCTCTGCCAGGCCTAACCAAACAGGATGATTGCTGTGGAAGTGTGGGCGCCTCCTGGGGTCTAAACAAGTGCCAAAAGTGTCCAACCAAACCAGGTAAGCCCTCCTCACTAAAGCCATCAGATCTGAGTAATTTTCTGTTCCGCTCTGTTCCATGACATACTTAAATCTAATCTATTTCTAATCCGGTCCAATTCTGCCGGTATTATTTCCTGTTGTGCTATTGGTATGTTGAGCTCTTGGTATTCTGTTATTCACTTTGGTTCAAAACAGCAAGACACAGCTGGGCTCCTCTTTCATAGTGCTGTATATTGAGGTGTTTAGTCACTGATGCCTGTTATATTCCTTAGAAGCAGTTGTTCATGCCTGGTGGATTTCACAGCGTTTATCACAGGCCTAAACAATACCAAACTGATGATGCTGACCAAACAGCACTCTTCATTAGATTCCTAAACTCCTCTGAGGTGGCTGTGCGATTCGCCCATGCACCCACTTGTAAAAATGAAGCTGTTTTCGCTTCCATAAAAACCAAAACCGGGAAGCAAATGAAAACACATTTAGCATGAAGATGAGAGCCTGGCAGGAGTGCCACCCACCCTGCGGGCAGATCCAGCCAACGTGGCCTTGAAGGAGTGAGGAAATGAACAGCCACAGCACAGTTGCTTCCCGACCAGAACTGCGGTAGGTTTGAGAAACAGCGGTAGGGTGGCTGTACGCCGGCAGGCAGGCTGGGTGGTTACGCCCTTCACTGTAGGTGGAGGCTCACGCAGCCTGACAGCTCTGCGTGTTGTTTGGAGGCCCCGCAGGAGTTTTTGGTGGCACATGGGGACACTCATATTTCCCGAAACTCTTACGTATAATCGTATCACAGCTATGCCCACACATGTCAGTTGACTGTCAAAGTGCTCGTACCCTGTTTAATGTCTGACTGAACCTTAATCAGAAGCAGACATCATCCCTCTCTGTCTCCTCCATCTATCATATTCTATCTATCCGTTCTTTTCTCTCCCACTATCTATCAGCATGCCAGATTTCCCGCTCTTCCTCAGTCCCCGGCACGATCTCTTTTGGCTCCCAGATGTTTTCCTCTGCTCCTTCCTTTGAAGTTTGAGGGGATAAACTGAGTGAATACCCCATTCACTCAATTTTTGTGGATGTTTACGGGGGCAGCGCACTGTAAGCTCGGGTCCCGGGTCACACGCAGGCAGGGAATAGAGAGAATGAAAGAGAGGAAAAATGAAGTCAAAATGAAGTCATGTACTATGTCCCTGAAGTCTTGGAGGGAGCTTTAATAAGAGAAATGCTTTGAATTCCTCCAGAGTGTTATTGTTCTCAGTTTAGACACTTGGCGAGATCTTTCAGCTGCATTCCTCCCCAACTGGATGAGACGTATGCTTTCTTACGCGTTTGACAGGAATGATATACAACCTGGAGACAACAGCCCCTGAAAAATGATGCTGTTCTTTTGACTTCACAGTGAATGGGTCAGTTGTCGGCTCGCACCGTGGGGAAAAAGTCATACAGCTTTATAAGAGTCTCCTGTGTCTCTTATTGAGTATGTGATAATGATGTCATGCAAGCCCGGTTTGCATTTAGGGGTGTAACGCTACCATTGGTCAGTTTATAGCTGGTTACAAAATGCACTTTTGACTGAGAGCAACTATTGCTACTTCATTTATTTTATTACATTTATAGATGATGCCAACATGACCACACTATGAATGCTACAGTTCTGCTGCAGGCAGGAATTTTAGTCAGTCTTTGCCTCCTGGTTTTACTTCAGATATCCTCATTATCCTGTTCTTGGCCCATTCTGCCTCCACGTTGCTTTTGATATATTTACATCAGCCCCACTTGATATACTGGATAGAATCAGTGCTTCACACAAATAATATAGACTCATGATGTGTTGCTGTTGCTGCAGTCTGTGAAATATATATGTGCATTTCAACACAGCTATGAAATATCAAGTAGAGCTGAGAATCCATTTCTGGTTTTAAGTACATGAGGTTCCCTAAGCCAACTGAAGGCCTTTTGCCGTAGTCCTAGTCTGACCCATATACTGTAGTGCTGGCATGACTCTGTATAATAGTGCTGGCAGCCCCTCCCTCACTGTGAGTTTCACAGCTAATGGAATTCCACAAGCCGTTTGTCTCCTCATCTGTCATTGCTGGGCAGCTTCCCTCTCTGTGACTCTCCCCGTCTGCGATGCTGGGAGGCTTCCCAGGGAGCCAGATCAGACGTCCCCAGGGCCTAAAGTAACCACCACACCCACAGGAGCCTTGGCTTCCACCTCTAACTCTGCCTCCCTGGGTCATCAAGGTCATCATGACGTCACTGCCCTAGCGCTGATTTTTCCCCGCCCTCTCTTCCACCTCTATCAGTGGGAGTTGTCTGCCTGCTTCGCTCCCCCTTCCTCTCCGTGTCTCTCTGTAATGAGGACACTGCTCTTCATGAGGTTTAGATCAATAAAGAAGGAGGGGGCCCACAGAGCTCCATGACTTCCAGATCTTCCCACATGAACTCATCCCTCCCAAAAATCTCCCATCCATTCCCCAGACATTTAATCTGACATCCATCGAGGGGCCAAAGCCGTTGCATATTGCTTTTTATTAGCGCTGATCAAACATGAACACTTGTTAATGACCAACAAAAACCAGAGCTGCGATGACTTTGCCTCAGAAGTAGGCAGCTAGAGAACAGATGCATTGGACTGGCTCCATCGCAGCTTCTCGTGGTGATTAGAAAGAGACGTCACATATCTTTGACTGCATTTGATTCATTGATGTTGACTTAGCGTTATCCCCTCACAACTGGAACGATGGAATCTATTAGTCGGGCAGCCATGTAGCTAATCAGGGCTGAGCAGACCTAACCACTACGAGAAATAAAGCCCAGTTGGAGGCAGACTGATACGAAGTTTGTGTTGCATTTCTTAATTGGCTACAAGCTAAGTTAGGCACATTTTTATTGGGAATGTATCGTGCCATGCCTTCTTTTGGAAGCAGCCCAGGTGGTTAATATTTCACAGTGAATTGGAGATTGTCGAGGAATGTGGGTCTGTTTTAAATGTGTGTTTTATGCGGGTTACATTGCCATCAGCATCTCTGAGAAAGGGCGTGAAAGAAAATTGTCAAACCACAAACAAAGATGTAAAATCCATACTTGATGAATAGAAACAATAAAAAGTGTGTTTCCAGTAAAGATTTAATGTGGCAGAAAAATGAAATAATCTCTTCATCAAAGCCTTTTTTGTGTTGCTGCTTCACATGTGCCATGTGATGGTAGTGTTGAAGCAATACGATACAGATAAACAGTTAAGGCTGCTAATGATTGAGCAAATATCTCATAGCTTGCACATTGTCTGTATCAGCAGGAAAATGTTGATATTAGTCCCATGTGTCCCGACTGATTAGCCATTGCTTCACTAGCGGGGACACATTGTTTACAGGGCATGTGATATGGGCCGTGCCAGAATGGCAAATGTGGCGCGTGCCAAGGAGACATTCTGTTTTGAAAGCAAATGACTTCCCTTTTAAGCCGTTTGTTCCAATCAAGCACTGGCTCGAAGGCCAAGAAGAGACGGCTTTGCCATCTTAGAGACTAAAAAGACCTGAAACCTTCCATGTTGATTAAAGAGCTCTCTTTGCTCCTGGTTTTCTCTTTGCGGCACCAGTTTGTCCTGTGGCGGCGTGTCAGAGAGTAAATTGCTGGAAAGGGTCCTGAGGAGGACTTGGCTGTGGTGTGGGTTGTTTTCCTATAGAGTGGCCCCCAATGGAGTGGAAAGGAAGTCTCCTGTTCCCGTCCTGTGGATGGCATCAATTCCCCCTCCCTCCTGTCTCCCACGTGTTCTCAGCTTTTCCAGCAAGTTAAAGGGAGAAGTCCAACACTGAGGTTGCCTCCCAGGCCGGTCCCTGGGGAAGCTGGTGTAGGGCTGCGAGCCCTGTGATTGATGGACCAGACCTCTCGATCGCCTTAGAAGAACAGCCCTCGGGCCGGGTGGTCTACAGAGTGATCGTATCAAATTAGCAATTAAAGATTTCTGTACAGCTGAGGAACCCATCTGACTATAAACTCTCTCTGTTCTCGGCCTCCTTCTTCCTCCTCTCCGTTCGTTCTCATTTTGCATAAGCTTTCATTTGAATACCCTCAATGTTGAAAAGAGACTAAAGGGATTTATTCCGATTTAATTTAGGACTGCACCCACGATCAAAAAGCTCCAAGGAATTTGAATTAAACTTCCAGGTCGGGGAATTCGTGCAAATATTATTGAACAGTTGCCAGTGGAATGCACAACACAATTGAATGGAGACGGACAATAAATTAGTAAGGGGTGACAAAGTCTTTTGTCGAACAGGGCTAAATGGATGGACAACAGTTGGAAGTTTCTGTCTGGACCCTCAGTGGATACAGACCACTCGGGTTTACAGTCTTTGTAACCAAGGGTGACACTAATGATGCGCAGCTTGAGCTCACTCTTGCAAACCGCTGCCTGTATAACTCTGCTTTCTCCACAAACGTCGGTAGAAACAAGCATGAGAACAGACACATGATTAAATCCTCTGAGGATAACGTAATTCTTAGCCTTTTGTACAACAATGAAAATTACGTGGCCAGGTTGTCCCTGATTTTTAGTCATGGTGCTTATCATCATTTCTTGAGGTGAATGTTCTGAAAACATGGTTCTGATTTAGTGGTGCAGTAGAATAGGATTCAGACACAAAACTCAACTACAGTGATTTCTCAAACCTCGCTCCACAATGACTCAATTAATGAATAAATGAAACAGCCCAGACTCTCTGTATCTAATAATAAATTGATTCTACAGAAGGTAACCAGTATTTGGGAGGGCTGTGGTCAACCTCTGTATGCTGAGTTTCAGCAGCTGCTTTTAAAACCTTACTTCAAACAAATTGCTTCAAAAGAACAACAAAAATCCACTGAACTAAATTCTGATAACAAGCATTTTCAGATCCAGGATACACATGAGGAAATGTTGAGTATAAGCCAAATTAGATCCCATGTGCAAATAAAGTTTTACGACCATTTACTGTAAATGCGTCTGGTACATTTGGAAACATGCCAGCTTTACATCATGTGTAATGCCTCAGCAGTACCTACTTCTTGCACCATTTTTTTAAAGGTTTTAAAGCTGCCGCAACATCTCCATCTTTACTCTCAAGCCATTTTAAGACAAGCCGAGTTTTGAGCTGAGCTGTCTCTCAGATTCACAGTGAAGTTGTTACTGACTGCAGAGGTCCTCACCTCCCTGCTAATAAGCTTTATTGAGACACCCGGACCTCCCCCACTGGGCTCCCCTTGGCATGTGCGCCCTGCTGTCACTCAGGCCAGACTTTCCCTGATCCCATCGCTGCAGGAGGGCGTGCCCACCGCCCTACCACAACAGCTCATTACTCAGAAACTTTGAAAGGGGGATTAGGAGGGTGCGGAGGAAGATGAGGAGGTGGGCAGGCAGGAACAGGGGCGTCGCTTTGACACAGTTCCCCCCTTTTCCCGTTGCCCCCTTCATGCTGACCCACTTCTGCTTTGTCAACCCTCAGGTACATTGACCCTGCCTGGTCCACTGGGTCACAGCAGGACCAAAACATAACTCAGCTTCCAGGACCGCGTTCCCAGAAAGCCTCCATGTGGCACACATTCCAGTCACTCCTGGGAAAATGACACAAACTCATGACTGATTGTTGGGTTTTGTATTAACGATAGATGTTTACAGGATTGCTGTATTGGTATCCTGTGCATATTGAAGACTGACAAAGTCTTGTTCTCTGGGTCACTGGGTTTGGAACCTCAGCCCATACAGAACCTTATTTTTCCCAGGTCCCAACTTTAAAAATTAACTCCTGTGCTTGCAACACTGGAGATTCATTGTATTTGCTATTATTTCTATTTTCTGGTGGCTTAGATGGCTGAAGAGGACTGATGAGTTACAGAGCTGTGATCTTGTCTGGTCCTTCCTGCCTACAGTCCAGATCACCATTTGCATCAGACCACAGCTCCCTTTCAATCACTCGCAGGTTTTCTGGTTTTTTGGAGCTTTTGGTCACAAAAACAGTGAAACTTTTCTCCCTTTCCCAGAGCACTCTGCCAGGGGAAGAGATGTGTTTTCTTTGCTGGCAGGGCTGTGACCGTAATTTCTTGCATGCGTCACCTCTGTTTTCAGCCCTCCGTTGCTGTGGCACCAAGTTCAAAGCCGTACTTTGGTAAAATCTTATTTTTTCTGGCCGTGATGTAGATCCAAAGATTGCCATGGTTGGCATTTGTTCCTGTTTTCTGTCAGACCCAAATCTTCAATACATTGATTTCTCTCCACCTTTACTCTCCTTGAATAATGCAAGTACAAATGAATGTGAAGGTATATACTGATCAAGTTCTGTTTCATATTGTGGGGTAATAAAATGCCTATTCATGCTCATGAATTTGAAACGCCTGCATGGACTGAGACATAACAAACTTTGTTATACATGCACCACCAAATATTTTCTGAAATCTTGGCAGAAACTTAATTTTTCCAGTGTGTTTATGTGCTAAAAGTGCAAAACAGAATCACGGCTGTCATGACGAGGAAGGTTCTACCATCGATGCTTTAAGCTGTCTGATTTATGAGTGTAATTTGAGTCGACTGTAACAGTGAGAAACAGTTCTGTCATGCTAATAAGTGCATCATTATTCTTAGAGCTTTCCTCACTCAAACACACATTCTCCCTCCAAAATCAGAAGTTAGATCATCTCCTTTCAACATGATATGGAGAAAATTCATCTCAGTTTATGTCATGGAAAGATCTGCTACTAATAATCACCCTGTCTCTGTTTAGAAACCTATAGGACCTTATACACACAAGCTCTTTCTCTGTCAAACACACATATACAGACACAAACAGAGGCTTTCTCTTTGCCATATGATAGTCACATTGACCTCTCTGCATTTAATGTAGCATGCTGGGGTTTGACTGGGTGCCGAATGAGTAATGACACAATGTTTTCGAGCCTATGTCGCAATGGCCGCGCTGGTGCATTAACAGACACGCCGTGTTATTTACTGCAGCACTTCTGTGAACTTGTAATGTACACACCTGAAACACACACCATATGATGTTTATTGCCTTGGCAAAACAAGCAAAGAGAAGTCATTCCTGGTGTGCACAGTTAACGTATTAGTCTCTTGTTTAAGTAGATTCGCGCTGCGGTTGATGATAAAGGTCAGGGCTGTCACATAGGCTTCCTCAACATATTTATGATGTAAGCACTTCCTTCGTCCGTCCCAAGAGGTTGAGGAGAGTTGTAGGTAATATGATTATAAATGACGTCGAGTGTTATCGTTACATTCTGCTGGATGGCAGTGCTGTCTTATAAATGCGGTTGATGGGGATCCATTTCCATACACTCACTCTAGAGTCCCACAAGGCCCAGCTGTGGGTCCCCTCATTTTTCCTCTTGCCAAGATGCTCACATCTGTAAGTTATATGGTCCCCTCCTAAAGCTGCGTTCCTCTTCTCCCTCTGCGATGAACGCAATGCTTTGTGACAGAGAGGCACGGCACTGTAAGATCATCTTGCTCCTCTAAAGCTCTGCTTTCTCTTTCTGTTTGCAGCATATGCAGTGATTGCAAACGGACAAGTGGAATGTTCCAAAGGTTTTAAAAGGATGAATATCACCCACTGTCAAGGTAAGCTACTGTGCAAAAAATGTCTAATTTCTGTATATCATCACATGATTTAACCCATTGCAAAGTTTAGAAGGTAGCTTACCCATCACAAATACATAGTTTATATTAAACATAATTACATGGATGTGATAAAAACTTACTGACCATATGTTTCCATGCATGGACCGCTGAAGACCTCTATAAAAGTATCCCTTGCTGTACGCCCCAATGAGAACCAGGTCAAGACTACAATTAGCCTTGGTCCAGGGTCAGAGTTCATCAGCCAATAAGCACCTGGGGCTGCTGTTTTAATTGGCCTTTGGGGTTCTGAGTGGGGCCTGGTACGGTAAGGCAGGCAGTGATTATGGTAAATGTGGCTCTCTGTGAGTATTTGGAAGGGAGCTTTAGTTGCAGACTTGTTTGTTGCTCGGCCTCCCCAAACTGCCAGCTCACCCAGCCATCTACATGTAAAAACAAACTTCAGCTGTTCCTGAACATACTGTGTTTTCCTCTATTGCTGCAAAACAGAGATGTCTAGTTGTCAGCCTGCTTTCAGTTCATGAAGCAGTAACCACCCACAGTGTCAACTCTGCAGACAGTCCTCCACTAGAGGGTTCAGGCTATTTATATTTGTTGGTGGTGTTCGTACACATCACTGGAATTAATTGCCATGAACAAATAAACGCTGGCTGAAGGACACAGGAAAAATGCACTGCTTAATCTGTGAACAATGCAACTGATGCTGACAGTTTCAATAACAAAATGTAGCCTTTCTGACAGCCTACTTGAGCTGTGTCAATGACTTGATTAATGGTGTCATAATCCAAAGGGCAATGCTTACTGAAGCCTATGGAGTGCAACAACATAACGGTCCAATGGACAGCTTTGACTCCATCTCTAACGGGCCTCATCCACTGGTTCAGCAAGTTCAACATGTTTTGTGATCTGCACAGTGCTATTGGCCAATTGATGTTTTCAGGTAATGATTGAGCTGGGAAACATATTTTAATAAAACAGAACCTGTGGACAAGGACACACTTATTTTTCCAACAGTGTGTCAACTAGCCAACAACCGTTGAAATTTATCTTTCTATTATTCATGCTTTTCCTTTGTGATTGTTTCAAGATGTTCTTCCCTTTCAGTTGCTCATTTCTGGGGTTCCAAAAAAGCAAAGCTGACAGTTACCCACAATATTTACTGGAGCGCTCTAAAGGCTCTGTCCCATTCAGCTGCTGTTCCATTCCCAAAAATTATTTCTAATTTCAGGTCTTGCAGCAGCTGCCAAGGAGGCAAAAACTTGCTTTTTCTGGGGTTTTGTCATTATTATCAAGATGGTGTCCAGCTTGCCAAACTGGGGTTTTTGTTCTAAGTTGTTTGCAGTGTGTTTTATTGGAACAGAGCAGAGCTTGTCTCATATTCAGTAATAGCCACGATTTACCGTTCTACCTTTGTGCGCTGACCTTTGCGGTCAGTGACGTCCATGCTACGATACGATAAGATGACCCATCAGAGCCATGTGCTGCTCTCTGACTTCAGAGACGCTTGCTTATCTTCAGAAGCTGCTTCTCAGAAACTAGGTCAACTGACTTGGCCATTTGTAAGCGTGCTTGTTAGATGAAAGGCATGCATAGATGCTTGTGCAGTCTCTGGTGTGGGTGGTAAACTGGTGCCGGGAGCAGGTCATATTACTCATACACCACTTCAAAGAAGAGATGATGGAAGTCTTACATAACTCTTTTGCCAGTTTGGATCAACTTAGTAAAGACTTTGCACTATTTTAACACACTGACATTTGACATTTATCATGTTGCATGCTGCCTGGGTCAACAGGTTGAGACCTCGGTGTATGAGGTTGTACAGTAGGAATTTGCCTACAAAAACTGACTTTTCCCAGTAATGGCAGCTTTGGCTGTATTTTGTAAAAGTTTCATTCCCTCTATTCATGCTTTCTAAATGGATGCATTTTTGGCCCCGTAAATTATGTCTGGTTTGAGACTTCCAAACTAGTCATAAGGTACTCCCTCTGGCCATAACAGCCAATACATATTAAGAGAGTAATGTTGCCAATTTATTTTACAGTGTCCATAAATAATTCTGCGGGTGTTTATGTGAATCTTGGTTTTTCCAGAAGGTAGCAGTGGGCAAGGTCAGGTAAGGTCGCAGCAGACTGGTTGACGCTTAGTTTTTTAAACACGTTTTATCGTCATCAATATGTATCAATAGACAATAAAATCGATAAAAGATGGACACTTGTGAGTTGGTACCACAAGGACTATTTGTCAATGAGAGCAGCCAAGCATAGATTCAAAATAGATGTCGAGATTAGTGCTGGTCATGACAGCTTGTCATGGAAGTCAGTTTCAATCCCGATCAACCCACCAGCAGACTGTAACAATAGCACTAATCTGTGACTCAACCGAACCATGGATTAAAGACCCCATGTGATGAAGGCTGAGCCCAACGCTGACCTGAACTCTGACCAGATAGCATGCTGCTTAAACTAAACCAAAGTCCCCGCAATACCTGCATACAGAATATTGTTGTTCCTAGCTCTCCAGAGCGTGAATATAAGCACAGACAGACATGACATCTGTGGTCTGCTTCATTGTCTTCACAGTATGTGCCTCATCCTTGCTCACCCAAACAGGTCGCTTTTCCCTAACAGAGACGCAGGCTTGTTTACATTGTCATAACAGAGAGGCTGGAGGCTTTGTCGTTATAAAGCCAGCCTTAGCTTTAGAACCACTTCCTCCGAAGAGCGATGGAAAATTTCGGAGACAAACGGAAAAGCAAAGGGCAACAGAGATAGAAAAGGAAAAACAACAACAACAACATCCAAGACAAAGAACATTGAGGCATTCCCAAGATTTGCTTCAGTCCACACACTGATTTATCAGCCTCAATCCCTTAGAAACTCACTTTTTCCAGCAGGAAGCAAAACAACAAAACAAGAGCAGATTAATTAGAATTGGGAAAATCTGTGGTGGCAGGCTGTCGGGTTCCAGTCGTCAAAGCAATGGGAAAAGACCTAATGATGTACTCTTTGTTTAACACGGTAGAACAACAAACTATGCCTGGTCCCAATGTGATCGCATGACTAAGCGGCTGAAATATGTCCCCCTATGCTCCTGGCTGGCACATTAACTGACTAGCTTGCCTCCTTTTGGCTTAGTGGCTCAGGAACTGCTGGAGCAGTAAGCAAACTCCACTGGCCACTGTATCACTGCAGCACATGGTTCAGGCCAGACAGAGGGGAAAAACCTCTTTGTGACTTTCACTCATTAACGTACGCTACGGATGCCTTGACCTTTATTGTAGGAAAGGAAAGGAAAGGAATGGAAAGGAAAGGAAAGATGCTGAGGAGGATAATAATCTAAAACATTCTGCTATTTCCTCTGCGTCTGCCTGACTCTCCAGATTTCTTAGTCAAGGACAACACAGCCCTGAGAGATTGTAATATCTTGCAGTGGGAATGACACATGATTGAGTGTATTCTGGTTTACAGTGGTCAAATTTATTGTGTGTACTTCCCTCGTGTCATCACTCCTCCTTGCTTTCGTACAATTGTGAAACCTGAAAGTTTCCGTATTTCATCACCTCCCAGCAGCTGGTGGTTTTCACTACATGATCTATGCAATATTGTGTTACCTTTCAAGGTGTAGTAGATTTCTAAAGCCTTACATCATCTCTGCAGGCATGAAGGCTCTTTATGTTCAATGTGAAAGGCAGCAGGCTGAATCTGGTATCCATGCTGGCACCAGGTTTGATTGAGGTGTTCGTTGGGAATTGAAAACAAATTACTTGTCAGAGGAAAAACATGACTTCATAATATTTCCACAATCAGGAAATTCACTAGACACTCCACGACTGACATGCTGTTTGTTTCACAGATATCAATGAGTGCCTGTTGCCAGGAATCTGTAAGAATGCTGAATGTCTCAATACTAAAGGAAGCTACAGGTGCATGTGTAAGTTGGGCTTCATGTTGGACCCTGAGAGCAAGCACTGTGTCTGTGAGTACACTAACTTTTTCTGTGAATTCTAATGCATCATTCAAGGTCATTAACTCATTTATATTGCACTGGAATATGATGGATGTATCAACTTGTCTCCTCAGCGGACAAGGCTGTGTCTGACCAGAGGGCATTCTGCTACCGATCAGTGTCTGCAGGCACATGCTCTCTGCCCGTTACCCAACACATCACCAAGCAGATCTGCTGCTGCAGCCGAGTGGGCAAGGCCTGGGGAGCAGGGTGTGATCGTTGTCCTCTGCCGGGAACAGGTACAACCACCGAAAGATCCCCTGTATACTGCTGCTGCACGTGTCGCGAATTTTCCACTGCTGCTCCAACAATTTCAAGACTTACCTTGTTGTCCATCTGCAAACTTGACCTTCCATTTCTGTTTTTACTGTACTTGCTGAAAAACGATTTGCTGGGTTAAACACTTTTGCAGATATTAAATGTCACATGTAATCTCCTGCAGGGGTTAGCGATGGTAGTGAAAGCAGCAGAGGCAAAGAATATTTACCACTCAGTCACTCTTGTGCTATTTGCCAGGCTTGTAAAGCACTTCAAAATAACCAAATGTGTTTGGAGTGGAAAGGAACCAAAAACATAACAGTTTTCATATTTTGGAGGCTACATAATAGTGGGAGTCAGTCTTGTGTTATCACTCCAATCCTCAGAGAGAAACCCCACTAATAGACCGGCAAAGCTTCGCAGCAGAAATAAATAGCTTGGCCAAGTGAAACATGGGAAGTAGTTGTCATCTTTTTTTTTTTTTTTTTCCATACCGATCTAATCTTCAAAGTCTCGGAGAGAAACAGGCTGGTTTTATGGAGTGTCTGTACTGGCCAGTGATTCATGGGGATTGTCATAGATCAGATATCACAGACACAGACCTCCATGGTGCTGCTCAGCCAGGACTGACACAGTACACAGACACACAGCCTCTGATTATTTCGGACGCTGGCTTTTGTACGGGACTGACAAGCTGTTCGAGCCATGTTCTGAACAAAGCAGCCAGGCCCATTACTTGCGACTTGGTAACAGGAGCCCGTTGACTTTCATACCATATTTATTCCAGTCCCTCTGATGTGGCTCCTGTTCATATATAGCCCCATTTCCCTGCACTTTAAATTCATCATTCAGTAGCCTATCACATCCACGTTTCCTGCATTTACGCAAGCATTTACAGCGACCACATATCTGTCATTACTCATATCTCTATTCCAGACTCTTTTGGCGTAGAGTTGCTGGTTTCAGGTCAGGTAGGGGACACAGTGCTTCTCACTTGTAATGGATTCACCATCGCTGAGGTTTGTTGGGCTCCGACACAAAGAGGTGCAGTCTGCCTCCTATTATCTAGCCAGCCAATCCTCCATTAGCCTCTCATTCACACGCCTCTACGCCAAAGAGTTCAAAGGTCAGCCAGTATTACATGATCTTCTACTTCCCCCACTGGCATGGCTGTGTCTGTTTGAGTATGCAGATATTCCCCAATCTTTCTAAATCCCCTCGCTGGTAACCCTCTGTGACAGCTGTCACTGGCCTGCCAGCTACCTAGTTCTGCAGAATGAGCCAAAACCCGACGCCCTCATTCACAGTCAAACACAGCATGCTCAACATAACAGCATTACACGGATGGCTTATAGTATTGCTATGAACATCAGACAGAAATATGAGCTGCAATTATTCTTTGGCAGCATTTTGTGTTAGCTTTAGGAGCCCAGGAGAAGGATACAGAGGTGATGTTTTCTATGGCTCATTGTTTGCTGCTATGTGTTTTCTACCCTGCAGATCATTTCAAGGAGATCTGCCCAGCTGGCCACGGATACACGTACTCACGCTCCGAGGTGCAGATTTCTTTCAGACACCTGGGAGAAGACGATCTGCAGAGCACAGGAGTGTCATGGGAGGAGCAGAGCCCCCTTTACCCCCAGCCTCCGTCCTCCCACCCCTCTCTGCTGCTGCCCGTCAGGCCAC
The DNA here is from genome assembly GCA_037975185.1 of Centropyge bicolor. Lineage (NCBI taxonomy): Eukaryota > Metazoa > Chordata > Actinopteri > Pomacanthidae > Centropyge > Centropyge bicolor. The sequence continues at coordinate 6,547,440 of JBBMOC010000010.1, forward strand.
ATCACCCCAGCTACCCACAGACGCCGCAAATACACCAATACCCCGTGTACCATGAGACACCACAAGCACCCCAGCACCCTCTGACTCCACAGCAGCCCCCCCATCCATCTCACCCAGCCAGAGGGACACCTAAGCAACCAGAAGGTGAGAATAAAATGCCTGCTACATTAAATCTCTGCCAAGTTGACTTTAAGGCTGGTAAATGTTTACTGTAAATGGCAAAGAGATGAATAGTTGCTGCTGCCGTACATAATACGCACTCGGGCCTTGTTCTTATCCAAACATGGTAACCTCTTGCATATTTTTACCATGGCATAAACAATGCAGGGCGGCTGATTTTTTTTCTTTTTTTTCTGCGGCATCAGTTGTTCTTTTGTGAGAATCCAAGCTTCGACAGGATGTTTTGATCCCCATAAATAAATCCTTGATCCAAATTTTAGCATATTCGGAGCAGTACTCATGTCCCCCATCCATCAAAGCGAAAATCCTCTGAGCATCACAGCAGCGCATACAAATAATCCACACTGGCCATACATCTAAATCCCCTGGATTTTCTGTAAACGTATCCTCCTGATTTAATGCTTGTGTGAGATACTTTATTGGCAAAGCTACGACGTTTTGATTTATATGAGGAGACAATTCTGTAAATATTTAGGGATTTTTGTCTTCATTATCAGAGATATCTATTTCCTTGTCTCTCTTTGCATTTTCCCTTGGCCAGCATCCGCTCTACTTTTCTAATACAACTCTCTCTGCCCGACTTAGAGGATAAACGTGCCGTAAGCTTTGTTTTATTAGAAATAAAGACCTCCGAAGCTGCAAGTCAAGTGCCTAAGGAGAACATGGGTTGTTGTGTATGTTGTGTGCAGTCAGTATTGGTGCTTGCTAATGCAAACCGAATGTCCACTTTTGCTACTGATAAACTTTTCATCTTCTTTCTGTCTCGTGGCAGATGTGGAAATTCTGAGCCCGGTAAGTTCTCCCTCCCTGTCAGCCTCTTGGCACATACTTTTGAAATGTTTATCTTAGAACGATATGCTCTAGCTATCTCAGCTGGAGGGTTTGTTATGATTATATAACTTATTCAGACCACATTTTGGTGGATACACACACCTAATTAGCACTGACTATGACAGAAAGAAGCAGACATACTGTATGAGCATGAATATGGTGATGAAATGTAACCAAAACTTGTTTGTTTGTTTTCCAGCCAGCTGTTGTGACTGACTCACCGCTGAAATATCCAGGTATTTTCATCTTGGCTTTGATTATGCGTGTCATACTTCACTACTTGTTCACCCTCAACAAGTTGTTTAAAGTGTTTAAAGTGCTTTGTGGTTGGATTCTGAAAGCTCAAGGATGAAGACTAGTTTCAGTCAGGCACAGGCTCGTGATGCATTTTCTATAAATTGCTCTCTCCTGCAGAGCGGTGGCAGTCTCAATCCTCGTCCGCTCTGCCCTCGGGCCAGTGAAAACATTGACATTAATGTCTGAAGGTTGACTACATTTAGCAAGACTACTTGATTTATTTTGGTCATTGTACCGTTTTTAGACAGGAGAAAAGAGTAGATCATTTTTATATAGCTGCCCAGTGAGTGACAGCCGAGGCTGTAGTGGTTGGGAAAACAGGCAGTGTCTCATTTAGTTTGCAGAGAATGAGAATTTACTACGTGTCACAGTGTTAGTGGTTCACTGTGTTCGCACTCACCCAGCCATCCGTCCTTCCTCACAGAGACTTCTCCAGACTCCTCCATCATCAACCTGACGCCAGAGTCAGAGGACAGAACCCACACAGCCTCAGCCACAGGTAAAACACACATCAGAGAACATGTATTAAACACTGGGACCCTCTTGAAACAGTGGATCTAAAATCACCAGTGCCTGATGACAGGTGGGTATGGAGCTTGCAGGACAAGCGAGAGCAGCACAGGGCTCAACTCTTCATATTTTATGCTCTCAGTCAACTGCTGGCAGACAACAGTGCATCTCATAAGACATTTTTTCAGGCTTAAGCCGAGGAGAGCTCGTGTTATGCTTTCATTTGACCCCTTTTCTCCTAGCCAATTTGGCTTGCAGATGCCGTGCTGCACAGAGGGTGAGAGGGCGAGAAACCAAGAAAGAGTGTGCCTCTTGGAAGGGGAAGCTATCCTCTGGGCGGACAGAGGCCAGATTTATGAAAAATGGAGGGAGAGCGGAAGACTGGGTTAAAGTGTGTTTGGGTGACAGAGAGAGTGAGAGGAAGAGCGATAGGGAGATAAAAGAAGTGAGGACATACATACTGTAGTGGGTTTTTTTTCCCCTCCTTAGCTTGACACAGGGGCCCAGTCCAATGTCTCTGTCGTACCACAGTCCATTTGGACAGAAAAAGACAAGTACAACACTAATGTCAGGCTCCACTGTGCATGACCTGTTTCTCGCTGACCCCTTTGTAAGAGTTCCACACCACCTGTTAGAACACTACAGTGCTGTAAAACCTGTCCTCTCATCCAAGAACCCACCTATAAAACAGCAAGACGGGGTCCCATGGAAAACAACATGTGGTAGTGGAATGCAGCTTTTTTTTCATTTTTTACAGTGGCTGTAATGTTGTGTAACCCCAGGTCAAAAATATTCTCGTCCGCTTTCCGAGTAATGACCGCTCACATCTCTGTTTGTGGCTCCTCGTAGGTATCGACAAGTGCGCCACCACCCCTACGATATGTGGCCGAGGGAGATGTGTTCCCGTGCAGACTGGCTACACCTGCCACTGCGAGCCAGGATTCAAGCTCAGCGCCCTGCAGACCAACTGCATCGGTAAGCAAGCGGCGATGAGAGAGAGGGAGATGGAGTGAGACAGGGGTGACGGCGGGACACTCAAAGCGAAGGAGGGGCACACAAACACACGCATGCTGACACCAGAGACCCCAGCGGCTCTGTCTATCATCATTTCTGCGCAAGCAAATCCTCAGCACCAAACATTACACGGCACAGAAGCCTTGAGAAATGAAGCGGGCCAAAATGAAAGGGATCCGTTTGTTTATGTTGACCTGTTCCGTGATGCCTGACAACAGCTTACGGGCCGTCCAAAGAGCTGCCACGGTGCTGTGATACCTTACCTCATGGTGAAGGCTTTGGCTGTGGCCTCTGCTCAGGCCCATCACTGAGGAATGCCTGTGCAGTAGAGTAGCTCCAAAGTCAGGGCTTGGAAAGTGAACATTCTCTGCTGGTGATATGGAACTGCTATGTAATGTCACGTTTGATCTCTTGTGCTCTCCTGTCTTCTGCCTTTACTTCCACGTACTGCAGATGTGAACGAGTGTGACGAGGACCCGTGTGAAGGGAAGGGACGCTGTGTAAACAGCTATGGCTCCTACACCTGCCAATGCCACAGCGGCTTCAGCCAGGTGATCACCCAGAACAGGAAGTTCTGTCAAGGTGAGACGCAGCCCAAACGACAGCAGGAGACATGTTTCCAATGGAAACCGCTCCTAGCTTTCTTGACTCTCTGTCAGGGCACCACAAGTTCTTGTCTTTCAGCGCCGTTCATTTTAAAAGCATCCTGCCCTAATTAATGCTGTGGAACACAATAGTCACTTTCTTTTCCTTTCTCCTTGGTTCTCATTCAAACTGGCAGACATTAATGAGTGCAGCATGCCCAACAAGTGCCAGAATGGCAACTGCGTCAACACAGAGGGATCTTACACCTGTGAATGCAACAGTGGCTACGCCAAGACTTGGAGAGGAGAATGCGAAGGTGACATGCATGCAAAAGCGCCTACGCACGCATAATCGAATTTACATAACAGCACAATCCTATCCAGACCTGTTTGTTTTCTGCCATGAGTTAATGTGTAGCCCGGTAACAGAACACATGTATTTTCCTCTTGTCGAAGCCAGGAAGAAAACTATGCTGACTTCGTGACTGTGTGTTTGTATATATTAACATTTGTGGCCTTACACCCTCTCTCTTCCATGCAAGTGCACATTGTTTTAGTAACCACTAATTCAAATGATTATTTTTGTGTCCCACCTTCTCCCTGAGCAGATGTAGACGAGTGCAGAGATCCCAGCTCCTGTCACACTGGTGTCTGCGTAAACACTCTCGGCTCCTTCCACTGCCAGGCTTGCGGCCCAGGCTTCAGAACGGCCGGTGACAGATGTGTGGGTAAGGCAAGCCCACACCCCATCATAGCAGAGCAGCGCCACCACCTCTACCCAAACGTCCAAAGGGTGTTTCCAACGGCCGCATGGAAATAAGCCGGGTTTCCCTCTTACACTGTAAAAGCTTCCTGTGTTAGGTCATATTTACGTAGACAAAGCTGCTGCTCCCGGTTGGCATCACCAAAAATAACCGAGGCGGTGTGGCAACAGGCCGCGCCGTTAATGACTCCCTGACAGCTTATGATGCTGTGCAGTTCACCAAATAGCACGAGCTGAATTAGTTTTGCTGAGTTGGGACACTCTCGACTGCTAATTTGCACAGAAATTATACAAAATAAATTGTATTTTATGCTTCAAAAGACTTATATTGGATGTTTTATGTCCAGAGTGGACCACTACTGGGCCCACACAGCAGCCCAAAACCACAGCGATGATGACTGTACTGCGTGGGCCGTGCACAACCCTCCGCCCTCTCTCTCCATTCAGTGTTTCCACGTACGATATATATCAACTCCTCCACCCGGCGGCCTCCGCATATCCCCCGATATTGCTTAAACACATTCACCGTGTTATTGCTGATCTTTCGATATCACTGGCCCCCGTAAAAAGATTGTTTATAATACTTCAATTTGGGAGAGTCCAAATATTTTCCCTTGGCCACAGCCTTGAACAAACAGCGTATTATTGTTGGAGAGCTCTGGCCACTGTACTGTTGGGCCCAGTGGAGGCCAGCGGGGCTTTATTACCACTGCCGGGCTAGGTGAGAGGACCGAGCAGCTGCAGGAGATGTATGAGAGGGTCTAAGGGTCATTTCCCCGCTGCGAAGGGGTCCCGCCACGCAAACAAATCCTCTCACTCACCCATAGTGCTATCGGTGAAACCCACGCAGCTCATTATTAGATTGGCCTACACGAATGGCCAACAAACTACATTTGGTGTGGGTGGTGTTTAAGCTGACACGCTAGCAGCTCCCAACCTGAAAGTGGCCCTGTTACATAAGAGGCTTGACTGGTGTTACTTACCACATCCCCTCTCCGTGACCTTGCACCCCACTAATTTGTTTGGAAACCTAAGCTCCTGGAGCGAGTATTCCAGAAATGTGAACAGCTGAAAGGCCAAATGAGGCTGGAAAATATGGAAATGAACTTGAGTCAAAATTCGGAGTTCTTCATAATCGATTTCTCAGCGAGCCTGAGGACTGACGCCCTTGTTTAGAGTCTCATGATTTCCGAAGAGCACTTCAGCTGCTCTCTGTTTGTGAGTCCATCAATATTATTCGTTCTGTGTAAATCTGTGGTGTATATAAATAGTAACTGAGAGGAACCGTGGAAATGAGGGATAACATTAGAGGTAAATATTTTCACTCCGAACATCCACCCAGGCACTGCTAACAGGCCTACAGCATACGCCTGGCGCTGTGGGAGTCACATAAAACAGGCAACATGAGCGCTGGGTTTCCAGTATTTGCTTCAGTCAATTGACGGCAGCACAGTGGTTTGGGCCCAATTGGCCGAATCGTGGATAAGCCTAATTGCTGGTGTGATAGAGAAAACAGCTCCATTGCCTTGTCAGGGCTTATCGCGGAAGCTTGAGAGATGCCGGATGATTGCAGAAACAAAGCAACGGGCCACACTGACAGACGTCTGGCAGTGCCCACGGGCAGGCAAACAAAACCCAGCCTGTGACTCTCTCGCAGTGTTTTCACTGTGCGAGCTCTCAGTTTCAGCATCTCTGTCACCTCTCGGTAGCGTCCTCTCTCCACCTCCTTCATAGAAAAATACTTTTCTTCCTCTCCCTCCCCCCTTTCCCTTCCTCCTTTACTGTCTCGCTCTCTCGCACTTACATAATCAGACTTTCTCTTCCCACACCTTCACCTAACCTGAAAAATTGCCATTGTTAACACTTGATAAATTCCACTATAAAACATTATTTCAGCATGAGCTTTTCCACAAATATAATTCCTGGGTAAACGGTTTGAACTCCTGAAGTGGAAAAGACAGCTACTGCCACAAACAGTAAAAGCCCTTCATGAATGAGGTTTGGGTCTGTGCGCTGATGTAATTTAATGACTGCTATTTTGCACTCGTTATGCTCACTAATTATGCTGTAATTGTCCCTCCTTTACTGCTGCACTTTGCCGATATGCCCCTTACTTTATGTATGCATGTTTATTTGTATTTTCTGTATCTCATTGTTGTTTCCTGCTGCAGTGGTCCAGTTTTTCCTTGCATTTTATATTTTATCTGAAAGGGTTGGTACACCCAAATTACTACAATAACACATTTTCTTACTTACACCCCTATACAATGGGGAGAAAAGGAATTTTATTAGTGGCTTTTGCAGTCTTGAAGACTTCACTGGAACTTCTTTCTACCACAAAAATAATACCCAAGAAAACTTTTAACAGTGATTTTCTCCCAATATGATGCTCTTGTAAAACTTAAGATCTCAAAGAAAGAAAAATCTGCATGTCTAGATACCACCGTACCATATAGGTGAGACTTTTTATTTGGGTGAAATGACCCTTAATCACACAGTGTAATTGTGGCAAAATGAAACCTAAAGTCCCCCTCTCATGAATGCGGTGTCCTGTCCTGACCCCTTCTGTCCTCAGATGTAAACGAGTGCCTGAACCAAACAGTGTGCGGCCGCGGTAGGTGTGTCAACTCCGAGGGCTCCTACAGGTGCAACTGCTTCCAAGGATACAAACTCTCACCGGACAACGTTTGCCAAGGTCAGTCAGAAGCTCATTAACGTCTCGTATTAAAGTAACAGCTCTGTGAACGGTTCTCCACGGCGCTGCTGCAGAAGCCTCGCGATACCATTTAAGTTTATGAAAAGGCTACAAAGAGTCGGTGGTTGTCTTTATTTTCTGAGACCCCCCCTTTTTTTTCATTCCTCTGTATCCTCCCTCCAGATGTCGATGAGTGTGTGCTCCCCGGAGTCTGCGTCCACGGCCGCTGTGTCAATTTGGATGGCACCCACAAATGCACCTGTAACCATGGTTACCAAGTCACCTCAGACAGCAAAGCTTGTGAAGGTCTGTAAAGGATTATCGAGAGCTGTTGGGCGTAGCTCACCGCTGCATACTTCTCAGCTTGTGGAGCTCTCTCTCTCGACAGCAGAATAATGCCTGCAAATTATTTCTTTTTGTTAGATGTCAACGAGTGTGCAACCGGTAATGTGTGCCCCGCGGGAATTTGCATCAACACTGCAGGTTCATTCACTTGCCAGAACTGCAGGCCCGGGTTTGGACCATCTGCTGACGGACTGAGATGTGAAGGTGCGAAATGGGCTGATTTGCTGGAAGCTGCCGGTGATGATTTTGCTGCTCAGTTGTGGTGAAGTTGGTGTTTTTGTTTCCAGATGTGGACGAGTGTGCCCAGGGCGACTTGTGTCTTGGTGGAGTGTGTCAAAACACAGAGGGATCCTACACCTGTACTAGATGTAAGGCTGGCTACAGAGTGTCTCAAGACCGGCAGAGATGTGAAGGTAAAGCCAAACTCCAGCTGCGCTCCTCATTCAGTAAAAACCATTAGCACTGTTTCGACTGTTAGAGACTTACTCAACACTTCTGGGCAATTTGTCAACTCACCATTAAAACGCCTTTGCTGTGCAACTGAATTCCCTCCATGTATTATTCAGTATTAACAGTGGCGTCCATGTGTGTCTGTGCTTTTGTGCATGTGTTTCTCCCAGATATTGACGAGTGCCAGTTCCTGTCTACCTGTGCCAACGGGATCTGTCTAAACTCGGAAGGCTCTTACACCTGTAAGAACTGCCCCACAGGGTACAGAGTATCATATGACGGCGAGCTCTGTGAAGGTTAGTTTATTCAATGCCACTCATCTAAATGAACTCTTGCATAGCACAACATGTATATTGAATTTAGCCTGAATGAACTTACGCCGGTCGGGGTTAGTGGTTCTTGACTCTGTCCTGCAGCCAATGTCTAACAGTCTGTGTTGTTGCCCGCCAGATATTGATGAGTGCGCGCTGCCCAACACATGCCCCCAGGGAACATGTACAAACACAGAGGGCTCCTTCACATGCATCGTCTGTCAACCGGGTTTCAGAGTCTCCGAGGATGGACAGCAGTGTGATGGTGAGGCTTTTGGCTGCGTTCACGTCAGGAATGTGCTTTTGTTATGTTTGTATACTTGAACACAGGTGTGCGTAGCTTCCTCCTCTATTCAAACATGCCAGACCTTGCCTTAATACCCAGCAAAGTTGCGGTTGAGGGTGAACATGCCAGCTGGTTCAGGTTGTATGTAAACAACATCAGGTGTGACAGCTTTGACCTCAAAGCCCTATCATCTTAGCTCAGGATCCCAAAATACTCCTTCTAGACATCACATCATAGCTGGATCCTGGACCTCTCCGCCTCTGGCACCGCTCATCTGATCCTTGCACAACACAATGATGCACCAGCCCTCAAATAGAACAAAATGATGTCAGGCCATTGTCCTGCAGATTGTTCAGCTGAAAAGATAGAAGTGTCGACATTTGTAAAACCCTAGTTTCAGTGATTACTGACTGAACTGATTAAAACTGGCAGGCTTTATTTATTTGAAGCCAGAGATGGTAATCTGTGCTATAATGTGTCCATGTTTTTGTGTCCAGATGTGGATGAGTGCTTGGTGGCGAACATGTGCCCGGGCCGGCTGTGCTTGAACACCCAAGGATCCTTTACCTGCAGGAGCTGTGAAGCCGGCCTGCAGCTGTCTGAGGATGGTTACGGCTGTGAAGGTAAAACCACCTCTATTACCTACCTGCTTAGAGCTGTCAGAGCTGTCACTGTGGTAAATATTAGACCAAAGTTGCAGCAGACCACCGGAAAAAAGGAATGCATTAGCCCCAGAACATGATTACAGAAAATCTTTACAGTGCTCAGTAATTTGTCATGACATGATTTATGAGATCAATGCAATGAAACGACTGTTTTGACGAATCCGGGGAGGTTAGATCTGCCATGACTTCATGGGAAGCAGAAAAGGAGTGATTGTTTAAATAGATTCAAGCATGGCCTCAGTTAGTCATATATACTGTGGTGTGTTTTTGAATGGAAGTGCGGATCTAGCCCAGGAGGAAGATCCCCCACTGATATGTGTCTTTGCGCTGGGAAAAAGTTTCACAAAACAAGCCAGAGTCCAAGTCGGCCTCTGATAGGATTTTAATGGATGCCTCTGATGCCATGGAAAATATTAAGGGCTTAATTTGAAATGAAGTCAACCACTCCCCTGCCTTCCACGTACTGCGGCGGGTTCGCCCTGCTGAACTCGCTCCGCTCACCCAAAGGCAAAAATGGAGCCGTCTCAATCACTTAACAATGGCCCACACTATTTTCTCCATAAGAAATACAATCTGTACCGGCTCGAGGAATTTCTAATGATCACATAACAGAGAGCCAGTGACTGTTTGTAGATACAGTAATTATACGCCACCTGTAATAGCTTGCTGTTTTGGATTCGATGACCGTCCCGCATACTTATCTTTCCACCCTTTTTAATAAAACACTGTCAGTGCGATCTAATAAAGAGGGCTTTGCTTACTGTATGTTTGGCTGAGTCACACTCTGCCATTAATCATTTTTAACAGATAAGACAGTGGACGATCAAAAAGTGGACTCTTTAGAGGTCCTGTTGCTTAATATGATAACCTATAGCTAACCTTTTCTTCTTCTGTCCCTTAGACATTGACGAGTGCCAGACCCCAGGTGTGTGCCCCACGGGTGTTTGCACCAACACAGAGGGCTCCTTCTCCTGCACGGCCTGTGAGCCGGGCTTCACAGTGGCGCCCGACGGCCTCTCATGTGAAGGTACGGGACAGTGGGTGGTTTGCTGCGGTCACTACAATTTATGATTTCTGTGCGATCATTTTCACAGTCATCCGTTCCAGCCCATGACCTACTATAGTTAGAATAAGTCATTACTTGCCGATGTAGATGATGCATGACTTTTCTGACATGCTCACTGTGGTCTGGACACTCTTCATCCAAATGACAAAACTTGGGCAAATCTGAATTGAGACCCAGTGATTTACAGCTGGTGTGAATGCGTCATGCTCATGACGTCTGTGTGTGTTGATGCAGATGTGAATGAATGTGAGGACAACAGCCTGTGTCTGGGAGGCCAGTGCACCAACAACATCGGTTCCTACAGCTGCACCTGCCCCGCTGGGTCAGAGCTGGTGGATGGGACGTCTTGCAGAGGTACACACATACACACACACACACACACACACACACACACATGCATGCACACAAACACTGTCACACATAAAATATACCATTAGTGGTTAACCATTTCTTGTGGCTTACCTCATGTTGGGATCTTGACACAACTGTGTGTGTATATATATATATATATATGCTTGGTGTGACAGATATCAATGAGTGTTTAACCATCGTGAACATCTGTGGAAATGGAGACTGTCTGAACACTGAGGGCTCCTACACGTGCAACTGTGCTGACGGATTTGCCTCCATAGACAGTGGAGCCAGATGCCAAGGTACAGTAACACACTGCCTCAAGAGCACTAATAGCAATGGGAGGTTTTTTTTTCACATGATTTTATGGGCTTAGTGTAATTGGGTGAGGCAGAGTCAAAATTGGAGAAAGTTGGTAAAACTGTAATAATGGTTTTTAGAGTCATTTTACAATAACCATGTTGGCTTGCACAAGTTGCTTCAGTCAGTGCAGGCAGGCTGACACAGTATCCTCACCATACTGTCCTGGCTGAGGCCAGGCCTGGGACCCCTGGCATGGGTGCTCAGGCCAGCCTTTCTGTGTAATGGGCCATAGCCTCATCAACTGTCTCAGCTCAGTCTCTCCCCGTTCGGACATCAGTTTGATGTTATTCCAGCCGCACCCAGTGACCCAGCGATGGGAAAAAAATGCAGCCTGATCATCAGCTAAGGAAGGCTTTTCTTTTCAACAAACTGGAGCATTTGCTGTCAAAATACATGATATAAGTTTGGCTGAGATGTCAGAATTGGATCAGTGTTTTTCCTGGTGTGTCTTGCAAGAATAGTAAGAAGTGAAGTTAAGTAAACAGCAGGTTGTCTGGCAAGTGAAATACCCTGTCGTGATGTGAAGCAGGTAGGTTTGGATCTCTGGGTTTCAGTGGAGGACTAGGGTCAGTCCTTTAGCAGGGACATTCTTCCACTGAGGCTTTGGCCTTGAAGCGCCCTCGATATCGTCCACAGACTCAGAGCAAACTGCCTAGGCTGCATCAGGTACTTTGGCTGCCCGCCACAACAAATACTGGCTCCTAATTATCCTATAAATCAGCAGTTGTCATATATTTTCTTGCAGTCTGCCATTGTGTGTACAGTGCTGACACAATAAAAGCCAGACCCCTCTGACATGAGCCGGCAGGGGGAGGTGAAGGGAAGATGAGGGTATGTGAGTTTATGGGAATGAAAGATGGTTTTGAGTCAGGTGAGGCCAAAATGATGCTTGGCCCTGACCAGAGCAAAAACAGAACGTACATAATGAAGGACTGACAGCAGAATGAAACACATCTAAATTTAATCCACATCAACAGGTTGTGTCATAGCCTCGCTGTGCCTTTCAATACAGGCTTTGAAGTCCTTGAATTATCTCCAAAGTTATCCAGTCAGAACATATTTATATGTTTACTTAAAGTCTGGGATGTTGTTTTTTTTCTCCCTATCTTTGCAAATGGGTGTTTACCTTGTCGTCTCTGAAAGATTCATCTGATTATCAAAGGTTGGAAAAGGAAGACAGGCTTTTCGCCAGCGATGAATTTCCCCCGACTTTCCTGCCTCTCCCCCACCTTTTACCCCAGGTCCAAGTACCTTACAAGTTATGTTGTAATGCTGCAATTATCCACCAGTCTACAGCTAATCAAGCACGTCGCGTTCATTATTAATTTTTGCGAGTCGGAGGGAAATGTTCTGAGACGAGGTAGATGTTTTTTTCCCTCCCTTGTTTCCTGTTTGCTGTGCTCCAAATGACCAATGCATCTTGTGCTCAGACAAGCGCTTGATTACACACGCTTTTTGTTAAACTTATAAAAAGGAGTGGTGTTCCCTGTGGACTTATCGAAGACGGAGGATTTATGGGGCATATTTAGCGATAATCAATATGTAATAAATCTCGACCCGCCCTGTCTCCAATTATCTCGCTTAATTTCACTGCCTTTCTTTGTCCCCCTTCGCCTTAGATGTGGATGAATGCAGCAAAGACAACGTGTGCGTCCACGGGATGTGTCTCAACACTCACGGCTCTTTCTTTTGCTTGTGTGAGGCTGGTTTCAAGTTCAACCCCGACACGAATGACTGTGAAGGTAAGAGAATAAAACTCTGAATGTGATGTCCTGTCGTCTATGTCATAATGATTATTGACCCCAAACTCTGCTCTGAGGCTCCGGCTCTCTGAGTAAACCAACATGTCAGCATTAGCTGTTTGATCGTCATGCTACATTTAGGCTTCAGCATACCCGGTATAGCGCTGTTGGCTATGATTGATTATCTATATCCAGCGAGGACTGGGCTCCAGTGAAAGTGTCCAAGCCTGGCTTAGAGGCTTTCCTCCATGCTCCCAGGACTGAGGGGTGCCTGGATTACATGGCTGGAGCCCTGAACTCCCTCTCCCCTGAGGGAAGTATGAATGACCCCATTGTGAGCAGGAGGTGTTTCTCCCTCTGGAACGTCTCCCTTTAGCTCCTTCACAAGTTCTTTGGTTGCTGTGATAATATTGTTCTTGGCCATTCCTGTTGCCTGCTGCGTTTACTGAGGACAGCTACACCACAGGCCTCCTGGCCGACTCCTGCTGCACAGCCATTACACTGGAAGCAGAGGAGCAGCGGAGGGAATATGAGGGTGTGTGCGGGGGTGCACGTGTCCGTCTGATTGCACATGTGGTTGCGTTTGCGCCTCTGTTCGTCAGTTACTAACCAACATCTGTCTCTCACTCTCTCGCTGTGCAGACCAGAATGAGTGCAAGGAGTTTGAAAGCTCTTTGTGTGGTACCTTGCGCTGCGAGAACACCATCGGCTCGTACCGGTGTTTCATGGGCTGCCAACCTGGCCTGGAGGGAGAAGACACCACAGACTGTGGTGAGTGGTCAAACCGCATATAGTTAGAGTTAATTATGTTAAGATAAAACAGGCAGGTTTTGAGGCTAACTGTCTTTAGTTTGAAGCAAAAAATGTATGCATTGTATAGAACTACCTATTTTTGTACCATATATCCTAATTCAATCCATTTACCATATGGGCTGTAGTTAAATATGGGGGAGAGCATGGTCTCACATCAACTCAACACTCTACATCCTCTTCAGGACTCTCCCTCTGTGCATAGATAATGATATCTGTTTGGCATGCGGACACAAAGAGGCTGATGGGAATCAAAAGCTATCAGGTACTCGAGGTATTCCCGCACAAGGGGCCATGGGGGAGATGAGGAGAAGTGGCCCCTGAAATTGGGACACTTTAGAAAGAGGAGTGCACTGTCATTGGAAGCGGTGTGTGAGGCCAGCAGCTGATAATGGTCTCGTCCTCCTGACAGTGGAGCTAATGGTGCACCTCTGGCAGAGACAGAGTGGAACCTGATCACTGAGAGGGGATAGGATTGTCAAGTCCTTACCTCTTTTTTTCCTCCTTGTGGAGCAGCCTGGTCACCTGGGTTGACTGGCTGTGTTTGGACTTGTGCTACATCTGGGCCCACAGCTGGCCAACAATAATGGACACATCCCCATGACCTCCAGAAGACACGAAGCCTTCTGTTTACTGGCAGGATTAGACACCTAGGGTTTGAAATATTAATGTGGTTTGTTGCACAAGAATTTGAGTTTATTACGCTTTATTTTGTAGCGCAGTATTGCTTGTATTTGTTGCTCTTATAGCGCCATAAAACAACAAGTTTGGTTTATGAGGACTACCAAAGACAAAAACAAAAGGCCAAATATTTTGCTCATATTAAGACAGAGTCCAAACAGTCACCGGAGAGTGACAGGCGAAGAGGGGAAAGCAGTCTGAGAGCATCACATTGGAATGATGTGTTGGAGAGCAGATGGAGGCTGTGAGTGTTTGCGGGTGACTGTGTGTGTATGTGAGTGCGAGTGTGTGTGTGCATGTGGTTAGCTGTGGGTTTTTGCATCCTCTCTTGTGTGTTTGTGTTAGAGAAAGAGAACCAGAAACTGAAACCATCGTGGAGATGCACTTGGATTGCGGCGCGGCTTCACATATTCTCATGACCTTGAGTTTTTATTGGACCATCAACAGATGGAGATCAGGGGGAGAACATGCTGCTGCAGTGCTGATCAGTGACAGATCGGACCTCCACCCCCTCCATCACCCCGATCCCGGCTACGTGTGGCTGCCTCCTCGCTGCACTTTATGATGTTGTCTGTCTGGCATCAGCTGAAGAGTGCAGAGGCCTGTAGTGTGATAAGGGCAGATTGAAACCAGCTGCTCACCTCTGCGCTCCTTTAGAGTCAAAATATTGCTCAGCAGCTCATGTAGGTTCAAATCAGTGCTTGATGGTGTGTGATATAATATGCATCCCTGATAACTATATTAAGGGCCGAGGACTTCCACTGCCTTGCTATGTGCTAAAAGTTGCACATTTCTTACCTGACATATGATGTCATCTTTTGGTGGAACCTGATTTACAAAACGTCACATTGTCCCCTGTGGCGCCACAAAACTCCCAGCCTGAACGGGCGCCCACTCATGACGGCGTCCGACCGTCTTTCCCCCTGTTGCTATGTTGTGACGCCAGCTGTTCGTATTTTCTCTAGACCCCACAACAAACAGTCATACAGCTCACCATTGACTCACAGCTCCAGTCTGAGAACCAAGCCCTCTTCCTCTCAGAAGCCCGGCACTGCACACAATAGTGGCTTGTTTCACCTCACGACGGCAACTTGTGGGAGATGCTGCCGTCACCCCAATAAAAGTCCAGGGAGGGAGCTCAATTACTCTGGGGCATTTTTGTCTGCTTGTAAAAATCATCAAATATTTAAGAAGAGGCCAGACACTGTAATTTGCCGTTTCTGTGAGGGGCGTTGTTTTATTTTTACTCACCGGCCTTCGAAGGGGCAGCGGTTGTCTTTGGCTCTGCTCGCAGGACTCATTTAGATTTAGAGGCCATAATACAAAAGGGAAAAACAGGTTTTTTTTCTGCAGCGTCGCGTCAACTTTAACTGTGCTATAAGTGCTCCTTCGGGCATGTGACAAAGGCATCATACACATGCACATGTGTGTATTCGCAGGTCATTGTTTTTCATCTTTAATTCACCATCATGCTCATAAATTCCTTCAAACTATGCCTCGTCTTTAATAAGGTTTGCCCAAGTGCGGAAATTGTCTGTGGTTACACGCTTGCCAACCTTCCACCTCTTTAAACGTATAGAAATGTAAAGACTTTGCCATGTGTGTGTGTGTGTGAGTGCTCATGCTGCTGTGCACATGTAAGATGTTTTTTTCTTAGAAACACACACATGATGCAGCAGTTTGACCTCCATTGTTAACCCAAGACAGTTTGTAGATGTAATGTCAGATAAAGAGCACAAACATGCTTCCTTGAAAACAAATACCTCACCTCATCCTTGCTCAGTCGCGTGTGAAGTAACCCCTACATATGGGTCCAATCAGACAAGGGGTTGCCCAGAGAATATGGGAGAAGTGTGGGCCGCGGAGGGTGAGCCAACAGTCACTGATTCCTATATTCTCGTTGCCTGCCACCATGTGCTCCAGATTAACACATGGCACAGAGACCCACACTTAACCCTCCGCACCCCCCAATCACCACATCGCCGGATCCAGGAAGCAGGTCCTCCCGGGTCAGACCATTAGGACGGGTGCCTGTTGGGCCGGGTCGCGCCTTAATCTCAGCTCCTCCCATCTCAAGTGAACTCCTCACCCTCTTCCTTGCCTCACTTCTTCCCTCCACGCAATTTACAGCTCTGCATGTGTCCTGACGTAACTGATTATTACATGGAAAGACTAAGAAAGGCAACCCCAGGTCCTGCTGGTGGGAGACCAGCTCTTGGTGGAGTTATCTCATTTTGTCTTATTCAGTTTTTCCCACAGACCATTAGTGCCGTGATCAGAAAGTTGACTCTCGGCCTGGATGGCAGCGTCTGAACGGCTGGTCCAGTCACGCTGCTGTTCAAACACAACCAGAAAAACAAAGGCCATTAAAACTGTTTTAGTCTCAATGCTCTCATTTCTCCCCGGGATGATACTATAATTGCATCTCATCCCAACATGTGGTTTGCAACAGATTTTGTTCCATGTCACACATGAATGAAAAGCTGCCTGCAGACACTGATTATTACTTATATTAGCAGAGAGCTTTCATCGCCCTCCTCCCAGACCTCCCAGCTGGTGGCTGCCATCATTCCCACATTCCAAACTCCACTTAAACTCTTCACACTTGAGGAAAACCTCCTCAAACTCTGACACACAATACTTTTCACATTACTCTGAGATGACTCTTGATTGAGATCTGGGGATTATCTTCTCAACAATGCACTGTTCAGTTGCATTTAATATCTAATAACTTAACCAGTTCTACACCAGTTCGGCAACTTTAGCAGCTGCAATATGCAAATCCAGTGTGTTGGTGGTTTTCAGTATGTGTCCATCCATTCCCTCTGTCATCTCGCAGCCATTTGAGCCCACAGGTTTCAGCATTTTCTGTGAAAAGTTTTACAAACGACAAAGACAATTTTGTCTCTGCAGTAATATTCGTCAGTGGGAGCCCCTGTCTGTGACCCCAGAGGCATGTTAGACAAGTGGCCAAGTCGGGAGGGGAACACTGACAGAGGACCTGTCCCCCAGCAAGCCTGAGAAAGTAGTTTGTCTGTGTTGGAGGGGAAGACAGGACCCCGGCCAAGCGCTCGGTTCAAATCGAATGGCTTGTGGCTTCTCTGGCCCACTTTCCTCCTTTCTTCAGTCGATACACCCTTTATGAGTGCTCAGAGGCAAAATAAAACTGGTTCAGACAATATGTGAATGACGATGATTTTCACTCTATAAATGGTTTGTTCTAAACATGCGAGGTGCCACTGGACGTGACCTTGTGTCCTAAATGAGCTTTAAAAGTGTGAGTCTGGTTAGTGGAACTTCAAATATTCAACTTCTTGTGGTTTCATTGCATTTTTATTGAATTTTTTCCCCCATTTTTGAAATAAGCCTCCCTGTTTTTCTTAAACTCATGATCGCTCCAGTGAAGTTTCTGTTAGTCATGGAAACTTTGAATGGAATGATCATGGAGGGGTTTGTTATGAAAAGTCAACAAAAAAAAAAAAATCTAATCCTGCTTACGATAAAACAGACATAGTGGTGTGTCCTCTAATTTCATCAGTGCACTTCATATCAAATAACATTCCTGTCTGTCATAATGTTCCCAACTTAATGACTTGCAGAAAATATACAAGCACTGACTTAATTTTATCTCTGGCTGACTCATTTTCGCTGACTTTGTTTTTAATGTCTAAACTGAGAAGAACAAGATGTGGTTTTCTAACATGAGCTATTTAACAAATTTCTCATAAACTTATCTTCAAACGATTGTGGACCACACCAAGACTGAAACAGATGAGCGGGACAATTTGTGTGGCTGTAAACACTCACTAAAAACGAAAAGTTCAGCACGACCGAAGAACTGACAAATGGTGGTTTCGTCACTTGCTTACTTGTCATAACACAGTCAGGTTAACATTGACCAGTAGCGAGGAGAACTGACCGGAGATCAACTTCACGTGACTGAAGTGTGATCGTTAAAACTCTTCTGATTGTTTTTGAAACAATTATAATCAGACTTGCCCTCCAGCAGTATCAGTCTTTGGCCTTCCTGCTATGCTCGTCATGCCAAGAAATACTAAATCATCTTTGAAAGAAATTGCTAACAAATGTTGCCTCGAAACAGCGAGTGGTAGGAAGTCAGTGTGACATGGTCCAGCGTTAACAGCCTCAACGTCCATGTCTCCATGTCACACACTGACATTTAGCATAGTCTCTCCATTGCTTTTTATTAAACTTGTTTTATGATTTATTGCCCTCATTGGACGTAAAATCCCATGCTCAGAATCTCTCATAGTAGCATTTCACATTTGCAGAGAACCACAGCTGATGTCAAACACATTAGGTTTAAACATGTAGAACACTGATTAGGATTGAAAGCAATTCCTGTCACAGGCTGCTAAAAAACATCATCGTGCCAAACCTGAACTCTCAGTCATCTTTCTCCAACTGCTTGTAAAGTGTCTGGGTCAATGCTGAATGCTGGCTTCTCGCTGTCGACTCCTCCGTCTCTTACATTTTGCCAACATCCCAGTGACCTAAGTGTCACTTCTCACTCCACTGACACAACCACAGAACAATCATGCAGTTTTCCAGCTTCACTGTGTTGATGCAGAGCAAAAGTCTCCCTGAATTATTCCGCAAGCGCCAGAGTTTGAAAACCTTTTTAATGAATTGTCCGATCTGTGCGGCCTTCCTGACGTGTTATGATGGCGGTGATTTCTGTTGGTAGTGGTGTTTATTTCGGAGAAGCGGCGGCGTGTTTACCGTGGCTGTTTGGAAGTCTACTGCGCAGAGCGATGCTGTAAATATTAATGTTGTGCTCGCCTCTCTCTCTCGCAGATATTGATGAGTGTCTCAATGAAACCATCTGTGGAAAACATGGCTTCTGTGAGAACACAGACGGCTCCTTCCGCTGCCAGTGTGACCAAGGCTACACCAACCCGCCAGGAGATATGAGCAAATGTGTCGGTGTGTAACTGCTCTCCATTAAATATATTGTACATCACTACCTACAAGATAAGTGTGCTGATATGTTTTTTCTAAAAATCCTCTGAAAAGACCAAAACTAACAATGACATACAACGTCCTGTTGCTATAGATGATAAAGCACCAAATGTGTATAAATCCGCATCTGAAAATAGTCCCCAACCAATACACTCTTTACACCTGTTTGAGTAACGTTCCCAGATGTTTGAGGAAAAGCTTTTTGGAAAATGAAAATATAGATTTATGACCCATCTTTAAGGATCTTCATTCGGAGCCAATAGGCTTGGTGCTGAGGGCCACAGAGAGATGAACTAATGCAGTGAAAGTTTTTGGTCTTTTTATAGGATTCATTGAAGATGTGAAAAAATATTATGTGTGACTGCAAATATTAAACTTTCAGCATTTTGTATATTTGAGAGATGAACTGCTTTGTTCCAAAATCTGATAACAACTGTTCAGAAAATGTTTCTTCGGGGAGAATGATTCATTGCTCAAGTATACAAAGAAGAATTAATAGTCTGTATTTATAATGAAATTACGAATTATTTTTATGTCAGCTGGATATGAATTACTCTCCAACAGCCAGGAGATAACGATTATTCTGTGTGACCTTGCCGCGACCTTGTCGAGCGCATGCCTGTGTGTACGTGCCTGATCCTTCACTGACCCTCCTCTCCTGTCTTTCTCAGATGTGAACGAGTGCGAGATGAGCTTGGCGCTGTGCAGGGAGGCCCTGTGTGAGAACGTTGATGGCAGCTTCCTGTGCATCTGCACCAACGACAATGAGGAATTTGATCCCATCACCAGCCAGTGCCGCTCCCTGGGTAATAGAGCAGGACTAGCACTCACAGTGACTCACAGGACTTAATTCTCCATCCCATCATTGGGAGACGGAGTTTTCCCTGATTTAATGAGCCGTCTCTCATTATCCAAACAACCAGGGTGACGAGGTGGACTTACTCCGCGTCTCTTAGAGTATCTTTTGACCTGGCTGTTTCCATTTGTTTTATAGGCTAGGGTTATGGTTGGGTGGGTTGCCTACAAAAATTTGTATCAGCCTAATCCCCCGAATGACTGATGAAGTAACTCCTCCAGAAGAGCCAAGTAAATACTCAAAGGGCCTAGTTACTACAAACTCATTTCCTCACCAAGACAAACAGGGCTAAGGTGTAGCTATTGGCCATTAGTGCTAAAGACACATTGCTCTCTTTCGTGCTGAAACGATCTTAAGTGCAGAGGTTACAGATATGCAACGCGCTGCAATTTCAGACGCACAGAAAAGGCCTTCTGAGTCATGGAAAGAGCGCCACATCTCCAGCTTGATAGGCGTATGTGTACACGAATTGGCCGTATTTACATTATTAAGCGGCGCGCCCTCAGCGGGGATGTTTTTTCTTCTGCCTGAGCACTAAACCCCAGCTATGCCTTTGTGTACCTTTTTGCCACATTCCGCTGTTTGCTTTCGACGTGTGTTAATCAATCATGTGAGAGTGAATGGTGTGTTGACTCACATGCCAGTGTTTCCATTTGGCTAAGCCGGCAGCTTAACGGTGAAATGCCTGAGCCCATGCCTTTGGACAAATGAGCAGGCTCAGCAGTGGCAGACGAGGGTAATGCACTACCTGCTGGAGGATGAAGAGCGGTGTTGCTGTATGATCATGTTGTAGCCAAGCGAAGGATCTACTTTAATCTCAGGGAGATCCCACCTCAATAGGGAGTTTTGCTTTCATGTTGTTATATAAGTGAACATTTGCCCTCCTAAATTACCACAATCCCTCTCACCACAGGTGCTTCTCTGTATCTAATCATGACCTTTGACCTCTCTGGACCGAAAGAAATGCCTTTTTTCTTCATTCACAGATATTACCCCGAAACCTGCAGCTCCAGTCCCTCCGTCCACCCCCTCAGCCGAGGAGAGGAAAGAGTGCTACTATAACTTGAACGTGGCCAACTTCTGCGACAACGTCTTGTCTCGAAACACCACCAAGCAGGAGTGCTGCTGCACGGTGGGGGCAGGCTGGGGGGACAACTGCGAGATCCACGCCTGTCCTGTCCCAGGAAGAGGTACGGCAAGAGGCTGATATGGACTCCTTCAATGCATGTCATAATATGTGATTGACATTTTTTTTTACTGTGTTTGCATCTTCACTAATAAAGACACCTTTTATTTTCCAGATGATTATAACCAGTTGTGCCCTCATGGCAGTGGATTATTACCCCGGCCTGTTTCCTCTACACAGAGTCAGGGAGAGCAGCGTCCTTACATGGGTACTCTCACTCTCATGCATACAAACTTATTTTGCTGATATTCCTGAGCTTTTAGTTTCCCCTCATACAACACTTTACATTGGCACAGACAGGTGCAATGTCAGCTTTTTTAATTCCCACCTGTATAAACTTTTAAAGCCAAAAGACAGACATACAGTAATCCCTCACCACATTTATGAGGGTCTCCTCCGCTCGCCAATGCTTAATGGGATACCTGCCTGCATACCTGAGTAATTATCACACACCACCGTGTGTCCTGACAGCTGCTTACAGGAGGAGTGAATGGCATTTCAAGCATGGAAGCAGCGTTAGGTTTTGACTGTTGTTACTTTACGTCTCACTTATTTAATACTGAGTTGTGAATCTTTCTCTTCCCTCAGATGCAAATGAATGCGAGATGTTTGGATCAGACATTTGTAAGAATGGACAGTGCTCGAACCTCTTTTCCACCTACACCTGCTACTGTCGCAGCGGCTTCTACTACGACAACATCCGGCTTGAGTGTGTGGGTAAGGAATCTTCAGCATTTGAAATGATCCATATAACAATAATAAATAAAGTAGGATGTCATCATATAAGTATTTTATCAAATGAAACCTGGTCACCCACTCATTGCTTCAATCCATCATCCACAGTCAGTTTTCAACTCCAGTAATCGACCATTTCATCCAGAAAATCTGATTCAGTGACATGATATCAAAAAATGTATCGTAAAGTTAATAATCTAAGTCTAATAATTAATAATATTTTAATCTTGTTGCTCCTTGATTTCTACTCTGCTCTATGATTTCTACCATCATTACTCCATATTGTGATGTCTGTGTGCCTCTCTTTGTAAAATGTGTTTTTAGATTACGATGAGTGTGGATTTGGAAATGCCTGTGAGGACGGGGTGTGCGTGAACACAGATGGGTCTTTCAACTGTTTCTGTAGTCCTCCGTTAGTCCTCGACAGCACGAGGCGGCGCTGCATCGGACTCAACGCCACAGAAGGTGTGACGAAATTTCAAGCATTTTAAGTTTCACAGTGGGATAAATTGTACTGGCTTGTATCAATCAGTGCTTAGCAAAGAGCAGTCCTGAGAAAATTCCATTCAGGGTTTAAATGCTCAATCAGTTAGTTGATCAACCGTAAATTTAATAATTAAGTTATTTAATGTAATTTAGTTTTCAAGCAAAAAATATTAAGATTCTTTGATTCGCTCTTCAAAAATGTGGAGATTTGTTGTTTTCCAGACATGTATCTTTGTATATAATCCTTGTTTTGATTGTTGCTCACACAAACAAAGAAATTCGAATACATCAGTTTAAGCTCTGGGAATCTGTAAAGGGGCTTATTTACAGATCAGAATTTCAGATACTTTGTTGATCTAGCAATTAATTGGCAAATCAATAAAAACATCTGCAGATTAGTCAGGAAAGAAAACAATCATTAGTTGCAGCCCTGGTTCTGTTTGCTGAGCTTTGTCCTGGTTCATCTTTGACTCACCATACTTGGACAAATAGTCTTTGTCGTCCCAGGAGGGAAATGTGTTTTCATAATCTGCACATGTTCACGTCTCACAAGAAAGAAACACAAAAGTACATGAAACAAATATGGTGGACATATGGACATAACAACAGGAGCTGGGGGGGACAACAGAGAGCTCTCTGAGTTTACCGAGTTTATGGACATCAGTTGTGTGTTTTGTCAAAGCTGAGTTTATTGTCTGTAATGAGACATGTGAATCAGTCAGCCTGTTCATCTATTCTGCTGGTTAGATGTGGTTCAGTCCAGTACTTAGAGTTGCATGCATCTAGTTTTCAATGCAGTGGATGATTGTAATAGACATAGATTTTTTTTCTCTTTCACGACCACAGAATGAGATTTAGGTCATGTAGACAGCTGTTTCTTTAGCTGTTTTTTTTTCTCAATCTCTTTGTGAATCCCCCCTTTTTTCTGTCTCGCAGAAACTCTAGAGCCCGATCATGATGTGCACATGGATATTTGCTGGCAGGATCTGGAGGGGGACAACATGTGTTCAAATCCCCTCCAGGGACGCAGGACTACGTACACTGAATGCTGCTGCCTGTACGGCATCGCCTGGAGTGGACAGTGCGCCTTCTGTCCCAGGAGAGACTCTGGTGAGAAGCAGGATGCACATAAGAGACACTGTTTAATAATAATGTCTATATTTGAACACATGAACTGGTACTGATATCCAAGCCCCCCTCTGTGTGTATTCAGAGGACTACGCAATAATGTGCAACCTGGCTCGGAGAGGAGGCTCGGACAGTCTGCGAGAGCGGCCGGGATACGAGTACGGTCTGGAGGGGCCAGAGGATCCCGCTGAGCCTTTCAATCCTCCATACTTTGACAGCTATGGCAACCCTCCAGGATCGTACGACATTCCTGAGGGCATTCCTCTCTTCAACGACAATGACTACAGCGTTCAACAGCCACCCATCCGTGTCCCCATCTCACGGCCACGGGAGCACCAGCCACAGCCAGTGGATCCCTATGCTGGTGCGTATAAGCATCCTTCCTAGACAAGGATGCATGGTAAGGGTTTTCATCACCAGTTTGTTGATAGGCAAGCATTTCATTACATAAAGTATACTTCATGCTGTACTGCATGTGAAGAATGCATATATTAATACATATAAATAAAATGTGGCTATATTATGAGTTTATATATAAATGACAGAGCGGGGTTATTTTTTAATCATAACAGTATCGTAAGATTTTTTTTACATGTTTTCTCACACATTTCGGTGTCCAATCAGAGCGCTACGATAGCTTTGAGGGTCTCCGAGCGGAAGAATGTGGAATCCTGAACGGGTGTGAAAACGGCCGCTGCGTCCGTGTGCGGGAAGGTTACACCTGCGACTGCTTCGACGGTTACGAATTTGACCTAAACAAGATGGCCTGCGTAGGTGGGTTCTTTCCCCAACATCTTTTGTATCCTTCTCATCAGACCACCCACATTCAGACTCTTGTGTTCCAAGTGAAAATGTTCAGGGACTTCCTTAGAATCAATAACGAATCAATCAGTCCATTTAATCTGGTTTCAAAATGCGGTGTTGAAGCTTGAAATCAAACCGCAGTGACCTCTCCCTTCACGTTTAAGCCTTTTGGAGCCGGGTCTTGGATAAATTTCAGTGAGGCAACTCGCAGTGTATCATCAAGCTCAAGGAGAAGCTTTGAATTTAACAACCTTGCATTAGGTTATATTTTATGGGGAACTAATGAAAGCAGTGTACTCCTCAAAAACCACCATGAGTTACCCTTTGCTCTGAAATTCCCTAGTCACACACTGCCAAGAGTAAGGAGGCCTTGAATCTCAGCCACTCCGTGTATTACATTAGATATTATGTCTTTTAAGTGTGCTTTGTTTGCTTTGCAAGAAAGTGAGACAGTCTTGTTCCAATGAAATGCAATGATTACAATATTCTGTCTGCATACGAGCTTATCAGCTCCAAGGCCAGACGTTTTCCCAAGGAAACTGATTGAATTCCAGCTCTGTGGAAACATGTGGGAGCTGTGCAACTCGTGCCATGCCTCCTTTGTAAATATCACCACAAGCGATCCCCCAGCAGAACATGACATAAACAGAAGGAGGGTCGTTTGAGATCGACTGCCATGAAATGACAATCAGACCTCCCATGCTGAAAAAAGGGGAAAGAAAAATCACTTGAAGGCCAAAAGGAAACACAATCCAACGCATTGTTAATTTAACCATCATTTTGAACTGTTCAGTGCTCGAGATGGCCGGGAAATCAGGTTCACATCCTATCCAGCTGACATGCAACATGACGGCATGTTTGATTAAAAATACACAAGATGAGATATTATGCAACATATCATTGGTGTTGAGAGAAAACCTTGTACCTCCAAATATGAACTTTTATGGAACAAATTTAAACACATTTGTTTATTGCTCCTGAGATTGTGTAACGTTTTCAGCAATCTCACCTCCAGATCCATTTAGGAGCTTTTGATCACATGACATGATCTTTATCGGCACATAACGTTTGCCCAGTTGTCATGGAACTGTATGGGGCTGTAACTGTTATTATACAGTCTATGGTTATTATGGGCTGGGCAGCTCTGCTGATGGAGCCTCATGTATTTGCCAATGTTATTATTATTCTTCTTCCTACCAGGAAATCTGCCTTTCCGTGCATGGAAATAAACAAAACTTAGCATAGGTCAGTCCTACGCCAAACTTAAATGGCTATTATCCTCAAATGGCTTTATCGGCTAGTAGTCCTGCTGCTGGTGCTACAGCAACTTTCACCAGAATGTAGGTCCAATGAGGAGAAACGTTCACATGCTTTCAACTGGCAGCAATAATGAAATCCAAAACTAATTATAACTATTGCATCTCCATTTTTTTTTTTACTTAATGAGCACCAATCCTGCTCCACTGCATTTTCAGATTTACTATAAACAGATACTGTAAACCTTGAATCCTCATGTAAACTATTGCAGTCAATGGAAACAGAGCATCTTTAACATGATTTCAAAGATATTTTTAATCCAAGAGGTTTGGAGTCAGATAATTTGAAGTAAATAATCATGGCTCAAGTCCTGATGGACCTCCATGCACTTCTCATTTGTCTTCCTCCTCTTCCTTTTTGTCTTCTTCCTCTTCTTCATCCCAACTCACAGCTATAGTTTGTGAATCTGTAAATCAGCCCAAAAGATATTCAGTTTACTCTAATATATTGTACTAATGTAAGGTTAAGAAATGTAGCAAATACTGACATTTAGGAAACTGAGAACAGAGAATATTTTTCATATTATTTACTTGAAATATGACATAGAAGATTAAGTGAATATAACAATAGTTACTTATTCATTTTGATTAATTCATCGACTAATTGTTGAAGGTCTAAAATTATAGATGCTCAGCTTTAAGGACTTCTCTTCCATCTTAGTTTATCAGTCGAAATTCAAAGTCATTTTTTTTCTGAGTTTCAACTTCATCTGCTGATGAAGGTCATGGGGTATGATAGAAAGCTCTGAAACAGCTGCTAAAAGAAGGTTGTTTTGTCGTCTGTTGTTTCCAAGGTCAAGAATGAATTTTGAAACTCAAAGAAAGGATGGAAGGAAAGAAAAGAGATGAAGGAAAAAGAAAGAAAGAAGGGAGGGAGAAGGGAAAGAAGGAAGGAAAAGGAAACGTAGGAAATAAGGGATCTCCCCCCCTTATTTCCTTCCTTTCCTTTTTCCTTCCTAAGGGTAAGGAAGGAAAAAAAGAGGGGGAAATGGATAGAGAGGGAGGAAGAAAGGTGGGAGAGATGAAGATAGTAAGAAAGCAAAGTTAAAGTGGAATGGAAAGAAGGGGATAGGAAGGAAGGAAAGAAGAGAGAGGGAGGGTGAAAGGAAGCAAGGAAAGAAGAAAGGAAGGGAGGAAGAAGGGAAAAAGGGAAAGGGAGGAAATAAGGGAGGGGAAGAGAGCAAGAAAGAAAGTAAAGAGGCAAGCAAAGGTAAAGTAAAATGGAAGGAAGAAAAAGGGAAAGAAGAAGGAGGGAGGGTGACAGGAAGGAAACAGAAAGGAATGGAGGAAGAAAGAAAGTAAGAAAGACATGTTCAAGTGAAATCAGACATCTGAATTACTTTAGGACTCCAGTGTCCCGTCACTCGGCAGCAGATGTGGCTCAGGCAGCTGCTTCAACTGTGAAATCTCCCCGCTGACTAACTCGTCATGTCTCCTTTCCTCCGCAGACATAAACGAGTGTGAGGACATCAGCGACAAGGTGCCCTTGTGTCAGAACGGGCAGTGCACCAACACAGAGGGATCGTACAAGTGCACCTGTTTGCCGGGCTTCGTGGCCTCTGCCAAGCCACACAAATGCATCCCAGCGATTCCAGAGTCTGAGCTCCGGGAGGCAGGAAACTGAAACAGTGACTGTTGGAGCGCTGGCTTCTCCTGCTCCCTCAAAGATCACCTTACCCCCACTACACCGCCACCCCCCACCCCCACTCCCGCCCTCTTCCCCAAGGGCCTGGCACTAAACCTCCAACAGTAACGCTGAGACGTCCAAACTCGTTTCCCTACACATTGCACACACACACACACACACACACACACACACACACACACACACACACACACACACACTCGCACATACATACAAAAGCACACACACTTGCATTCAGCACAAAACACATTCAGACCCCCCTCACACACACACACACACTCAAGAGGACCAGGAATTGTGCAGTGAATGTATTACATGGGATTTAGTATTCACCAGATATCCATTTGCCTTAAAGGGATTTTGTGGACTGATTATTTTTTTATTCAGTAACCCCAGGCAATTTGATATGCAGATATATTTTCCACATTATTTTCTCTCTCTGTCACTCTTTTTTTTTTTGTTGTGTTATTTATTTCATTTACATGACGGGCCTCTGCAAACTAAGAAAGCAAACTTTTTCAGAGGGTACACTCGATTCCTCTTGTTTTATTCGTCTCGCCAATTGACCTCAGAGACAGTGTGGGGAGATAATAAATGTCTTTCGTAAAAGAAGAATTGTTATAAGAAATCAGCCACTCATAAATCAGCTTGTGTCTCGCTGTCAAACCCTCTCACCAATATTATCCCGCTCAGTCATTGTAATTAGCATTGACCTTGGACTAAATGGATGCCAGGGCTGACAAACCATCAGAAATTCAAAGAGAGAGCTTTTCCCACAACAGCCTTTCTATTCTTCAAGATTGACTACGAGCTGAAGAATGTCTGGACCAAGAACTGGGAAGTCAACACAGCCACATTACATTAACTTCAGCCTTTACGTGGACCTGGAAAGACTGTAGATGTATATGATGATCTATGTAATGTTTTGAAAAAAAGAAAAGGTGCAATAGGTATAACCTGCCTTCCTCTGTCTCACACCGCTTTTTTTTTTTTTACAATCTTAACACCAACAACGAAGTAAGAAAACATGCACTCAGTTGCTGATCCCGATTTTTGTTCCTTTTTAACAGTATTAACTTGTTTTATACTTATACTGTAAAAACCATATGTACCACGACTTATCAAAGTTTGACTCTAGGTTCTAGCATGACTTCTGAAACTACAGGAGGGTGAATTAGTCAAAATCATCCACAAGCATCACAGCTCAAGTGAAAGGTTTTAAGTACCCGTGTCACACAGGCAAAAAGGATTTTTACATTCAGCTGCAACGCAATCGGATCCCAGATCTCACATCAGACCATTCCCATGTGTTTATCTCTGGATGCATGTAAAGACAAAGGCTTCGTTGGAGAGGTTTGGTATATTTTGTACAGATCTAGTACTATGTATTATTTTTGTTACATATTCTCTTAATGCATTATAGCACAACCAATATTTTGTTTGACATAAAGCATAAAATGTAAGAAAAATCTGGCATTATAGCTTTGTAGATTTATACATGTCTGTAAAAATGTTTTTTAAAGCATATCTTTTAATGTATGAGGAGAGTGGCTGACACTGTACCAGAGGAACTGTGTATATACCCTGCCCTGTGGAGCAGACAATGAAATATATTTTTTGGAAGTGGCAGCACTGTTCTAATTGCAGACATTTTTGTCTCTTCAAGTTCATTACAAAGACAATGCTTTTTGAAATGCAAGCACCAACTTCTGTGCGTCACAACTTTATTGCTAAGTATTAATAATTGTGAACATTATTTCTATTAGGATCAATATGTCATGAATGTATCATAGACAGTATCGGCCTACTCATTCGGTTTATGAACTACCACTCATACCTTTTTGTCTTTCTTATTCAGGTTTGAGAAAATAATGGCATTATTTGTCTAATGGACTGAACTTCTATCATGAAATCTCAGCAGCGCAGAAACATAAACGTCTAATTTTAACTTTGGAGGACGACTAAAGTTTATGACTCACGCCCCTCACGTGCATTCATAACCTATAAACCTACAATTGTACAAATAATTCCACTTGATATCCACTGTACTTTACTGTGCTGTTCAAGTCATCACTTCAATCAGACTGAAAATTTAACATTTAGGTCAAAGTTGGACTATTTAAAGCCTTTCAAAACTGCAAATAACTTGAGATAAATGTTTTGTTGTAAAGCTGTGGTCATTGGAAATATCATGCTCATTCATTTTGTTTACCTCTTGACTGTAATCACTATCAGTCATCAAAATAAAACTTAAAAAATGACAATCTCTTTCATAATTTACTTTGCACCCAACATACCTTGCATTTATCATGTCTGTATTCTCCTAGTCATTTCCTGCCATTGAAGTTTACTTGTATTAAAACAACCGAAAGTTTGTTAGTTGTAGTTTATAGCATACTACATAGGCATTACATGTTTGTTTTTTGTAATACCACATTCATTCCTATTGTGAATTCTTCATTCAGAGTGAAAATTAATTAAAATTAGTAAATACTAATTTGCAATTGCTGAAGAATTTTTTGGATGCAAGCATGTAAGTACGGTTTTCATATTGCAGCTGGTCAAGGCAGAGCTCATTTTACCTAATTTATATACTGATGAGTAGTTTAATGTATTACAATGCAATATTTTATGAAATGCTAGTGTATAGTATTATATAGCAAATAGCTGATAAATAAATGTAACGCAGTAAAAAGTACAATCATTTCCACAGAAATGAAGTAGAAGCGTTATGCAGTACAAAATGCGAAGTTTAGTATGGATATAAACCACAGAGACTAGACTATAATTAAGTCAGAGCTGGGGACTGGAAAAATACCAACAAAATCTCACATTAATGAACAATGATTCTTGAAAAGACAGAATGAAGGACAGAAAGAACTGATTGTGCTGCATCGCCCTCTAGTGGCCAAGTAGAATCGCACATCGGAGACTCTGCTTTCCCAGTTTTTCCATACTGTTTTCCCATTGGTTAACGGGAAAAGAGGCGATATTCCAGCGGGATTCTGGGAAACTGTGTTTACCCTGTAATCCCAAACTGACATAGCTACCACAGTGGACTCTACCTCCCAGAAATCACTTGGCTCCTTACGTGTGTCGCTGACTCCAGCTACAAGCTCTCGTGCTCTCGCCGTGCAGCTAATGTCAGACTGTAAATAATAAAACGGTAATTTGTGGCGATAGAGGCCGTTAATAGTTTGTCAGCTATTGTCAGTTATTATTTTAATGCTGCCATTTGACGAGTGGATACCTGGTTAGAAGGTAGCAAGCTAGGATAAGCTAGGATAAGTATGTTATTGATGAAAATGTCTTAATAGCTTAGCGGCAATGAATCACATATTATGTCTTGTAATTAGTTAAGTGACAATTATTGTGACATAAAGGTGCTTCCGTATTAAATCTAGTTAACATCTATGCTAAATGGAGTCCCAGATAACACAGCTACCCATCATCTCACTCCTTAACTAGCTAGTTTCATTATATGACAAGGTAACGTAAGTGTTAGCAACATATTAGACTTGTCTTGGAAGGGGGGCTGGTTATTTTATTACAGGTTTTATTTCCTCATGGCAAAAGAAGGATGTTTAACACAAGGGACCAAAGCAGGGGACACCCCAACACTACGAAACAGGAAAATCATTCCCACTACAGCAAAGAGCACATCCACTGCTTTGTCAAAGGGCAAAAACAGTCAAAGAGATGGACACTTGTCAGAAGATGACACCCAGTCCTCAAATGGGACATCAGCCCATTTTTCGTCCAGAGGAGATGTCAGTAAAGTTCCCCCGAGAAAGCTGCTGCTGATGTTGCTGATGGGGCTGTCTTTCTGCACACGCCTGTACAGGATCACAGAGCCCCCTCATGTGTGGTGAGTCAAAGTCTTCTGCATGCATGCTGATTTTGTGCACATGACTGTAAATGACTGGTTTTGGTGTTTCAGCTGGGATGAAACACACTTTGGAAAGATGGGAAGCTACTACATCAACAGGACCTTCTTTTTTGATGTTCATCCTCCTCTCGGAAAAGTGAGATAGCAGATTATCTTTTTTCATGTCTCTCCATGGAAAGCTCTCTCTTGTAGGTGTAGGTATTGATCTGCTTTATTCTGTTGCAGATGCTGATAGGTTTTGCTGGCTACATGAGTGGTTATGATGGTACCTTTCCTTTCATAAGGCCAGGAGATAAATATGAGCACCACAACTACTGGGGGATGAGAGGAGTATGTCACTTTCCATGTATATATGGTCTTTTTTAAATTAAGGCTGCTGATGTGTCTGTCTGCCTCTTGCCTTACAGTTTTGTGCCGTATTGGGCTCCTTTCTCCCAATCTTTGCCTACCTCATAGTGTTTGAGTCGTCTCAGTCTCCTACTGCTGCTCTCATCACTGCCACCCTGCTCATATTTGGTGAGTACTCATCCAATTGTTCAAAAAGGTTGCACAACTCAAAAACGCATGTTAAATTAACAACACACTAACTATTCTACCTTCTAATGTATTTGCTTTCTCGAAAAAATAAAAGAACTCTGTGTAGCTCTGGATGGAACCTGCACAAATGAAGAGAATTAATTTGTGCTTTATTTCACCCTCCTGACAGACACTGGCTGTATCACCATTTCCCAGTACATCCTGTTAGATCCTATACTCCTGTTCTTCATAATGGCAGCAGTTCTGAGCACAGTCAAGTTCAACCAACAGAGATATAGGTAGGACTTTTGTTTTGTTTTTTTATCTTGTCCTATGCAGTGTGGTGGTTAAACTATTATTTGATTAATCAGTTTGTTTTTCAGCTGTTTGCTAATGAATGACTATTTTCATAATCAGTTGTTAATTTCAATTAGTTAAGCATCAAATAAACATTTAATTATATCAATAAATAAATAAACATTTTATTGTTGTGTGCTTACTGTTGTTTTCAGGCCTTTTACTGCCTCCTGGTGGCTGTGGCTGCTACTGACTGGTGTGAACCTTGCTGGGGCATTGGGGGTGAAGTTTGTGGGACTGTTTGTCATCCTGCTGGTGGGACTGAACACAGTCTGGGACCTCTGGAGACTTCTGGGAGACCTAAGCCACTCACTGGTAAGGAGTAGCATATATTAAATGGTGCTAGTAACTGATAGTGTTGATGCTCGAGGTTTGACCTTATTTTCTGCCCTCAGGTGGAATTTGCCAAGCACTTCCTGGCTCGAGTGTTTGGACTCATCCTGCTTCCACTCTTCCTCTACATTACAATATTTGCAGTTCACTTTGTTGTGTTGAACAAAAGGTGTGTGTGATTGTTTTGATGACTGCTCATCTCATAAAATACTGCATGATGACATCAGACTACATTGTCTGATTAATCGTCATTGTTTTCTCTCACTAGTGGACCAGGAGATGGTTTCTTCAGTTCAGCTTTTCAGTCCCGTCTAATCGGGAACAACCTACACAATGCATCCATGCCTGAGTGTGAGTCCAGCAGGTCCTAGAGAAAGCATTTGCTTAATTGTACTGAATAATATCAGGGTCTTACTATTATGGCTTATTGTTCTCTTTCTATGCTCTTTCCTATAATTGACTAGTGTGGTGGCTCCTTCTACTTAAAAATCATGTTTTTCACTAAATGTAATTGTTTGTTGCGTTTTGTAATGATGTGAGGTAACATCTCATTGTTCCTCTGATGCAGACCTGGCATATGGGTCCTCCATTACAGTAAAAAACCTCCGTATTGCTGGAGGCTATTTGCACTCTCATTGGCACTTGTACCCAGAGGGAGTGGGAGCAAAGCAGCAACAGGTCAGGCTCTGAGTTCCAGTGTGTCAGTTTCAAACACAATTGAATATGCTAATGATTATTATTTGATTTATCCTAAATACAATGTTTTTTCTGCTGTTTTCTTACAGGTAACAGCCTATCTCCATAAGGACTACAACAACTTATGGCTGGTACACAGGCGGAGTGATAATGAATGTGAGAAGATAGTGTTGAATTACTGTTTAGAATCACCAATAGCATCCATTTAAGTCATAAGGAAGTAATGTATGAGAATCTTATTGTTTACCACTATTAAGCTCGATCTGGGAAACCTGATCTGGTTCGTCATGGTGACATAATTCGACTGGAGCACAAAGAGTAAGTATCATGACAACACGGAGCAGTAAAGTAAAAAATGACTTTTTGAATGATTTCAATGGTTTATTGTCATTTCAGTCAAAATTATATGCACGTTTTTTCAACAATATAATTTTGCATTGTCCTTTCAGAACAACCCGTAACCTTCACAGTCACCTCCATGAGGCCCCTATGACCAAGAAGCACTTCCAGGTTACAGGCTATGGCATTGTGAGTAGGCTTAAAATATACAGCTGCAATAAAAAAGAACTTTTCAATTTCGACCTTTAATTCGCAGTAATAGCATATTAGATTTAGATTGAATGTCACATCTCCATCTCTTGCCTGTTCTTAGAATGGCACAGGCGACAGCAATGACCTGTGGCAGGTGGAGGTGTGTGGAGGTCGGAAAGGTGACCTGGTGAAGGTGCTGCGTAGCAAAGTCCGTTTTTTGCATAGAGCTACTGGTTGTGTGCTTTACTCCTCTGGCAAGACTCTCCCAAAGTGGTAACTAGTCTTCTCTGCTCTGACTTCACGTCCTCTTCTATTTGGGATTAAGTATGAGTACAAAAAGCACAAGTTTTCTTTCTAATCAGGGGCTGGGAACAGGTGGAAGTGACCTGCAGTCCCTACTTGAAGGAGACTCCAAGCTCGCAGTGGAACATCGAAGATCATATTAATCCCAAATGTAAGATAAACACATTCCCTCCTACATTTTTGTTCCCTGATGCCAAACACTAACTAACGTGTTACTTTTCCTCTTGTGTTTTCTGGCAGTGCCCAACATTAGTCTGTCTGTGCTGAAGCCCCATTTTCTGGAGATCTTACTGGAGTCCCACATTGTAATGATAAGAGTAAGAAACAATGAAGATGTTGCTCTAGTTGTGATTACAGAATGTGTTTTATCAGAAATCATTTATTAACATAAGAAATAATGTCTTTTTAGGGTAACAGTGGCTTGAAACCCAAAGACTATGAGATGAAGTCAAAACCCTGGCATTGGCCCATCAACTATCAGGTGCGTTAAATGATCTCCAGGATAAACTTTACTTTTGCAAAAACTCAGATGAAATGCATAACTATTTTAAAGTACAAATGTTCTTGGTTTCTTTGTGTAAAGGGATTGAGGTTTTCTGGAGTGAATGACACAGATTATCGTGTTTACCTGCTGGGGAACCCTGTAAGTCTGTCTTAAGCTTGTTTCATTTTTCACTTTTGCCGTTCTTGTCTGACCAACACACATGAAAACACTTAATGATTGAATGCTCTTTTTCAGGTGGTCTGGTGGATGAACCTGGCCAGTCTGGGATTTTATCTTATCATGGTGGCAGTGGCGTCCATAGCCCTACAAAGAGGTTTCTCACTTGGCCAAAAAAGAATAGGTATCTTTATTGATGGTGGTATCATGGCACTTTTTTTGCACTGACGATCATGGTTCATCAAACACATGTTCTGTACTCTACTGTGTTTGTTAGAGCATTCTCGCGTGCTTATGAAAGAAGGAGGACTACTGCTCCTCGGCTGGCTGCTGCACTATGCACCTTTCTTTACTATGGGCCGTGTGCTCTACTACCACCACTACTTCCCTGCAATGCTCTTCAACAGCATGCTAACAGGTACTAAATCACACTGCCTTATTGTTACATCCATTATATTGACCAGAGATTTTCATGCTGTGAGGGAGAATTGAGGGCAGAGGGAGGCAAAGATACTACATGACTTGAAAGGCAATTAAAGTACTTGTGCCTCTGACAAAAATCTACACCTTCTCAGGGTCCTAACTTAGTCCAAATGGAACACATAGATGTTTTTTTAAAAAAAAAAAAAAAAGATAAACATCATAAATCTGCTTAGAAATAACAGATAAAACTCCTTTAACTCCAGAACTTGCCTGAGATTTATCAGGTTTATTATACTTTTTTTCAGTATCAAAGTAAACTGGTGATAGTTGTTGGTACAGTCTTGTTGCTCATGGGGTTCTGGTTTAAGCACTCTGTTTATTTTTCACAGGAATTACATTAGATATTCTGTTGAAAAGCACTGACCTGCTTCTCCGCCCTCCTTATTCTGATTGGCTGCAGAGAGTGGGCCTGATGGTGCTTCTGTTTAGTGTTCTTTTCAGGTGAGATATCTTGCAGACTGTAGTTCATTCTCACACTGTAATAAGCAGTATATTCATCTTATTTACCCACCACCTTGATATTACCAAAATGCCTTTCAAAAGCCCCCATATTATGTATATGAAGTTAATGATATTAATGTAATAGTTTTTGAAAATGTGCTTATATGCTTTCTTGCTGAGAGTTATCTGAGAAGGTTAATACCTCTCTCATGCCTGTCTGAATTTGAAGCTCCACAGTCACATCACTTACACTAAACACAACTGTTTAAAGTTTCAAAGCTCTTCATTTATTATGTATAAAACACTATAATCCGTTCTCCCTCTGTCAGTTTCTACCTGTTTCATCCACTCTCCTATGGCATGACGGGCCCCCTAGCACACGAGCCGGGCAGCTCCATGGCTGGCCTGAAGTGGATGGACTCCTGGGAGTTCTAGTCGGCTTTGCACAAAGAATGAACTGGTACTGTGATGTATAACTGATCTTAATATGAGGGACTTGAAAAAGCATGTCTACCACAGATTTATGGTCTTAGAGTGTTTACATGAAAAGAAAATTTTCATAAGGTACTGACTGTCCACACTACTATAGAATCTCTACCTGTCTGGGTATTTAGTCTTTCAACAATTCCAAGTGTTGTAGTCTATAACATGTAGAGAAGATAATTTTCTTAAGGTAGTGACTATCCACACTCCAGTAGAATCTGTAACTGTCCATTTATTTATTTGTCTCAACTTTTCCATGTATGTGTAAAGAATGTTTTTTTAAGACAGACCTGAATCAGTGCAATATGACAGGCAGAGAGTTGTGTAGTTTTTGAAAAGAAGGATCTAGACATCACCAAGCTGCCTTAACTCACAACACATCTCACATCCTGGACTTTTACATGTACATGTGTATACTGTATGTTACAATAATAAGCTAAAGTGCCTGATGGGAGCAAGTGAAAATAAATCTGAAAGTTTCAAATGCTGCATCTCTCTGTTAGTCACTTTCAAAGAAAATACTTTTGTTACATAGTTATCAGATTACTCAAAGATGGTATAGTTTGTGATTGTCTTTGTGGCTAGTATTTTTGTATTGGTGCTGTCCGGTACTAGCTTCTGTTTTTACATTATAAGACTACTACTGACTCTCAGTGTCATATGCACATTTCAGTATGATCAATAAACTATGATATTCTTGTAGTCTGTGCTTACTTACACTCATTTCATCATAATTTCATCTTAATTTTGTCAACACAAGTTTTTGCCTTTGAGTACAATTTAAGCTTAAAACAAACTAAGGAACCTTTTTATATTTTCCTCACACTTTTATGATTATTTTCTTATTTTATTCAAGCTTCATTATCCAGGATCTTTTTCAAGAGTGATTGAGCAAGATAGATAGAAGTAATGCTGTGTTACAAACAGCATTAGATGGGTACAGTGGCACAAGATGTGCCACAAAATCAGAAATCAATAGCAATGTGACAATAGATTTAAGAAAATCATCCACAATATTTCATTGGCACTTGAAAGCAACCTAAGAGCCTCTAAAGCAATTAGAAATAATCCGATTTGAATCTATTCTTTAAGTTTCTCCATGAAAATTTTAAAACTTTCATTGGTTGGATTTTTCAGTGTCAGTTATTTAGAGTTTGAAGGACAGGCGAAAAATGAACACTACTTTAAGTC
The DNA here is from genome assembly GCA_037975185.1 of Centropyge bicolor. Taxonomy (NCBI): domain Eukaryota; kingdom Metazoa; phylum Chordata; class Actinopteri; family Pomacanthidae; genus Centropyge; species Centropyge bicolor. Next base: position 6,584,407 of record JBBMOC010000010.1, read on the forward strand.
ACTTTGAATAAAACCATAAGGATTTTTTTTGCTTACAGTCTGATTCTGTCTCTACTACATTATTTATAAAAAGGGAATTTATGTATTCTCCACAGAAAATAATAACATAAGTTATTCAATAGCTACAAACGTGAAAATGAAATTATAATAGAGTGCTTAGTATGCAGCTGTATTAGCATATTCATGCAGCCAAAGTAGAGGTTATATTCTGAATATTAATGTGCATCATATGTTTTAAACCTCTGACTTCACCTTGATGCTTTATTGTGTATTGCTGACAATATCCCAGTTGGCCGCTTGGTGGCGTGTGAGTGAAGTGCACCGGTTACACGTAAACTCCGAGGCCGGCTGCGCTGATTGGCTGTCGTCTATCACATGTTTATTCTGAAGATGGCGTCTCCAAATGGAGGTAAATTCTAATTCCTTACCCTGCTCTGCTGTGTATAAATTGTTAATTTGACGTTATTAAGGACATTAAATCGTTAGCGACCGCTTTGCTGTCTTACACGAACACCCAGAGACGACAGAATACACATATGGACGCAGTATTTGTACTGTTTGGAGGTGTTTTCCCGCTGCCTGAAGCCTTCACTAGCCCCAGTGTTGCGTGTGATCTGTATACAGAGAAACAGACAGCAGGTTTGAGCCCGTCGTTCAGTCTGACCCACTGAGCTCAAACTGCCTTTAAACACAGCTACATATAAAAGATTGCTGCTGTACTTCATACTAGCTTATTCACCTCTGTTTATATTGTGGGAAACAGTTGCAGTGTTTCACAACATCGTGATTAGTTGTGTGTTTTACTGGCGTCAGTCTGTCATGCTTCGCCTCGTACATCTTGTTATTACTGCAGACTGTGTTTGTGTTGGGTTTTTATTTGACGTTTTTACAGGAAAACACTCTTATCGTGTACTGGATATATAGCATGAACCGAGTTAACCATGGTTCATAACTCAATCATGTAAGAAATAACAGAATGTATTGTACATAAAGCCCAGGAGTAGAATGTAACTAAGTACATTTACTCAAGTACTCTATATAGGTACTTAACTTGAGTATTTCCAATTTCTGCTTCATTTATTGAATAAGACAAGTTACTAGATACTTGGCAGTTTCTGAGTAATACTACTTTTTAAATCAACAAATAAGTCCTGATGTAATATTATGCGTTATAATTAAACTTTATTGATCACTGGGGGAAATTCACAAGTTGCACTATTTAATAGTATAATGTGTAAAGTTTATAAAGTATTTAAAACTAGCCCCATCTTTAACAGCTGAAACAGTAAAGTGATTTATACATTAATCCATCAGTAATTATTTTAATCCAAGAATATCATATACATTATCCTCCTTTGGCATAATGAATACTTTTACATTTGGCACTCTGAGTATACCGATGATTACATTTGTACTTTCACTTGTAGTAGTAAAGTAGTAGTATCTGATTACGTTTTCCAACTCTGATAAAGACCTAATAATTGTATATATAAACCATGTATATAAACATAATTCTATTTTGTCTTCCATGCTGATGGACTTTCATGCATATTGACATCACATTACATACAAAATATGTTTGGAGTACATCCAAAGTTGAATTTAGTGTGAAATGCGCAAGTTTTACATCTGATCAAACTCACAAACATTGTATGTTTTGTTGATATATCGTATAATCTGTACATTTTATAATGGCTCCTGAAAATTTTATACATATGTTTATTCTGGATGTGCACCAGTTCAGTTTAGTACATGTTAAACTTTTTGACAAAAAAATACAATTAAGTTAAAGTCAAGTTAAAATGACTGGATAAAACATACTTTGTTTAAACAGGCACTGCATGGTAGGTTGTGTAAAGTCTAGTTCGGAGGTTAAAGGCAGTGCTTGACTTAGTTGAAGGTCAGCTACAGTATTTTGGTTTAACCCTAGTAGTGACATTTTCGTCTAAATTCCTCCACTTTTGTTGTTCTGGAGTATACATGCAATATTAAATATACACACACAAACATTGCCATTACATTATGCTATAATAATATAATAAATTCTTTTTCCATATAAAATGTTTAAAGCCAAATATACTTCCTGTGTGATGATAGGTGACGATTTTGAGTCGTCTTTGCTGAGTTTTGAGAAGTTGGACAGAGCATCACCCGACCTGTGGCCAGAGCAGTGTAAGTTTAGACTCTCCCTGCTCTTGTGTAATTACTCACTTTTAAATTGTGTTTTATGTCATACTAATCTTGATTATCCTGATCTCTCATACAGTGCCGGGAGTTGCAGAATTTGCTGCATCTTGTAAAAATGTGAGTAAGATTCATTGTGGCTGGCATTGATTTACAAACTAGATAATGAAATAGACTTGTCATACTGTAATATATAGGCATGATCTGTAAATCTGTCATGAGTTGTATACTGAGACCTTTGTTGTATCTTACATCACAGCCCATCACTAACTCACCCCCCAAGTGGATGGCTGAGCTAGAGAGTGAGGACATTGAAATGTTGAAAGGTAACTATTGTTATTTTGGAGTATTTTTGAACCTGCAACAGTTGGTGTTAAACAGAAATACTGTGGTCAGAAATAGTCTTAATATGTAATCCTTTAAAATGGGATAACATTCTGCTGAAACCAGTGACATGTAGCAAAGAGCTTTCATTATGGCTCCTGTTGTCCTGTGTAGAGCTGGGCAGTCTGACCACAGCCAACCTGATGGAGAAGGTCAAAGGACTTCAGAACCTCGCTTACCAGCTGGGCTTAGAGGAGTGTGAGTACATGAACAACACAAACCACACAATGGAAGATGCGCACAGTATTTGTAAAAGGCACAGATGTTGATACCAACATAGCAAGGTGCCTTGATATTAAAATGTTTTTGTTTGTTGCCTTTTTGGATTAGCAAGCACCAAGTTTGCAAATTCACAAATAACAGCTGCAAACACATGATGTCAGGTTAATCACAAGCCGCCTCATTAGTCACTTTACCACTAGATGGTGCTCATAGTCCTTCTGTAGCCAGCTCATGGATATACCAGAATCCTTGTGCTCTTTTACATTTGAAACCCAAACAGGCCGACTGAGAATAATGTTGAAATTGAAACCGACATTTTGCGTCAACTCTCCATTCCTGACATACAGCAGAAATAAGTCGACTTTGAGGTCCTAATTCTGGTCAAATGCTGGATTTAGGTCAATCTTGTTAAATTAGAAAAGGTAAAGAAGCAAGAGCATGCCCACAAGAGGCCATACAACAAGTGCTGAAGCATTTGATGGATGCAAAATCTAGTTTTTAATCCATTCCCCACTGCCTCCATTGTCATAATCCTTATGGAGTGTGGATTAGAGAGCTGTAGCTAAGTGCTCGTATTTTCCTAAGAGAAAAATGGGTATTTATTTTTCCAGTGAAAAAGCACACAAGCAGTGAAGAATTTTGGTATAGCCTGCCTCTTACTGGGATGGAATATTTAAAGAAATTCACATCAGTTTTCCCAAGTCAGTTACATTCAACCAACATGCCTGTGGATCTGCGTTGACAGAGCAGTTGAGATGTTGCACTGTGGCCTGCTCGTAATGAGCGCAGTACTTTGTCACACTCCATATTGAAAGCCTGTATTTTTGAATGAAACAATACCAAACATAGAAAGGCTCCGAGGAAAGTAAAGAGATGCATAAGGTGGAACTTTTTTTTATCTAAAGAGGTTTTAGGCCCCGAGAGTTGATTCCAAAGTGAGTGAAATGTAAACAATTTGCTGCAGTGGTATGATGCACAAATATCCAAAAAGACATAACAGCAGGAATCAGGAACGCCTAGATAAGAGTAACTATGTATTAAAAGGCTATAGATTGTGTAGCATGTGTTTTATTAGCATGGACCCCATTTTGTTGAAATAGTGTCTAATCTCCCTGACTTCTCTCAACCCGGAGAAGCATGTAATCTGCCTGGTATAAAGATGTTAGCTGTCACAGGTGCAGGCCTGCCGGCTTTGCAATCATGTCATGTACCTCGGGATGACGGGACACAATGATGGTTATTATTGGTGTCGGAGCAGCCCTGTAATGGGTGCCTGTTTAATGCTCTCTGGTTTAATTTTCTCCTTTTCCTGGCTGTCAGGGGAGGCCTTGTAAATCTCAGCTACTTTTTCATCATGTTTGTGCACTCTTCAGTACCCGTAAACGAGACTCCGCAGAGGCACGGCAGAGCGAGGGCAGGGGACAGGATTTACTGCCCCTCCCCCTTCAACATGTGGACCATTAAAGAGGAAGCTGGTTAATGGGCAGAGCACAATCAAGCAGTGAAAAGTCACCCACTGCAGTGAGAAAGAGGACCTGGAGCAAACAGTATTATAAGAACACCATTATCCTATGCCTAGAATATACCTAAGCCACACTAGTGTTGGCTTCTGCTTCTTCTTGCAAATTGTGCACTGTGCACATACTGGTGTACCCATGTTTGTACATATGTATTGACATGGATGTGAAGGGGGGATATAACACGCCCTTAATCCCCTGTCCTCCCACCAGCACCCCCAGTAATGGCTGTGTGACGCTGGCTGGGTCTAGTCCCAGAGGGCTTGACGCGTGCGTCTTCCTCAGACCCCAGCTGTTACTCCACCCCATGATGAATGCCCCTGTCGTGGGCCACTGAGCACGGGCATCAAGCCCCGAGCCTCTGGGGAACGCTGAGGACTCTGATAAGTGCTGTTATTGGAGGTAATTGAAAGCTGAGTGTTCCTTTGGGATGCACCGGAGGGCCACACTGCTGGAGTTGGTGACAGTGCTCTATCACACTTGTGGGCTCAAGGCTACTGAATACCATTTAACACTTATACGTCCAGGACGTGCTGTTAATTAGGAAACGTTTATACTGTAGTCTCTCCTTGTTAAGTTCTCTGAAACCAGTCAACAAAAATTACAAATGTTTGATTGACAAGCTAACTGCAGGGCTTGTAGGGCTGAGTAATACCATCATTCTGATAATGTGTTTAGATTTCCAGGGTGTTAAAGTCTTACAGCTGCCATTTAGGCACAAGTTGTATAAACATGTCTGTCAAGAGTTCAGGTGAACGGTGTCTTTGATAGACTCACAGTGGGGGCTACATATAAGCTAAGAATTTAACTTTTAAACTGAAATCAAACATGTTGTTGTAAAATATTCAGAGATGTCTCTAAATCCAGCCTAAACCAGTATTAAAAACTTATATTTATTTATTATTAAAAATGTATTTTGGTGGCTGGTTCACTACATGAACCGTTAAGAGTAAGAAACAAAAATATTAATTATACCCTCTCAAAAATGTTTCCAAGTTTTTTAATCTTGTTAACTTGTAGTCTTGTGTTTTTTATATATGTCATAAGACATTTCATGAGCAAAATAAACAGTCAAGGCCTTGTCTCAAGATGTCCGTCATGGAACTGCAGTGTACAAGTAGGAGTCTCAGAAACATAGACTCAGACGGACATATGCTTCTTATGTAGCATACGTATGGAACTAATCCCCGTCAACTTGTGGGGTGATGCTCGGGTGAAATGAGGAGGTATCAGAGGAGAAGCCAGGTGTAGCTACGTGTCAGTAATTTGCAAGCTAAGTTTCTCAGTTTTCAAATCAATGGCAGAGACGTGTTCAGTTTTTGGCACAAGACTTATATAGCCGGTCGATGCTGTTCCATCCATTAATCCTTGGGACACAGCGAGTATGAGCCAACGAATGGTCAACCGGTAACTTTTATTTTTCTTTTGTTTTATTCCTTGACATTGTGTGCTTGACAGTGTTAGCCACTGTCAACCTGGCAAGTTACATGATGATCCATGTCAAATGCTGACAGGACATTTTATACAGTTTGGAGATATTGATGAAGCAAGTCATGGTAACAGTTTGTCAGATAGCTGCTGAATTAGATGATGATTGTATTCGTTACAATAATTTTGACAGAAAACAAAAAGAAGGCCTGTCATAAGCCGCTGTTAGAACCTCAGGCAGAAAAGGTGAGGTCATTCAAGTATATATGGCATGTGGGAGAGGTCCTCCTTTAGGTCTTTCTGCCAGAAAACGCTGTTTTGATGAGCAGAGTCGAAGGTTAGCAGGTGTGTTCAAGCTGCAGGCGAGTGGCAGAGGGGTGGGTGGAGTCAGAGGTGGAGACTATTTGCATATTCACAAATCTGTGCATACTAAATGAAGGCAAAGGTGTAGGGTTACATCCCAAGCCATTTTAAGGCTTTTAAGGAAAAAGTTAGGTTAATATGTAACTTTGATGAACAGTGACGAGTTTGTGAGGGTTTAATCAATGCTAGGAGAGGAGCTTTAACTAGATTTTACCACCTTGACTGGTGCCGAAATCTTGTCTGGAATAACATGATTTTTTGTCTGTTCGTTTCAGCCAGTTCTAAAAAATCAAACACATTAGAAAAAATTGTGTTTAAGATAAGTGTATAACTTTTAAGCCCAGGAAACATGCAGGTAATATCACCGTGTCAAAATGATCCAAAACTTTGATATCTTGCTAAAAACAGCATTACTTGGTGTGTCCTGGGTGTGGGACCACCTGTTGTCTCTCATGAAGCACCTCTCCACCGCCGTGATGCCACACGGTGTAGGCCCGGGCTGACCCCTGTTGCGTCTGTCCGTGTGAAGGTGAGACTGAAGGTCGCCCTGCCCTGACAGCTCCTAATGGGCCCCCGCATTCACCACCTCCTCCTCCTCACCCTTAGGATCAATCTCCGGCCTATTAGAAGCACGCCGCTGCTGAATATGATTGCATTCACTGGGCCCCACTGGTGCTAATGTGCCTCCATCAATCCATCAGGCGGGCTGACCGCGGGGCGGGCGGTTATGAAGTGCCTGAGCTGACAGCCGCTGAATGAGGAACAGGGGATGCCTCCCCACCGCCACTACCCTTCCTCCTCCTCCTCACCTCTACTAGTCCTCTCTGCTCGTCTTTTCACCTCAGTCCTGTCTCGGGCTCATAGTTGCGATGAGTGACGGCATTGTGGTGCGTCTCTTTGAAGGTGACAACTTCACTGTGAGGAAAGTGAAACAAGGATCCAAGATGGTTCAGTTTTTCTCATCTTAATATTCAGTAACCTTGGGCCTCGTGTGGTTAGTCTTCTCAAATTGGCTCCCATCTATTCTCATTTTTTGGGTGCGCTGTTTCATAATAGCTGCTTCTGTGATGATCCATTGTTGGAATGTCTTTAGCAGCTCCACTCTCATTCTGCAACAGGATGACACGAGTGCCTGTTTCTTCGCTTTAGCAGGTTGCAGCTGTACATATCTGATAGAGCCCGTCCGTATCTTAAGCAGGATCAGTGTCAGAACTGTGTGAAAGCAGAGGCAGGCAGAGCTTAACACACATACACACACGCTCACACACCGCTCCTCGGTTCTGCCTGCCTGCCGCCTCCCTGAGCAGATCGGAAATGACACCTCATTTCCATAAAGGCATTAGGAATTCATTGGATTTTCTTTCCCAGCTAATCATAGTGCGGGTGTAAAACCTTTTAGGCTTTTTAATGAATGATTTTTGACTGATTGCCTATTAATAAGGACACCTCTTGAACAGGCATAGGCTGGGGCAGGGGTTGGGAGGTGCAGATGTGTTTGTTTTGGTGTGTGAATGTGTGTGTGTGTGTGTGTGTGTGTCAGCCAGGCGAAAATACATTGGAGAAGGAGGAGAGGAGGGGAGGGCCCTCTCGGTTGGGACATAAAGAGGAACCAGTGGCTCCCCTGGGAAATCACAGCTCGTGTCTGCATCTTAAATATCCCTGTGAAGTATCAATAAGTGGGTAATTGAATTTTGAACACAAACATGAGCGTCATGTGTATGTGTTGCGAGACGGGGAGGGGGGGGGTGTAAGCTGAATGTGTGCGCCTCCAAGTGTTTCTTTGCTTGTGTGTTTGTGTGTTTCATCTCCTCTGTGTGTCCCTTGTCCCCAGGGAGGAGGGCTGTGAAAGAGGATGTTAAATCCATTAAATAAAGCTTACAGGCCGTAATAGCTGAGCAGCGCTCAGAGATAGGCAGTGAGGGTCAGATAAGTCCTCTTAACTCTTAATGAAAGTGAATTGGGGCAGTCAGGGCCGGGGTCCAGGACTCCAGTTAACCCAGGTGGTCATCTGTCTTTGGAGCTAACAGGGGTCCAGCGGCTCACCAGGAGCGTGCCATCGAGAGAGGTGGGCGGGGGTTTGCGGGGGGGCGAAGTGATGATTACTCTCATTTTATACACAGGGGAGTGGTGGTGGGGGCTGGGAGTGGGCTGTGACAATGACACCCAGATCACTCACCGTAAACGAGGGGAGAGTAAGATGTTACACCGCCGCGTTTCCTCTGCATTTACATTTGAGCCATCTGGGATTTTCCAAATGAAAATGATTCGCCCGTGCAGAACAGACAAATTACAGAAATGTTGGGGTTGTGTACAGAATATTCTCCGGTCTGGTTTTAGTCCATTTGGAAAAATTTCTCAGGACATATTTAGCTGCTTGCACATATAGGTTAATCTCTATTGTTGCAATGTACCTTGGCAGCAGTAATCAGGCCTAAATCTACAGCCGGAGGATTACTGGACTGGTGTGTGAGCTGGGGGGTACAGGAGCCTTCAGCAGGCCCCTCTCTTATCTGCTCCATGCTGATCTCTCTGTCAACATGTCTTCAGCCCTCAGTCTGATGATAACCTGCCTAAACACTGCTTGTAACGCTGCTGTATTGTTTCTATTTATGGATGATTTCATATTGCAAAGATAAAAATGGATTGCAGTCAAACCTGGTAGAATATCTTATATGGCTAAAATGATTATATCCAGTATGATGTGGCCGTGTTTACTAAACTACCGGCAGACTGTGATGGAATCTCAGACCGGTTCAGCTAAATGATAATTAGATAGCAAAAAAATCAACAGGGCAAGGAGATGGCCCACACAATCCATAAGGTGTCATTTAGTATGGATGGCAGTCGTAACAAGATGCTGATTAACTTAGTGCAAAATTAGTAATTGACCTTTCTAATCAACTAAACAAATCTCTAAGTCCCCCTAATCAGTATTGATCTCCTCTGTTGTATGACAAAGCCTGTGGGTGTGTGTGTGTATGAGGGGAGTGTGCAAGTGTGTTGGTGTGTACTTTTGAGGCTTTCTAACCTCATGTGTTTATGTACATATTACAAAATGTACAATCGCTCTTGGCAAAAATAACTTGTTCATACATTTGTTGAATAGATTAGCTTGTAGATAGAAATAAAATAGAGCACTGTCAGAAGACAGCAAAGTGATACATTCTAATTCAAATTATCCACATGTTTTCTCTAAGATATTTCCTGATGAGCTTTTATTTTTTTCCACAAAAAACATTTTGACATGTTACACTTGTAAATAATAAAGGTTATTATGGCTTAATTCTATTTAGGTTCTAGTATTGAATGCTGGCACATTTTTGGTTTCCATCCAAATTTTGTACAAAGTCTAAACAAGTTTCCAGATAACACACTACAAAAGAAAATACAAAAAAGAATGAATGCATGTTTCCATCCACTACTGTTATGCAAAGAATAGTCGGTCGCATCGAGACGAGCAGTTGCAGAAGAAGAGGGAGCAATGAGATGACAATATTAAAAGAGAGTTGGTCAAACCTCTAAGAGAAAAACGATGCGGAAAACGTGATGAAAATACAGCATTTATGTGATTTTTTTCATGTGTTAATTTGAGGACGGTCACAGTCTCCTCACTCCTCACACAGATGTTTTAGTCGCTTCACTGGATATTTAGGTCACATGCATGTATGTCTTGATTTATTTGCTGAATCTATTTCCATTGCATTATGTCACATTTTATAAACACAGAAACACAAACGTCCACCTCAGCATGGTGGAGAAACTTTTTTGAGATTTGAATTCCAGCATTACCACTCATGTATTTTTAATGCACAGATTGTAAATGCACTCTTTATGCCCTTAGTTAGAGGTCATCTTCAGTGCTTTCTTCCAAACCTTTCATATCCTATATTAACTTGCTGATGTTTGATTTTAGGTTGTCTTCATCACCAACACAGAGCCCACCTTCACCTCGCCACTCACAACACTTTTCCCCATAATTTCTTTTTTATAAAAAGAGAGCCACACATCATAAATTGAGCACTGATTTATGTTTAATGGGGTCTTTAATGTGATGATATCAATGATATTTCTATCTGAGTAGGGGAAGGCTGAACTGAACCGTAATTAATGAGACGCTCAGTGGGGCGAGGGGTCTCGGGAGGAGTGGCACAGCCATCCTTGATCTGTTTTACAGTTTGGGCTCATCAAGAGATGGAGAAAGCGATAACAAGAGAGAGAGAGAAGCGTGACACCTTAAAAATCCAAAATATTAACTGCACCCCTTTACTGTTCCCAGTGTAACTGCTCCTAATAGGAAACTGACATCAGCGTACTTGCCACTTTAGGGTCATCCCAATGTAATTGCTTTCCCTCGCCTAATTTTGATGGCTTCATTTCAATCTAAAGCACCCTCTGCATGTCCACGGGTCCCCTGATGACTTTGTTTAGGGTGATTTGAAGAGACAGCAAAGTGCAAAATGAATCCATCCCATTCCAATTAGCATCATCTTTAACCTAATGAGGGACACCTCAAGGTGACGTGGCCCCCACGCCCAGATGCACCATTATCATTCCACACCGGGCAACTCATCTAAATTACTAACTGGCCTGGCTTTTTCATTAGCCGCCGTGGGCAGGGGGAGGCGGGGCCCCTTCACACCAGCACGCAGGCAGCCAGCAGCCAGTTGAGATCCTCATCACATTCTTCTTGCAGACATCATGAAGGTGGATGACTTTCTGCTAAATGCCCATTTGAAATCAGTCCTCTCTCTGCCGCTCCATACTTGTATATTTGCGTGATGTACGAGGTTAGTTAGAAACTGAATGGAGGCGCTGAGGTGATGTTTGTAGCTCATAAAACCTGCAGTGGAGCCAAGCGCCTGATCCTCTTCTTATCTTTAACAAAGAGTAATTACTGTACCTGGATGGCGCCTCCACAGGGTTTATGATGCCGCTGCAGGAAAGTCCCTAGTGTCTTCATGGTGACAAAAGGGTTTGTCTTTGACAGAAAAGGCCTGTTTGAAAAGGCTGTCTGCTCTTTCCTTGAACCAGTTTCACAGAGGGCCTTCAGCAAGGACAGTTCTGTTGTAAGACTGCTGCACACAGTTAACACACTGTTACACTGGATCCTATACAGACGTCGCGGTATTTTGGGCCCAACAATTGTGGGGTATTGACTTGCATCACAGACTGGACCTCTGCAGGGTTTAGGAAAATGAGAAGAGATGGAAAATATTTGCATCCAATACCATAATGACAATTATGTAACTATAATATTAGTAGAGGTATTGGTAAAAAAAAAAATAGCCAGTATATTATTATGATATGAAATACAAGACAATCCTTTCTCATAATGCTTTTTAAAAAATTGTTTACAATTATCCAGAATTATCAAGAAAAAAGCAATGCTTATGGAACAGTGAAAAATAGTTTTGAGAAGCAGAATACATTTTGCATTATTTCCCATTCCATTAAACATCTCATGACCCCTGAGATTTATTTTGAGACCTCTATGTGGGTAAAAGCCTAAAAGGTTAATTGTTATAATCATATTTGCTGCTAACATGTATATTGCTCTTTTGACTTGAAAGCAGTTCCCTTATTCTATTTGTGTTACTTATATTAGCTTGTTTACTTATTATGGCTGTTTTCCATAATCACAAGTTGAGGTTAATAGAAACATTATCTTCTATTCTCCCTCATCTTGGTGAATTGCAGACACACGCACACACTTTGATGCACGTGTAGGTCTGAGTACTTGTACCTCACTACACTGCGACAACAATCAAGCAGACTCTTTGGTTGCTACGTCTCCATTTCGTGTTGTTTTCCCTGTCCTGAATGAACAGATGTTTGTATAAATTACCTCCCAGTGTGACACTGCAGATATTAAAAACATGCTTTGCATTACTAAGCAACAGTTCTGAGGTGGTTTGAGCTGCAGACAAATGTTGTGTAAGGCTGTTTTATTTATTTATTTTTTTACCAACTTATCAAAGATTGTTGGAAGCACGTAAAGCAAACTAGACTCTGGATCTCGTACAAGCATAATTAATTAAAAACCATTTTTTTTAAAACATAAATGATAATTTACCTCGTGTATGTGATGTTGTGTCTTCTTGTTTTCCAGCCAGGGAAATGACCAGAGGGAAGTTTCTGAACATCTTGGAGAGGCCCAAGAAGTGACCTTTTTTAAACTTTTAATTAATTTATTTTTATTTTTCCTGCAAGCAACAAGAAATGTGGGATTGCAAGGTGAATCAGATCTACACGTTCACTACTTTGCTCTGAACATGTTCATAACAAAGTTTAGAGACTTTGCACTGAAAATGCTCTCTCTCTCTCTCTCTCTCTGACACACACACACACACACACACACTGAGGTCTTCTCTCCAGACCCCTCACACACCTGTTGTTCTCCTATAGATAGATGCCTTTACATATATGGAAAATGATTTATTACTTCCTCACTGATTTTCTCTGTAGCTTGTAAACCTTACATTGATGTTCCCTATTTATTCTTATTTCTATTTCAAACATGATTTACAATTTTTTGCAATTTGTGCAGTTGTATAATAAAGTTCTAAAATGAAAATTGCCTTTTCTTAAAAAAAATCCCCTTTAATAATCAGGTTTGCTGCTAACTTCGGTGATGCTTTTAGGGGACTCGTTCAACTTTTAATCAGGGCAGTAACTTCATGCCTCTCATTCCTCAAAGTGCAGCACCTCTCGGGCTGTGGACATGCAAGGTGCTTTCCCGGCTACCAGGCCATGTTTTCCATTTAATGAGCATTGGAAGCAGGGTCCCCTACACAAAACATTGCGTAAAAATAATATTGCTCATTGTCATCGCCGTTAATGAGAGTTGACATAATTACTAGGACCATTTCTTTTCTAATTAGCACACTTCGGCCTTGTCGGAGCAAGCGGCCGGGCAAAAAGAGAATCAGACAGGCATGCCCAATGGGAAACAAAAAGAAGTCCATCCGCCATAATTAGGTGAGACAATGGCTCGGACTGTTCTCGGCTGGAGATGTCGCTGAGGCTCTGGACGCTCACTCCCAACAAGTTACACTTCTCCACAGGCCCCTAATAAGCCCCTAATCGTCTTTCCGATTCACACGGACAGAGGCCGCCATTGCCTCGGTGGCTTCACCCCCCGCCTCTCACACGGACCCTGGTTCACCCCTCTGGAAAAATATGGATTATTTACACAGTCCTGCGAGTTTCAGACGGAGTTTGTGAGCCCTTGAACGCAGCACGGCGTGGTAGCAGAAGGACGGGAGGCAGAGAGCTCGTGTAATTATAGCTGTTTTTAGAACAAAGACTATGTAAAAGTACAATATGGTTCAAATACTAACAAAGGTTTATCCTCCTCACTACCCCAGATCATATTAATAACCTACAAGTGACTAATTGTCGTGTAATATGTTCTCTTAATGAGTCCTGCATTGAAAATGTTACTCAAGTAAAAGATCATCAAAATATTTAGTATCACTAAATATGAAGTGCCAGCAGAAAAAGTAAAAGCATCGTTCTGCAGTATTATTGTAAATGTTATAGTATTACTAGATTATTATTGTTTATTACAAAGGCAAAAGTAGCATTTTAATGTACTAGTAGATTAAGTAAGTAAAGTAATTTTAATTATTTTACATACTGTTGAGCTGTTAAATCTGTAACAAATGTATCATATTTTACAAGATGATAATATGCTTTTTATGTAAATACTTCATTTTTAAAGTCAAATAAATGTAATGCAATAATAGTAGAAGTATAAAGCACTCAGTATAGCTCCACCATCTGTGAGTAAATTCCCTATGAGGTGTTTCACTTTTAACTTTCTGCAGCCGTGAAGTCCTGGAGGTGACCCTGCTGTCACTGGCGCTGCTTGCACGGCGGACACTTGTTGATGCTGACTGATGAACATTCAGGAGCATGGACGTGCTAAGAGACCTGACATCCTCAGTATGTTGCACGCACTGGTGGCTGCCTGTCACCCTGCAGCCTCCTCGGGAGCCGGGTCAGTCTCCCGCAGAGCTGCTCGTCCATATGGAGAGGGAAAGCAGCTCCTCCATCCGCAGTGCCTCGCCTTGACCTCACATAGCCTCTGTGCCCCGACAAACGTCAATCCGATGTGCCCTGAGTCCTTAAATTAGCTGTCAATTAGTGCAAATTAATCAACTCCTCGCCTAATTAAGCAATGCCGACGGGCAGCTACCAAACATGCCATTGTGGAGGAGCCATGAGAAAAGCTGCGGGGCTTGCAAACTCTCTGTGCAAAGGTGGAGGGAGGAGGAGGAAGAAGGGGGGGGAGGAGGGCATCACATCACGCCCTGCAAGTGCTTTGGGAAAGCAGAGTCTCTGGCTGTGCTTGAGGGTTTTTTTTCCCCCTGACTCTGCTCTACATGTGTGCTGTCATCAAGTTGCCTGCACCCCGTTCCAACACCGAGGGTGCAGCCTGATTCAGCAGCGACGGAGGCAGAGTTTTACACAGAGATATTGAACGCACCACGAGTAGAAGTTCATACATGAGGTGAGAGTTGAGAAATGAGCCCTCGTGTATTCAGTGTAAAATCTATCTGCAGGTGGATCAGTTAATGCATTCAGTTATATTTCTGTCTGTGACCTTCCTGCAAAGTTGCTTCTTCATTATCACAAATGCATTTCGAGCTTTATGATATTCATTATAATGGGCGTTTTCTTTCCAGCTGCTTATGAGTGTGTGTGACCTGCTGCAGACATGCGCCTGTCTGAAGGTTGCAGGCTGCACACGTTTATCACTGCTCATCTGCAAAAGATAGTTTGTGACTATTTTTTTGCCTAAAAAATTGATGCAGGAGCAGGAGGAGTGAAGGGAGCAGAGGCAGGATGTGGGGTTGTAAGAGGGGGGTGGGTGGTGGGGTGAGGTGGAGAGAGGAGGGTGAGGGGGTGCAGATAAACAAAAATTTCCCAACAGCTGTTTGCTTTTTAATCTGCAGCCGTCAGATCCTGCAGGTCTTTGATGGGCAACCCAATCTACACGAGTGACTGAACTAAATCTTCCCTTAATCTAGAGCCTTATTAGGCGGCCTCTCTCCTGCATGCAAATCAGCACGCAGCCATTTCCACAAGAGATGGATTATTAAAAGTCGCGCAGAGAGGAGAAAGTGTTGCGCCGTCAACAAACCAACAAAACGAGCCTGTATGGATCGCAGCAGCATGCGATGATGGAGTGAGAGGCAGCAGTAATTGACGGGTCATCCTGACTCCCACCTCCTCCATGTTAATAAATGACTTGATCCCAGCAGGCTGATGTGCCATTAGCATATCCTGATAACATTGATTTCTTCATTAATAGAATTTCCACTAAATAGGCCCTAATTAGTTTCAACTGGCCAGCCACTAATTGCAGCAGCCATATTTTCCTCCTTCTTAATCATTAGCTCATACTGTTTGATATAAAGTGTGACTTTTCCAGGCGGCTCTGTTTTTTGTCTCGTTCACAGTTTCATATAGTTTTGGGTTATTTGTGCCAATCATTGTGTCTTTTCCCTCTAGTTGACATGATGCGGGGTTTTTTTGTTTATCCACTTGCTTATTTTTGCATTCTCACTTTGATGCAAGCAAGTTCTTGGAAGCCACGTTTGCAGCACATTTGCACAAAAATAGGCCAATCCTTATTTTGTTCCAAATGATTTCCAAATGAATTCATGTCAGTGTAATAAACAGTAATTTTTTTTTTAAAGCATATGTTCACGTCACTGCCAGAGTTTTAATTCTGGCACAAACGTCATAACAGTGAGACTCTTTTAAGAAGTAGAAAAAAATTATGACAGGCAGGTTTAATATTCTTGAAATAAATAGGGTGATTAAAATAATTTCATGACCCAAAATGCAATATGCACCTTTCTCTTGTTGATGCAATTTTTATTTTTATTATTTTAAATTAATGAGGCCTATACATGCAAACTAAAAATGCAAATACGAAAAAAACATACTAATTGCATTCAAAATATTAATAAACCAACATGTGTCATCAACTTCCTTGAACCAAAATCCAAAGTCCAATTTTGTGGCATAATTTCTACACCAGCCATAATTAGCTATTATTCAGCTTAATGTGCACATGAGTTTTAATTAGTGAAGGTTTGCATGCCTATTATTAATAATATTGTTATTAAGCCTATGATGATAATTAATAAAATGCCACTTAATTATGATCACTCTTAAACTTGTGTCCCATATTCTGCATTATTTCCCCTTTCCTCGGAGGAAATGTCCCTGAGATTTAATCTGCTGCTGCTGCTGCTGTGGGATTAGAGCTGTGCAGGACCGAGCAGCAGCAGCAGCTCCACACTGAGCTCCACTCTCAGCTCCACACCGTCCAGCTGGCGTTTTTGGGAGGGCCTTTGATTCGCGTGTGATGAGTTTCCCATAGCATCTGGAGATCAATTATCCATTCGTGTGAGCCAGTGGTTGAGAGATCATAGCTGGCTCTCTCCCTCTATGTGTGTGTGTGTGTGCAGCAAGGCAACACATTCTGATTTATTCTAGGAGATTGAGGTAATTTTCTAAACCTGCAGCATTTCAAAGGAAAGTCAGAGATGTGAGGTTTAATTAGGCCTGACTTCCTGTAGAACAAATACATAACAACAATGAGATTATAATGGTTTAAGCATACATCTAATGTTCATATTTCATGTCTGTAAAAAATGATAGAAATCCAGCTTGGTTTTTTTTTGCAGTCATCTCCATCCTCAGCTTTTCTTTCCTGCAGCCTGTCCTCTTAAAGAAAGTCTTTTCCTATAGCCTCAGTCCTCTACACGTTTTTATCCATACAGCCCTGAGAAAGATGCAGATATGTATCGTAGAGGGCGGATAATGCATCCGTGATCCACAGGAATCCTGAATCCTCGCAGCTGATTGGCTGCCGCCTCCTGCCTCTCGCTGGGATGGACCTGTTGGATAAAAGGACCATTTTCTAAGAGGACTCCTGTGTGTCACACAGAGGATCATGCACTGGGGACCGTCACCCTGGAAGACGCTATAAGAAGAATCAGGCCTCTCACCGCGGACACCATGACGGGGAAACAAGGCTCGGTGCTGTCGGGGACTTTAAACCTGGCCGACAAATCCTCTCTGGGCGCGAACGGAGGGAGCCACCAGCCGAAAAGCAGCGCCGCCCACCCGCCGCCCAGGTGCACCGGCTTCGGCATCCAGGAGATACTGGGGCTCAACAAGGAGCCGTCCGCGGCCCCGAGGAGCCCGCTGGGCCCGCTGCCGGCCGGGGCGCACCTGATCGCCGCCAGGTCCCTGCTGGGCCCCGCCGGTGTCGGGGTGGGAGTCGGGATGGGATTACTCGGTCCTGGAGGGATTCCGTCGTTTTACAGCCAGCCGGCGTTTTTGGAGACGGTGCTGTCGGACGCACAGGACGTTCACCTGCAGCCCCACAGCAGGTCCGTGGGTCCGCTGGACACGAGCCAGTCTGCCAGCTCAGGTGATGTGCAGCCAGGTCGTCACGACCCACACTGAGCTCACTGTCACTGGACTGCTGTGCATTGTTATTATTATTATTATTATTATTATTATTATTATTATTATTATGTGATTTCTTAAAATGAAATAATTACATAACATCATAATAAAAATAACAGTGTTGTATTAGTGTTGTTTTCCAAACAAACATCCACATTTAGCATTTTTCCCCAAACGATTTAATTTCATATGTTATGTTTTCTTCTCGTCTTCATCCAGATTCCGAGGATTTATCTTCCAATGAACGAAAACTCTCAAAGCCTTCAATAAGTCAAAGCAAGAAACGCAAGAAAAGACGCCACCGGTTAGTGTTGATTTCTGCTCACTGGATGATCACTTTGCTTTTTTAAAATTTATTTTTAGAAATGATAGATTTGATTGCTTTTTTCCCTCCGTAAAATAAAGCCACGAATAACCATTCGCAGGAACAAATACTCCACGAATTAACGTACAATGGTGATTGTTTTTGTTTTCATTGTAGCCTTAAATACTGATGAGAATTTACTACACTCTGGCCACAGATTGCTTGTATTTTCTCTCATCACTGACAAGAAATTTCCAAATGTTTTACACTCATGCACATGAATAATAAAACAATTAATTTATTGAAATTATTTTTAGAAATCTATTCACTGTTTTTTGCTCTTTTACTCCATCTTTGTTTACCCTTTACTTTGAACCACAAAGCATGCTTTCTGCAACATATTAAATGTATTGTTTGTTTTAAAATGAGTGCTCGGTTTCCTCAGGACCATATTCACCTCATATCAGCTGGAGGAGCTGGAAAAGGCCTTTAATGAAGCTCACTACCCGGATGTTTATGCCCGAGAGATGTTGGCCATGAAGACAGAGCTACCTGAAGACAGGATACAGGTAATGCTCATATATGTGTGTTTGTGTGTGTGTGTCATCCAGCATTATACAATCTAAAGATTTTTTTTTTTTTTTTTGCTGCATGTTGGCGTTTGAGCATGCAGCATCCTGGGGCACAATAGTTGTGTTTCATTTGTTTTCATGATGTTGATTGCCCACAGCTTTTATGATGTGTTTTATATATCTCAATCCATAGATAGATCAAGGTGTTATGGTACTATTTTAACTCATTTTTCCTACATAAATGCCACATTTGGCAAAAAAAAAAAGATAAACTGGCCGTTTCAATTTTATTTTTGGCTTTATACAAGAGGTAAAAATACTGAAACTGAAAAAAATATTGAAACTTAAAAAAAAATCTTTGAGATGAAAAAAATATAATAATGGCTGGCTACATATATAATACCAAATAATAGCACTTACACAATAAAATGAAAGCACAGTGTCTCATATTGCTAATTTCATTGTAACCTATTTAAAATATTTGAAATAATTTCTTTAGACTGAAATACACATTGCAAAGCGTAGACCATGAATATCATTATTCTTTAATAATGATTTTAAAAAAGGAATGAATACATTTCTTAAACAATTTGTGTGAATATTACACCATAAAGTCACAGCAGTGTCTCATATTGCCAATTTTATTCTGAGCGTAATTAATTTAGATTAATTTAGATTAATACTGCACATTGCAAACATCAGGGTATTATTTACTTAAAAAAAAACCAAAACAAAATATGATTTGTGAAATAATATTAGTGCACATCATATTCTGCTATAGGCTAATGTCTCCCATCAGCACCAATAATCTCCTGCATTAACACCTGAGCTGGTGGCCGCCTGCTGCCTCTCCTGCTCGGGGAGGGAGAGGGGGGGTCTGACTGAGCCCCGGTGAGTCGATCAGGTGTGCCCTCCCCCCACCCCCTCCTCCTCCTTCTGCCTGAACAAAAGCCCCCCCTCCCCTGCTCCTGCACCATCCAGCACAGATAATCTCTCATCAGGAGCAGTTGGATGTGAAACAATTTGTTCTGGGGGAAGAGGAGCCTCTAACGACCTAATCAAGCTATCAAGGCGGAGGAAGATTGCGGTGTGACCTGGACCATCCATCTGCCTTTTAATCTCATTCTCATTTGCAACCGTGCAGCCCAGAATAAATAATAAATAATAAAAAAAGAGGGGAAATAAATAAATAAGCTCCTGTCCCAAATAAAATTAACACCCAATTTTCTCATTGGGTGTAATTAGTTAAATCAGACGAGCTGCGGCTGCTGGGAGCTCAAATGAAATAACTACATTGAATTTATTAGCACGGGTCAATAGCGCCGCTCCCTGGAGTCCCCGGTAGTTTAATTTCCCGTGATATTTGCCCGCCTGCCCGCCATCGATTGGGCCTGAAATTAACTTATTTTTCAATCAGCCTCGTCGTGCCCCAGGGTCACTCCTTCTCACAGCCTCCACACAGGCTCCTTTAGAGGGACCAGAGAAGCAATTTCTCTTTAAAAAAAAAATCATGTATGAAATAAGGGTTATCATCAGAATTACCAGAAGGAGAAAAAAAAAAGGTTTCATCTCTTTCAATTTAAACTGAGTCCCCTCACTTGAATCTCCTCAGAGCCATCACAGCTGGCCTGAGTGGAGTGTTTAACAATCCTGTGTTGTGCTACACAATCAATTTGGCCTCTCTCTCTCTCTGTCTCTCTCTCTCTCTCTCTGTCTCCATCCCTGAGCTGACAGATAGCCTGCAGGGCCTTAAAGCAGTTGTTGGCTGTGGTCTTGATGTGTCAAACCATCTATAATGCCGGTAGCAGGTAGCTGGAGATCAGTTCTGACAGGAGGCAGAGATCCTTCACACCTGTAGCCAGCAGCTTTATGGGAAATCAATGGACTGAATCCAAACTGTGCACTTGTTATATGAAGTTACTTTGAATCACAGTGGATTCCCAAAGAGCTCGTCTTTAAAATAACTGCTGAAATGCTGAAGATGCTGGAGTTTTCATCTAATAAGACGACCTTTATAAAGTTGTAACTAATGGCTTTTATAATGGTTAATGAATCATTTACTAAAGCTTTGCAGGTCAGTTTCAGCTTCTGGGTTGCCAGGTTGTGGAAAATCCATTTATCCATTCTAATAATGCTTTTGAATAAATACTGCTGTGTCTGCACTAATTAATAAGCCACCAAGTCTGCAGTTATAAATGGTATTAAAGGATCAACATAGAGTTTTTACAACAATCTGAGAAGTCGAGGTTTCTGGAAAATGGCTGCAGAGGATGTGGAGAAAAATCCAAATAGGAATAATAAACGGCAGCTACATGGATTTTCTCAGCCTAGCAACCCAAAATCTATAATCAAGTAAGGGATTTATTCTTCTATCATTAATAAAGCTGAAACCTCTTTAAAGTGCTATATTAGAAAGTAAAAGTTAAATAGTTGAATCCTTCAAATAAGGAAATTTAAACTGCAGGATTGTTTCAGATCCTTCAAAGAAAAATGAATCCAAGATCTGACTCATTATCTGTATTCTACCAAGGACCAATAATTTCATGCAGTTCCATCTCTGCCATCCTTTCTCTCTAGTCTGCGCTTTGTCAGTTTAAAAGTTATCAGGACCACCAGTCATATTTAATTGTGTGTCAGCCAATTTCCAAACTGCAAAAGATTTTTTTAAAAAAGCAAAAACCAGCAAAAACATTTCAGATCATGCACAAATATTTTGTTGCCAAACTATATTTTCCTCACTTGCAATACTGGCTTCTATGTGCAGATGTGATACTGGTTTATTGGATTTGTTAGGATGTGAGGGTGCAGGTGACTAATCTGCTCCTCTTGTCGCAGGTCTGGTTTCAGAACCGTAGAGCCAAGTGGAGGAAGAGGGAGAAATGCTGGGGCCGTAGCACCGTGATGGCTGAATATGGGCTGTACGGAGCCATGGTGAGGCATTCCATCCCCCTGCCAGAGTCCATCCTCAAGTCTGCCAAGGATGGCATCATGGAGTCCTGCGCCCCCTGGCTGCTCGGTGAGGCTTCATGTTTGACTGTGTCTCCAAACATTATGTCATCACCTCATATTTTTACCACCTGATCCCATAGTAGCAGCACAGTATTTTTTCAATTGTTCATCAACTTTTCATGCATAATCACAGTAACATTGAAGTGTGATGGACTGAGTTCAGGCACCATTGCCTTCTTTGAACAATTTAGTAGATGCTCTAATTTGCTAAGCATGACCCATGACCCAAAGTTCCAGATAAGAACATTTTGCATGGTATAAAATATTTGCATCCTCCATGCTGGTCATGCATTGCCATCATCCGTTCAAACATTATCTAAACCGGACCTATTTTTGCTTGCTATTTTCAGTCCAAGATGGCTTACCAATCAACAGACGCTATTCTAAATCTGAATACCCGCAACTCTTTGCAGGGATGCACAAAAAGTCCACGGAGGCAGTGGCTCCCCCGCCAACGGGAAAGTGCGATGCTCCCCAGCAGCCGAGCTCTCAGAGGGCAGAGGAGGCCGAGGCGGAGGAGAAGAGGCCGGAGGGCAAGTCCGCCATTTCTAAAGAGGAACTGAGGGAGAACAGCATTGCTGCGCTCAGGGCCAAGGCACAGGAGCACAGTGCCAAAGTGCTGGGGACGGTTTCTCATGACAGACTGCTGGAGGGCAAACAGGAGAAACAGGCGGCCGAGGAGAGCGATCCCCTGAGTCCAGCAGAGGAGGAGAAAAGTCCATAGAGGCTATCCTGCACCTGAGGACTGTTGCTCTCATGAGTGAACGCAGCAGCCTGGCTGCTTTCAGCATGTGTAGGAACTTACTTTTCATCCCTCATTGACTTCTCTAAACTGGCCTGCATCTGGACTTCTTTAAGAAGAGAAACACATCTGGCTCTGCACAGAGGATGCAAATGCACTTTTTTTTTCTGATTTACTTCCAAGCGTACAGTTGTTGTTGCTGCTCATGCACAGTAGAGAAAGTCTGACTGCGTGGGAGTAAAAGTGTTAATATTGGTGTATATAGATCCCACAGTTATATATAGAGCCAGATGAGTGAAGTTTTAACCAGTGTAACAGTTATATCACATTAATTAGGACCACTGATGACCAATGAACAGTCAATGTCTGAAGGTCTGCATTTCATTTTTGGCATTCATTTTAATGTTGCTTGTACTCAGTGGTGACATTTGAAATAAAAAAAAGAACCATCCCACCGACAGTACTCTTTAAAGAGGAAGAAAGTAATTGTTGTCCTATATTGCGCTGTATATAATTGATATATTAACCTCTCTGACAAAGGCACAATTTCAAGTCTGTTTTCTTGTAGTCTTAAAAAAATTGTTTGTGTTTTCATTTTGAAACGTGTATAACTCAAAAGACAAAGCATAAAATAGAAATCGGCTTTTATTAAATGTGGCTTTTTTCTGGGTGTCCATTCTGCTTTCCTTCCAAACAGATCTGTAAAGGTGATTTCATTGTGAAGGTGGCACAAAGTCGCCCTCAATTGTTGGAGCAGCTACTTGTTGTCGCTTGATGCTCTACTGGCTGGGCTCATTAGGACAGAGTCCACAGCTGCATGCTCGGGTTAGTCCCTATAATCCGTCGCAGTCGAGAGCCTTCAATTTCAGATTAAACTAGGGGGACCATTGCTTTTGGGACAGAAGACAGAGTGAAAGCACCCCCCACCCCCACACAACCACCACCACCCCTCGAGCGGGATGACCTCAGCCTGATTTCAAATCACTTTAATAGATGCTATTACCAGCCGACTCTCAAGCTGCTTCATCCTCTTATCTAAACACTTAGCCAAAGTCTAACAGCTCTATTTGTTGGCAATCTCCATTTTACGCACGCTGTTCACAAAACGCTGCATCAGGCCACTTGAACTCAGCTTTGCAACACGTCTACGCGTCTGCATTAGCCGTAATCCATATCGCATTTTACACTTCATCCTCAGTTAGCGAACGGGCCTTCCTAATGAGTCGAACAATTGAGTTCTACTCCAATTAAACAGGGAGCAATTTCAAAGGGCAAGGGACGACTATTATCAGTATGCTGCTGCATGTCTGAGCACTGAATGGCTCTCAGACTGCAACCATAATGTCACCGGATGGGGAAAAGGTTGCTAATTACATTGTTGACAGAGATAAGTATACACACAATAATTAATGGTGGCTGGGAAATTGACTGGAGTGTGTCAGAGTAATAAGAAATGTTGCACCTGGGAAGAGCATTGATTGGTGTATTTCAAGGAAGATGCTTGACCATGTGGAAGAGTGTTAGAAGTAAGAGAAGAAGAGTGCCTGAGGTTTGAAGGTTTGCAACATTAAGAAAGTTTTGTTTCAAGGTAAACTTCAGAAACTAGGCATCAATTAACAGAACATAAAATCAGCTACAGGAAAGTCTGAGCTGATGCAGATCGAGTATCTTGCACTTCAGTAGAGAAAGGGCCTCATGCTCACATGTGCCTATAAACCTTAAATCACTGATTAAAGGCTAATCTCATTGCTTTCTTGATTCACCATCCTGCAGCTAAACCACATTTGCAATTTCCATTTTCTAAATGAAATCTAAAAGTGATTCTCAGTTTTTAACCCTCAGCTTTCAGGATGTCAACATTGTCTGATGGTTTGTCTGATATATCTCAACTACTATTGGATGGATTGCCATGAATGTTTGTGCAGACATTCACATTACCCTCGGGGTGAATAATAATGACTTCAGTGATTCCTTAACTTTTCATATGGTGTCATCATCAGTTCAAAATTTCCATTTGTCCAGTACTTTGGTTTATTAGAAAATACCTGCAAAACTAACGACGTTCCCATCATGCTCATGTACTTTGTGTTTAGTAGTAATTAGCATATGTTTGCAAACGAACAATAATAATGATCTAAAATAATAAACAATAAGCTAAAATGGTGAACATGGCAAATATTGTACCTGCTAAACATCCGCACCTTTTAGCTCAAAGCACTCAAACTTTATATTGATAACTTGTTCAGGATTTTCTGGCAGCAGTATTTACAAAAAAATATCTAACTATCACATAAGTTAGACCATTTTAATTTAGTCCAAAGCTTCAGGAGAATCAGCAACAAGCATCACAAGAAATATAAATTTGCACATCCTCTTTTAAGGTGGAATTCTCACGGAGCCCGATAATCCATTTGAGGCTGCGTGACTGAAATGATGTGCAATAGAGCGAGTCCTCACCTCCACAGACCCTCAACCCAATTCAGTTATTGAGGCCAAGACATATACAGAGCGAGGATTATTCCTCTAAAGTGCAAAGCTATTTAATCCTCTGAGAGTGGAATAGGAGGTTATGATAGATCAGATTTGCTGAAGATCAAGCTGTTTACATTGGATATGAAGAGGTAATTCACAGTATCCCTTATGATGGACAGTCTGCTTGTTGAAGACCATCATAAGATCATCTCAATCCATGCAAAGTGAGATCAGAGGGAGGTTTATGGAAAGATTTCAGCTAATGCAATATTAACATCACAATTTCTTTTTGATAGGGGTAAGAGCAATATCATTTCACTGGTGAGATTAAGTCCACGCAGATCATTTTGGGAAAGCTCCTGGCTGTGGTTGTGGGCTGAGTTGAGATGAGGAACAAGATGTGGTTAGAGTGAAGAGTAACTGAAATGTGGTGTTGTTCTGCCATCTGCTGTCTAGACTTATCATTACAACTAAATCCCATGCAGATCTCACTGTAACATAGGAGCTGGTAGTTATTTTACTGGACATCCTAAATGTCCAATAAAATATGAAAAAGAAATGAAGAGAGCCAGACTACAGATTTTTAAATGTGACCGCCTTAGTGAGGAATTACATAACCATATCAAATACTAAAAACTTTACTCTTTACTTTAACTCTTAAATGGCTGAAATAAAACCACAACAAACACAGTAACAATGATAGTAATACATAATATTACACACACACACAAAACATGACCATCAGTCATTCTCTGGCTCTTTAAACATCTTTTTTTTTTTTTTACTTCCATTGTTACTCTGAGAATTTATTTGTGGTCAACTTCTTTCTGTTACTTGCTGACAGTTTAATTAAAAAAAGAATTTAACTATGGTTGGCATTTCAAATCTGACACACCATCTTTTTCCCAGTTAAAATGTGTTGAAATTTGTCTTTAACTGCATTTGCCTTCAGCATAAATATACATAAAATATTTGCATAAAGATAAATATATATATGCATACAAACACATAAGTGCATAAACAAAATGTGGGTGCTAAAGTATTTCTTTATGAGTGTGAGAAGCGACAATATATAACCCATGTTGTGTGTGAATATTTGGCCTACTCTACTCTAATATGTGTATACTGTTGGTTTAAACATGCAGACAGTACATTCTTGAACATGAAGCTTTTTTATATGTATGTGTCACAGTTCTGCCAGCCAGGCCTCTGTTTTTGTTTTTGTTCAGCCTTAGCTTTTGATTGTCACGTTCCTGCCTGCCACAGTTCTGTACCTGTTCCAGTCCATCTCTGTCTTAGTTCTGTCTCTGTTCTGTCATCATCTGTTATGCCGTAGTCATGTTCGTGACTTGTATTTGTCCTGCCATGTTCTGTCTTTGATTTGTGTCTTAGTTTTCTGGCTTTGTTCTGTGTCTTAGTTCTCTGTCTGTGTTCTGTTGCAGTTCTGTCTTAGTTCCTGTTTGGCCTTAGTCTCAGTTGAGTTCATGTCATAGTTCTTTCAGTTCAGTCGGTCTTGTCATGTCATAGTCGTGTTCCTGTTATGTATAAGTTCTGTCTGTTGTAGTTCTGTGCTCTGGTCTCTGTTCTGTCTGCCATATTCTATAGTCAGTGTTTTTTCCCTCACCTAACCTCACCTGCCGGCCACTCCCACCTCATCATGTCACCTGTGTTACCAGCTGCAGCCAATCACCATCAGGACTCTATATAAGCATTTGACTCTACCTTTGCTCATTGTTTGCTTCTTCTTTGTGATCTCATGCATGTCAGAGCGATCGTATTTGTTTGGCTCTGCCCTTTGTTTGATGTTTATGTTTGTGGTTTTTCTTAATTTATTCTGGACACGATCTTGCTGCGAGGTTTTTTTTTTTTGGTTTGTTTAAGATTTCTTTTGCCTTATTAAAGGCCTTCCCTACCATCTTTTCCTCTGTGTTGCACTTGGTCCATCCCCCACTCACCCATGGTTGTTCACATACATTGTATGTGTGCATTTGCAAGAGCTCAGTTCATTATGTTAATGCACATTTGAACTTGTGTGTCTTCATGTCTTTTCATGCAGGTAGTCCAGAAATATTTGATAAAAATGTGAGAGGTGCTTTGTTATGCTGCCTGAATGTAGTGCAGTCTTTAATCCACGTGGTGGCAGTCTTGAGCTTCATCAAATTCAGAGGCCTTTGTACGCTGATCCACATGAGAATTCAATTACATTTTCACAATCCTATAGTTTCTATCATGCATTCAATACATGAAAATCCTGGTAGCGAAAACATCATGTACATCTCGTCATTGATTAATTTCTGTCAGGCTTCTTAAAAAAGGGGGGCTTGTATTAGAAGCTTTTGAGCAGAGCTGATCTGATATCTTGATCAATATTTGTCATCTCTTGTCACTCCTGTGCTGCTCTCAGTGATGAGGCTGTCTGCTGTGGGTTAATGGAGACTGGATTGATACTGCAGCTTAAATGATCTGTCCTGGCTTGGGGCTGATTTCATCTCCAAGGTTCTTTTTTTTTTTTTTTTTTTTTTTTGGTCCAAAGCCGTCCTTGGTTGATCACACAGAGCCAGCCAGGCTCTCTCTTACCCTCCGCTGGATGAGAGTGGTCATATCAGTGCTTCAAACTGGCTGAAATAATCAGTATTCAGAGTTTGTGCAGGATATCAGAGCTTTATTTGTGAAATAATAATGCTAATTTAGCCCCACAAGCCTTTTGATTAAGCTGCTGATTGAAGTCTGCAGTTGATGTCTGTGGCCTATTAAATACTACTCTGTGCTTTCATTATGATAGATTAAAGTCTAACTGCAGCAGGAGCAGAAACAAGGAAGTTATAGAGAGTAAACATCATTTTTTATTTCACCCGCTGACCTGTTGGCATTTCCTTTGGCATCACAGCAGAAATCAAACAGTGAAATTAAATTTGTCTTGATGTCTGAAATGTTCAATCTCTAATATAACATATGCAATTTCTTTTCTTTTCCAGGAAAAAAAGGCCTTGAGTCTAAAAGCTCTTTAAACATCATGTGTCAGGATTACAGGGTTAGACCGATTACAGTAGGATGATGGGACTTCTGTGTCCCTGGACAACCTTTACTGTCTCAGCTCAGCTTTATAGACCAAGACTCCTCTCCGTCAACTCGCAGCCTTGACATCGGTTATCTCTCGAAGTTGGACTTGACTGCTTGTCCCAGAAAGATTTATGATGTGTGACATGACGCCAGCAGCCGTCCACAGCAGCCACCCTCCACTGCTCGATATTTTCAGCGGGCCATCTGTGGGCAGTTTCACATGCCAGCTCCAGTCATATGGGCAGACATAAACTGTGCCTGCCTTTACCTCAATATTATCTTCCCAGTCTTTATTTCTTCCAGTTTCATATTTCTTGTCACCCCTCTCGTCGAAGTGTCAGGTGGTTGCAATTAAAAATCATTGCATCCTTATTAGATGCTTCTGCTGGCACCAGACAGCAGATTTGAAGAATGCTTTGAGCAAAAAAAGGAAAAAAGTGTCCAGTCTATACTTATCAAAAGAAGAGAAACATGGACAGATAGACAGTGCTGCCTCGTTGCTCAAGAGTGATAAGTGAAGCCAGAAGATGAGGCTGTGAGGCCCTTATCAGTCCAGAGAGTGTTCTGGCACAGAGAGACATGTTGCTGTGCGACTAAGGTGTGAGGGCAGATAAGCATGTATGTGTGAAACGCTTCAAAGATGAGCTTAACTCTGATATTAAAGTGGGGTTTGAAAAGAAGAGGGACAGAGAGACATAGAGGGAGGGAGGGGGAGAGATGGGTTTAAAAAAAATGGATGCTGACATCTGTTGTGCTGTAGGGATGTCTTCATTTCCTCATGCAGGCTGAAAAGTGCTATAGAAAAACCTGGTGGGAATACAGATCTGTCCCGCTCACAATCCTACTGTGAAAGTACATACATATTATCAGCTAAATGCACTTAATGTATGAAAAGTAAAAGCACTCGTCCTACATAAAAAATGGCCCTTGTGACTGATAAACAATTATATATGACATTATTAGATTGTTTATATAAATGAATCAACGCTTCAGTAACTTTTTACTCTTTACACTCTGATGGAGCTAGTTTTATATACAGTTAGTTTAGTCCAGTGGTTTGCAGAAAGGGGTCCCCTCCTTCCAAGGGGTCACGAAAGAAATATCAGATGAGGAAAGAAGAAAGTTGTGCTTGTATTCATGTTTTATATTTTGGTTAAATATTGGACAGACTGCACCTAAAAGACATGTCAACATAGATTCTTGAGACAGACATAAATCTTCTAGGAGCTTTTTTTCATTTAAAATTGATCCATCCATTTTCTGTTGCTGTCTACGGAGGCGGGCTGGAGCTTCTCCCAGCATATACCGGCTGGGAGGGGGGGGTATTTTACACCCATGGTGGGTCAATAGTTGATGAATTAATATTCGCGTGAAATACTGTGAAATCAAAACACTAAATGCAGCAAAAAGCTTCTGGATTTGCCTCCTGAATATGTAATAATACCAGTATCTGAATGTCCTGGTGTGTTGAAATACTGAGTTAGCAGCCTACTATTATATAGACATTACTATTCATATCTGCATGTAAAGTGAAATCTCAAAGGGCATCAGGCATGAGTTCAGTTCCATCCATCGAGACGTCATTGGTGTTGACCTAGAAAGTGTCCCTGGAATAATCAAATATACATTAAATGTATCTGCCTGCTTGGAAAAGGGATCTCTGGATGAACTTCAAACAGCATGCAGGCGTCTTTAATCTGCCAAATTAACTATGTAGTTCTGATTTATGATCTGTCAAACAATACAGAGCCGAGAGGTTTCCCACTTTCACAAGATAATCACAATTCCCCCACCAGCTAGACATTTCAGGACACAGTTTCCACACTCCTCCGTCACATCCTCCCATTGTGTTTTCACAGGGTGAGTTGAGAAAAGGGTCTGCTCAATCTTATTTTTTTTACAGTCCTTAGTAGTTTTCTAGCTTCCAAATATCAGTTGAACGAAAGGCTACAAAACCCACATTTCCAGCTTTATTTTGTCCCGTAATTGTTGCAACCTCTTCACGTGAATCCTCTTCACACAGGCATGGCCCGGTCTGCACATATTGTTTATGCATCCATTGTCCATGAGCAGAGAGCGGTGACAGGTGTTTCATCAAGGCGACGACAAGAATCTGAGAATGCCTTTCAGTCGCATGAACGATCAAGAGCGTCATGCTCCTTATTAATGCAGCACTCAGCTCTAATGTCTTCTTGTCTTTCCACTCCCCTTCGGTTTCTTATCCATTTCCATTCAGCCCATTCATCACTGTTTTTCCTCTACAAATGTGTTTCTCACTTTGCTTCTCTCTGCAAAGACTCATTCATTTTCATTTTTTTTTTGGGCCATTTGATAGATGCGACAGGTCAGAGAATGACTTTGTCAAACTCGACGAAACAGACTTTTGGTTAATTTTAGATGTACAGGTTATATTCAGAAGCACAGTATTGACTAATAGGCCCAATCATTTTAAACATCTGTGCATACACTAATACCCACACTAAAACATATGTAATGATGTTTTTGCAGAAGTTTAGATTCAACCTGCTGCTGTCTCTTTGAAACTTTTTATTCAAGTGGGGGTGGATGACTAATAAAATCAGTTTGCTTCTGGTGGTCTGAGCGAGCTATGGATGCTGTGAGTGAGCGAGTGAGTGAGCGAGCAAGCAGGCGTGGGTGAAGCTTCCTATCTATTGAGGGAGAGAAAACACATGCAGCGCCGCACTCGCTCGCAGAGTGAGCCCACTTCAGCACCCCATACAGCTCCCATTGATGAGAGCAGCACTTTTCGCCTCCGTCTCCCCCATCGAGCCGCATGCATTAGAGACTTGCTCGAAGAGAAGCTGCAAAAGGGAAAACGGACAAATATAGGAGAGGTCAGGCTGTGTGAGCTTTGCTGTAAGACTTGCTTACCTTGCCATCTGCTCCATTTATCCCGGTGCAGCCAATGATGAGGTATATAGTGAGTCTTTCCTGCTCTGCTTCTCACACTCAGTATGTGATCAATACTGTCTGCGAGTTGAACCTGAAGGGCACTGAGTGGTTTAGGATGCCACAGCTCTGGAGGCTAATGCTCTGATTGGATGGCAGGAGAGCGTTACGTGCATGACGGCCCATCCAAGTCCTGGAGGGGAATAAAGTGCTGCTCTCATTTAGTTCTGACATCCCGACTTTAGAAAGCAGGCATTGTTCCTGACACTCACAACGCTCTGGCAGCTAAAGTAAAGTCACCTCGAGGCTAGACGGTGAGTGATGCCAAAAGACAGCGAGGAGATGCCAGTTACGGCCGAGGCCGAAGT
Source organism: Centropyge bicolor (assembly GCA_037975185.1). Taxonomy (NCBI): domain Eukaryota; kingdom Metazoa; phylum Chordata; class Actinopteri; family Pomacanthidae; genus Centropyge; species Centropyge bicolor. The sequence continues at coordinate 6,615,438 of JBBMOC010000010.1, forward strand.
CAATATAACGCACTGTGATCGACAATACGCTCTGACAGGCTCCTCTAACCACACAATCCACGTCTTGTTCAGCGGTTGCCAACCTTTGTTGTGTGATGTACCCCGACAGCCCCATCAGTTGAGCTCAATTACCCCTTCATCGACCCCAACCGTCATGTTGTGAATATATTCTTACTGTATGGATTAGGAACTGGATTGTTACCAAACACTATTAACAATAAAAAGTCAATCTTGTTACAGTATTTTTTTTTTCCATAGAATCACATTTTCACTGTATAGCTCAGATGTTTTAACCATTTATCTGATACTTTTAGCAAACTATTTCAACTGTTTATCCATTGATCCATTGGCCGGAGATACATTACATACATGTTATTGGAAAGCAGATAGTATGATGCAAACAAAAAACATGGCATACAAATATGTGTTGTTTTTTTTAAAATCTCATTTTAATTTCTATCTTTGAGTTGAGTTAAAAGATTAGTTAAGCTTTCCACATACCCCCAACAACTGCAGAAGTACGCCCCGGGGTAAAAGCACCCCAGGTTGGGAGCACACTTATCTCAAAGAGACAATGAATGAGAGGATGAGAGACGTGGCAGAGGATGTTTCATTATTCATGCCAAATGTATTTATTGACTAATTTTACAGTACACAATAAACACAAATAACCCTCTTGACCGCTTGTGTGTTGACACCGTGACAATCAACCTTTGTTCTGTTTCTATTAAGGCTCCACTTCTCCCTCTGTTTGCTGACAGGATTAATTTCCGGCATATTCCTTGAATAAACAATCCCATAAAAACCCCACTGGCTGACTGTTTCTCCGAGAAATTACAAAGTGGACGACACACGATCTGCAATAGTATCGACAGAGAATACATCTACAAAGGGAAAATAAAATGGCTGTAAATGACTAACGTGGTAAAAGGTAGGTAGTTCTTTAACTGCTATGAGCTCAGTTTTTGTCTAACATATAAGTACAGCACGGCCTCGGTGGAAGAGTGGTCATCTTTCATTCTGTCTTTCGCTCTCTGCGCTGTTTTTCTTCTTCGTATTGTGGAGGACTACCTTGGTGGGAGTGTTGCATCCCAGAAGTAAAGATTCAGTCTGGATCAATACGCAGTCCAAGTAATACTCCACATACTCTCTCTTGTTCTCTCTCTCTTCCTGGTTTTAGTCTGTTCGTTTCATATAGCTCCTTCTTCTCGCAGACAGCGCAGGCACATGCCTTCAGGAGAGGTGATGAGATCTGTCCAACCTGGTCTTTTCATTTTCCTCCCATCTCGCCTCCTCTATCTCTCTCTATCTCTCCCCCCCTCGCCCTGAAGCAAACTGGTCCCAGTGCTATACGTGTCCAGGCTTGGACAGGTAGGCTATGAGGGCCACAACCACCCCCACATACATCCCCGTTCCGATGGTGATGGAAAGAGCAGCCAGGAATAGGGCTCTTCTGGAGCTCATTCCCGCTCTGGAGAAGTCTCCTTTAGCGATGGCCTTGCCGGTCTGACAAAACAAAGCAGAGAGTGAAATGAGCCGGTGTGTTACTCATGAGCACAGAGTGTATGAGTAGGTGTTATGCCACAGTTAAAAGAGAGAAAACAAGAAATGCTCTCGGGGAGCCATTAGTTACCATGGCAATTAGGTCATTATCCCTCTGACAGTGACAAATGTGTTGTTTGGGTGTTTTGGTTTCCTATCAAAAAAATGAGCCTGGCCTTTATTTATTCTTCTGACACATTATTTTCTGCTGCGGTATAATTGTCTCTACAATTACTGTGGAAGATGTTGCAAAACCACTAAGATGAGCTGTGTTTTGTTCGAGGTCGTGCGGCGTGAGCTTCAACTTTTCCGACCAGGTTGATGCTGACATTAGACTTATACAGTGCCGCTGTAATTACAGGTGCCGCCTCAGCAATGGATGCAACAGCTGGAAATAATGTATTTGCATGGCGCTGCTCACACAGAACGTATCGAGGACCAGAACTTCAATGTTAATGGCTTCCTAAAGTGAATATGAAGGACTGACAAGTGAGTCGAACCTGCTGAATTTACGTAGCCAATCATCCGGAGCAACCGCAAGGAGGGTCGCAGGGTGGAAAATGGGCTGCGGTAGCGCTGAGTGCTTGTGCTCACTGACCTTAAATAGCATGCAGTGTAATCACAGTTAATGACAGGCTTGAGGTCTCTGGGCCCTTACCTTGTGAGAGTAGTAAAAGGCAACGATGCCCAAGGGCCAGAAGCAGCAGAGCATGGAGAAGATGGCGAGGCCCAGGTAGTCCCGGGGGGGCAGCACGATGAAGTTGTCCTCGCTCTCGCTGTCGCTGGAGCTGTCACTCTGAAAGACAGCGGGTTGATGAAGAATAATTAAATGTCAGAAAAGGGAAAAGACTCCTTATATAACTACTTGTAGCACTAAATACAATGTGTGAGGCAAACTACAGAACGAGACAAGAAGGTGAGTGCAGCGATCTTGAGGGTGACACCTCAATAATAATGGAGTCAGGTTGACACGTGTGGATCGTCAGGTGTGCTTTGGGCGTCTTTACACTCGTGCCCCTGGCCAGTGTGTTCGCCCTTGTTTCACCACCGCCCAGGACAGGATGTGCTCAGCCAGCCAGAGAGGATTTGGTGCCTCTGTCAACACCCATGAGCGGCCTGACAGATAACACAGGATTAACGGATTGTTCCATCATTGCGCGGTGACAGGGGAAACAGCAAGAAGACAGCGTCATTTATGTGCTAAATTGCTTTTCCGGCATGAGAGACCTCCACCATCTCTCTCTCAAATACACCCGCCGTCTTATGGGGCAGTGACGAGCTCCCAATACTGTGCCTGGATACTCAAACTCAGGGCCACGAGGGCCGAGCGGGCTAATGAATGATAGATCCGAACGCCACTCAGACTCCATCGGCACATCGCGCCTGCAGCCAGGTTTGGCGACGCGACTGCATGGGTGACCTTTAAGAGGACGTCGCCTTATGCTTCTTTCAGCTGCCTGAGAGAAGGAGCGGATGTTTGTCTAAATAAATAGCCTCCGTGAGGGGCAGGTTTCATTTGTTAGTCTTGCTGCCTGCAGGGATCAATCAAAGCCGGGAAAAGAAAGGAACAAAATAGAAATCGATATGTAAGGCAGGAAGTGAATCAACCATGTTAGAGGTAATTAAAGAACAGTCAGGGAGGCAGGCGAGGGAGAAAGAAACTTGAGTGCTGACGTCCATATTTTTAAGCGTGTTCTGTACAATTTTATTTTGTAATCTGATCATTTACCAAACCACAGGATCTACTGTAATTATCCTGTGCTATTTTGGGGGGCCTGCCTGTGCAGAGACGTTATTTAGATGTCCAGGGGTAGTGGAGGACTGCTGCACTCTATTATCCAAACAGTTTCCAAACCTTGGCCAAGAAAAGATTATGAAGCCCTCTGTTATCTGCTTTATGAACAGTGTCCACCTGGACAGCCGGGTGTGATCCATCAAAACGGCAGCTGGTCATAACCACATAATCTGACATCACATGAATAAACCAGTGGGAACAAACAGCAGTAATCTCCTTTTATCTTTGTAGCAAGACCTGATAACAGTTGTGAGTGACTGGTGCATTCAGTCCGACTGACAGTCTGCCTGACACGGACTCCGGCCGGCTGGGGACACACTCCCAGTCTGGTCTGATGCCAGTATAAGTGATGGGGCTCCACAGAGGCACAGTGCCTTTAACAACCCTGTCACAGATCTCTCTGAGGCCTCGTTAGAGTCTGGAGGGGACAGTCGACTCAACAGTGAGGCGTACGCAGACCCCTGCACCCTGTTGCTCGGGGCGATCGCAGCGGCACTGTCCACATTCTCTTGTTGCTTTGTTACATGCAATTTATTTTTCCTCTGTCACACAGATGTCAAACATCTGCTGACTAAAACTTGCTGTGGACTTGTAAAGTTTTTTTCTACACAGTGGATGATGGCATGATGAAAATGTGCAGTCATGATAAGGGTTGCAGGAAGGATTATATAGAAAAATATTGTATCATGGTGGGAAACTGACACAGACTGTATCCTATAATTTAAGGATGTGGATGAAACCTTCACCAGCTCCACTGTCTCCCTCTTTAGTCTTTAATCTTCATTGCAGTGAAAGTCCCCTAAATGTTTGATTTGACCTCTGTGCATCAACACACATCCAGCTCCGTTTGTGTGTCTTTTTACGATACATGAAACACATGAATCTTAGCACCAACGCACACACAGACACGCAGGAAGTGAAGAAACGCAGGTGCTGTGGAAAGACTCTCATATTCCAGCTCGAAAACCCAACTCTCATCCGAGCACTGTTCATCAGATTCATTTGCTTTTTTGAATTGACATGGAATAACTTTAGCTCTGGGCTCACCTGCTCCGAAAGCCATGCATCAGCGGAGTCTCGCTTAATACCCTCACAGCACGGTATTACTTAGGGCATTAAAGGCAGCCGCTGCCACGTCTCTATCTATCTGCCAGGCCTCCGAGTGACAAGCGCCGGCGCGATCATCAGCCCAGTTAGGTTGCAATACTTCTTCCTCTGCCAGCTCAGAGCCCTGGGTATTTCACAAGCGTCCCTGGATGAAATTAGATTTTTACCACTTCTGAAAAGACTTTTGCTCTTTCGCTGTCACGCTTTTCTTTGGAGAGAGAAGTTATATTCCTAAAAGAACAATAGTCTGCATAGATGAATTCAGATGTGTCATTTTCTTAGAATGTAATTATAAAGGAAAGAAGTACAATTACCCCGCGCTAGATTTGAAAGACTCCAGTAAATTGACCATTTAGAGAACAGAGTGAGAAACGAGCGTGAATCACACTGGCAGTCTATTAAAATGAAATAAAGAAATAATAAGCATCGCTATAAAATGCCGTGACTCACTTTCTGCTGAAAGATAGCCCTGACAGTTACAAGTGTTGTAACGCCTTTAATTTCATATAGCAGCTCAATATTCTAATTACTCTGTCAAACACTGCCAAATGGCTCTTACTTGCATCAATTTGCTCTTTAATGTGTGTAGTTACACTAATTATCCCCATATAGCTTGTAGCAGGAGTGAGAAACCTGAACTGTACTTGTTTCTACATCTGCACACTTTGAATATAACCATGTTTCAGGCTACAGCTGAAAGAGAGAGACAGCGTATTAGGCATCTACATCTCCAATGCAAACTGCCACATATGCAGGAGGCTTATTCATATTTCTCTCTGGCGTGACCTCTGACCTCATACTCAGGCCCCTGCTCCTCCTCCACCTCATACGACACCGTCTGGATCTTCACGTCCTTCTCTCCTTGTACGCTGTCCAGAGGGTTTTCCGTAGGCCCTCCATCCAGCACAGTGTCCTTACTCTCGGTGAAAGTGGTCTCAAAGCTCTCGCTCTTGGAGTCCTTGCTGTGAAGGCTCACGTCGTCCTTGTACAGGATAAAGTTGGGCCTGTAGAAGGCCTCCACGGCCAGATGCAGGGAAGTGGCATCCAGGAACTGCTGAGTCTTATGCTTGCCGTTAGTGTCGGTGTAGTAGTAGCCGATGAGGCTGTCCTGGTAAGGCTGGCTGGGGTAGTCACACTGGTAGCCCTGGTAGTCGTTGTGCACCACGTGTCTGCTGGTTTTGTCGAGCAGGGGGTTCTGGAGCTCACTGAGGCTCTCCATGATGGCAGCTTCAAACGTCTAGTGGATCAGTCCAACAGATTTGGCAGGCTGGTAGCTGGAAATACATGTTAAGTACAATAAAAATTAAATTTGAGTAATGAAAACTAGAGAGAATTACAAACAGTTCAATTAAATCATGCCACATTCTCAATAAATGCAATTAATCAAGCTGCACTTTTGCTATTTAATCAGACACAACACTGGGTTTTTTAGTAATGTAATAATCTGGGACATAAATTATATGCAGGAAATATTTCATCTCATTTTGGCAATCAGCATTCCTCTCGCAAACTCTTGCTTGTCTGAGCCATAAAATCACCATCTGCTGCGTGTTCAACTGTTGCATCTCACACCCCCAGATTCACATAAACATGTAGGGAAAAAAAATATATTCCACACATCACGGCTACCTATATTGAAAACCAGGGGAAGTGTGGCAGGTGCTGCTGTACTTTGCACTGCATACTGATGACTGCCTGTGAGCCGGCCTCCCTCACTCCTCCTGGAGGTTTTTCAAGAGTGGGATAAATGAGTGGAAGATCAGTTTTAAAAAATCTGAGGTTTATGTAAAACAAAACAAAAACCGAGCAGAGTTACGCTGTCAGGAGAGGCCGTCACTAAGGCAACACGTCCGCCAATGAGAGGCTGTGTGATCCGAGCATGTGAGGAAGCAAACCCACTATTTTGTTTTGCAAATCCGGCACAGTGGTCAGTCCCTTCTGGAGGTTCCAAGACCTCATCCGCCAAATGAATCTTATGTTGAAATAAGATAACAGCCACTGAGCTGCAGCTGCATCGTATATTTGAAAGTTGTAAATGAAGTCATTTCATGCTTGTTTTGCTGAAGGTGCTGTCATGAGTAATGAGCAACATGGTGGAAATGAAGAAGAACAATTAGAGATTTTCCTCACATTGGAAAAAAGAGGTACGGCAGGGCTAAATTTATGAGGTCTGGGAGTTGATTGAGCTGCGCAGACGTGGGCACACACATACAGGAGCTGAGCAAAACAACCAATAGATGTAATGTAATCTATAGCCTCAAGACTTGTATCAATCCCTCAACAGAAACTACTACATAGACACCCTCACAAAGCTGATATTCATTGCAGAGTGTTGCATTAGTTTGCAATATATCATATACATATGCAATGATTTCCCAGGCAGCAGAGCAGACATGTCGATCTACAGCGCACCTTTGACCCCTGGAGAACGAAAGCTCACGCAGTCACAGTAGATTTCTGTGCTGCCTGACGTGGAGAAGCATGAATAATTGGCCAGTGGCTGAATCTGAGCCCACACACCCAACAGTCAGTATCTTCAACAGCTTGTCCTGCGCTCCCCATTCTCACAGGCTTCTGAGCCCGAGCCTCCCTCCAGATAACAGGGAATTCCATTACACACTACATTAGACAACAAAAACCACATCCCGCATCCACAAATAATTCATCTGACATGAGGAGATGTGCACTTAGCATGTGAGTGTGTGCTCAGACTCCACAATTATTAATGATCATGAGCACATTTTCTCTCTCTGTCTTCTCCTTCTGTCTTTGTCTTTTAGTCCACCACAGTTTATTTATATATATGTCTCCCTCACACACACACACACACACACACACACACACACACACACACACACACAGACAAAAACATAATATCCATTATTTTGATGACATCGCACTTTTTTAAACCTCAAATAAAATTCCAAATTCTTCATTTCCATTTTTTTAAATTGCAAAATTTTCATTTCCAATTTTTATGGGTCTGATCATGAGTGCAATCTAATTTTTTTAATGCTTTTCTCTTGCGCATCATAAAAGCTTTTCCTCCCTGGAATACTAGACTGAGAATATTTTTGGATACTAGAAGCAAAACACCTCTGACAATCATCTTACCTGTGGTGGAAAATCCTCCCGCAGCTTTGCTCAGCATCGCTCCTCTGCGCAACTGAGTCGATGGAGACGGACAGAGCCACCTTCCTACTTCACATGATCAGTTTTTTTTTTGAAGACTAAAAGTGCCATCGTAGCCCAACATATGGCATCCGTATAGAAGGAAGTTATTCCGTGCTTGTGAGAGTGGACTTTGCCCGCTGAGCTCCGGCCGCCATGGCACCGCCGCTGCGTCTCACAGGTAGATTTTACGCACAGGATCGCACCGAGCTCAGGCTCCAAAACAAGGCTGAGCCGACTCCACGCACACCGACAGGCTGTGTGAGACTCTAAACTCACAGAACGGATCTGACATCTCCAAACTCTTATTGCTTCGTCTGGTCGTCTCCCTCCATCAGTGCCTCCCGCGCTGGATGAGGTTTTACGCACAACCCACAGCTGCTGTTGTGCGGAGCGCTTCGGGTGCCTCCTGAGATAGCCTCTGTTTCAGATCACATGACTCTCAAGATTTGTTTCCTGAAATAATTGCATTGCCTGTATCACTCGCACAAACTGAATTTCACGCTGTTTAAGTGTCACCCGTCCGCACTGAGCACGCCCACTAAATGTAGAAAAACACCAGACCTTCACACATAATTTTCCTCCTTCTGCCACATGAATTTTTAGGACATCATTTCAGTTTTTTTTTTTATTCTGTTTCAGCAAATGCACCTATTTGCAAATCCCTCGTCCTTTTTTCTCTGTAATGTACATGGCTCTTAAATTGGTTCCAAATATAGCTCAGGAATAAGCCACTCTTAAATTCATTGCACATTTATATTTGATTAATATTTTAGACAAATCCCATGCATTTATCATGAGCCTGCCAATTTGGTTGTGCCTTTAACCCCACTCTGCTAAGCTGCTTATGATTCCATGCCACAATTTATCAGTGTAAACACTGTTTACATAACATTAATATAGATGTATTTCCCATGCAAGCAAATGGGTGACATAATAGATTCCACACAGCACAACTAAGCCTAATTTATTCGGATCCCACTGAAGCATAATAATGACATAACTACAGTATTTACAGGGCCACCGTCTGTGGTTTGGACACATGTAAAAACAAACTAAAAACAGTGCCTATCAGAGGCTGTAATGCTATGCCAGGACCTAAAAGACTGATATACAACCAGCGAACCCTGGACACATATCTTATTCAGAAGGAGCACTCTGTTCCACAGGCTCATAAAAATGTCTGGAGTTAATAATGTGCAAGCCCAGGCTCTGTCACTTTCACTGGGAGATGCATTAAGGTGCTGATGGACACTTTATGGGAGAAACATGGGGCTGCATTTATAAGACTGGGCACACATGAGCTGTGTCCCTCCCGGAGTCACCTTGTGTTCACATGCATGAGGCGACGTGGCATAACAGCCCCGCCGTCGCCGTGATGGATACCACTCCCTCAGGAGACGAGTATATTAGAAGAGGGGGCGAGGAGGGGACCAGAACCTGCAACCATTTATCCATTACTCCTCTGTCTCTCTCTCCCGCTCCACAGCAGGATTCATAGTAACATTTGCTAATGATCCGCATGAAAATGGCACGGGAACATCCACAGTCGCGTCCAATCTGAAATGTGGCAGCGTGAAGGTGTAACCAGCACAGCTCAATAGTGCCACATTAAGCATAGTTTATGAGAAGAGAAGATTTCTCCTTGGACCAGGCGTTCGCCAGCTTTTCCTGTAGATGGACTGTGAATATTTATGGTCCTCACTGTGCCCCCTTCTTCTGCTCCATTTTCCACTCTATATTTAGGCACTGTGTCACTACAGAGCTGATGCACTATTTGTCAAGCATTTTCTCCTCAGAGCCTTGTAATTTCGAGAAACAAAAAGGTTATTAGAGCTGAATGTGCAGGTATTCCTGTGCTGTCGATTGACGAATAGCAACTCTAAAAAGCAGAAAATATTCTTACAGTTACCACTTATTGACGTTCCTCCACCCCGGGTTTGATATCGCAGCCAACTTTTGACACCATGAACCTTCCTAAGGCCGGTTAACCAGCTTTAATCATTTAAACACTTTTGGGAATTCATCAGCCTAATCCGATTGGCAGAGGAAGTATCAAACCACTTAATTTGATCTGGCCTAGTCGGCTTTTGCAAAGAAAGGGGGGATTTAAGCAGCTTTTCCCACGAGGCCGTTCTGTGCATTATTTCCTGTTTGATTAAACACTTTAACAAGACGTGTGTCAATGGACTACCTCTGATCACTGAAACAGGCTACAGCAATGATGAAAACATACACTATTAATTTATATATTAATTCATATATTTGATGTTTGTGTATTTCCAGCAAACCAATGTTGTATTTGTCTCACTCCTTTTATATCAAAGAGAGTGGAGAGATTCTTATATTTGCGGTTATTTTCTCTGCAGACATCAGGTGCAGTGTGAGCATCTCATCCATTTGGCCAAAGAGGTCAGTTTGCAGAAAATGGCGGGACTTCAATCCCTGCAGCGCCAGGTTCACGTGCAAGAGCGGGAGGAGGTTCGGCATACTGGAAGGGTTTTGGCAGAACGGAGGCAGGAGCTCTTTCCAGACCTGGAGGCGACTGCAAGCCTCCAACAGCAGAACAGCGAGCGGCAGCTAAATACTGCCTCATATTCACCACCTGACTCAGGGGGACAATGAGCTGGCCAGGAAGGCGATGGTAGCGTCACGTCCTGTCATGGGCAGAGCTGGAGTATGTAAATCAGAGCTGAAGTGATGAATAAGATAGTAGGTAGGTGGGGAGATAAATAACAGATCCAGCTGAACACCATCAGGCAGTGGTTATTTCTTCCAAGGGAGCAAATTGAGCTTAAGAGCTGACAAGCACAACAAAAGCTCTTTTATATAGCTCAGTTTGTTTACCATAAAACGCTGCTATCAGGCTCCGGCAGAATTAATTTCAGAGAGCTGTATTACAGGACTTCACTTTAGTTATTTGTTAAGGTCTGATGGTAAAGCCAGGCAGTCTGCAGGGCATTAAAGCAAATGGATTTATTGCCCTCTTACATCCAGAGGAAATGAAAATGAGTTTGACTCCTACAGTAGGTTGTCATAATGAAAAACATAATAGTCGGTGAATGCCAACATTATGAGAAGCAATTTCATTAAAGTGTTAGAAAGTTGCACAGTATGTGACTTTTCAAGGTCCTTCTACAAATGTCCAATCAGAATATTAACAGTGTCATAACCAGGCTAAAACGTTAAGTTACTTTTGCAGTTATGTCTCGTCTCATGTTGTCCTGTCTCTTCCTGTTTTATTTTGGTAACTGTTTCCCTTCTCGTTTCAGGTTGCTTGCCCTTCCTTCTGTGTCTCCCGCCGGTGTGATTGTCTGCCCCGCCCTGATTGTTTCCACCTGACTCCCTACCTTGTGTATTTAATGTCTGCGTCTTCCCCTGTCCTGTGCCAGTTTGTCGTGTCTGCTATGTCCGTCAACCCGTGCCTTTCCATGCGTCCTATGTCTTGTATTGCAGCATTTGCTACCTTGTTTTCTTGTCATTTTTCTACGTTGTTTTTCCTCAGCATAGCTAGAGCGATTTTTGTTTATTACTTTGTTTGTTTGCTACTTTGTTCCTCAAGAAGAGTGATTTTCAGTTTGCACTTTGTTTTAATAAAAGCCTTTAATTTGGAATTTTTTGTCCACGCGTCCTGCTTCTGGGTTCACCTCCAGGCTGAGTCTTGTCAAACAGTATGTGTCTGGAAGTTGGCCCAAGTCTGTTTGCCGGCGTAGGGGTGGGGAATGGATGTGCGAGGAGTCCCGAGGGACCGGCAGAGGCTTTTGGCGTCGCAATTTTCCGGCACACAAATGCAATATGTGTCGAATTAGCTGAAAGCGCTCCATCAGGAGGGGAGAGGTCGGACTTTGTCATCCACAGTTTCAGACAGAAGCACCACTTTGTAGCTCTACCCTTCACCTATAAGCACATATCCCTTTAGCAGTGCATGAAAAATGCAAAGTGTGCAGCTTGGGAGAGATCCGCTCTGGAGCCGCAGTAGTTAACGTCAATCATAATTGGACTTCCTCCCACAAAAGGAAAGTGAACGAGGACAGCGGGGAGCGTCTCATCTTCACAGATCGCTGGCATTGGTACAGTAGCCGACTGTTCCACTCCAGGGAGACGCCGCGTGCAGATTAATGGCATCCTTCGTGGCTAGATTTGAAAACTTCCATTAATGGAACACCAATGATAATTTATTTGGACAGGCGAGCTGCTTCTCTGTGAATAATGAAGTGGCCTTGGGATCATTAATATGATGGATTCCCTCTAATGTGGTGATGCTGTGCCAGAAGTCCTAGCTGTAAAAAAAAATATATAATAGCTGTGTGCTTTGTTTGCATTATTGATTTGTGGAATGAAAACAGTCACGATTTAATACTGACACTTTGACACGGTTTTTTAAGGAATAATACCTCAGCCGTTCACCACTTGAAACATTAGCAGTGCTAATGAACAGTCCGTTAATCCTGTGGAGAGTGTTTGCAGGTATAGCAGGTGATGAGTCAGCCAGGCGTGACAGGCTGCTGTATGACTTGCAGGGATATGGTTTTATTCTCATTTTTGCTTTAATCTTGAATCAGTCCAACAAGAAGAATTAACTATTAAATGTGTTCAACCCCGCCAGAGCTGAGAGCCACCGGGCCAGCGTGCATACATTAGACCCATAGACTCTATAAAACAGGTTAGACCTCTCTGCTTTAGGATTTCCATTAAGCCTATCAAACCACTTATTAAACAGCAGACGATTCAACGTTGTGTCTTTAATACGCTTCTGAGCAAAACAGAGCTCAGACGACGCCAGATTTCCCAGTCTGTCAGTGGTTTGTGCGACTGCTGAGGAAGGGCTATAAATAGGCGATGGTATAGGAGTTGCTGCAGGTTAAGCAGAGGAGCTCGCCGAGGGCCGGGGTGACTCATCGCCCTGTCTCGTTGCATCATGTCAGTTACCTGGTGTCTGCACCTGTCACTGCGCCCCCCTACCACCGCCTGAAACACCACTAACACACGTACATAAACGAGTCTGCTGAAAGGTCACTGCACCCCAATATACAGATATTTCTCCCTATTTACTAGAGCTGTAATCAACATTTTCATAATTACAGCAAATTAATTTTAATAGCAGGAGAAAGGAGTCGCTCTTAGTAGCAAACCCAGAGAGAAATTTGCAGTTTCACTCAGAGTGTTTTAGGATCTTTCAGCTTATTGTTTTGGTTCTGTGACCCACGACTTTCTCGGTTTGCTCTCTTGCTGCTTTTTGTGCCACAGCAGGCAGCTGTTTTCAGCTAAGAAGCTATAAAACCCACTTTATTGCTACCTGCCAAGCACCAACTAGCAGACAAAGTCGGCGACTAACTGGGGAGCACAGTGGAGCATTTTGCAGTTAGAGAGCCAGATATTTCCCTCAGGAGTAAACTGAGACCAAATAGGGCTAAAAAAGAAAAAAGTTAATATTGCACTTACATTCATCAGATGGATCTAAACCTGTCTCCAAATGAATGCTAATGTAGCAACAACTTTATACAATAAATCAGTAAACTTACGAAAGCTGTTTGAAAAGTTGAAGCACAGTGGAAACATTATTGACAGAAGCTAAGATTGCTTTATAATAACTGTAGTTTTAGGTAGCTTCCCCTAATAAATGATTGTCTATTATCTCAAATCTAATGTCTTTGTGGATTCAGAAGCTGCTCCAGAACTTCTTTATCATTGCATTACAGTTTTTGGCATGCACGAAATCATTCAGTACTTCGTGAGCAATAAAACTAAACTGCTGATGTAAAGAACGAACTAGACGGCATAAATTTCTGCAAGGCAATATGTTTGAAAACCATATTCTGCCGAAACAAAAACTGTAAAACTAATTATTTCATTTCATGAAGCCTGCATTATGTATGCGCTGTAAAACTCCTCTTCTGCTTCCCCCTTTGATTTGAATCAATAGCCACACGCTCCCTAATGCTCCTCTTTAATGTTCTTCTCTGAGCTGTAATTTCAGGTGGGTTTATTATGTGAGCCTTGGCAGGCTGCCGTTTGAGCCCTTATTTAAAAAGCTATTTTCAGTGCACGCCGTCACTGTGGCTTGTGCTGCGACTAATAAACAATACAAGAGACCCTGGGATTCCTGTGGGTGTCAAAAGGTCAGGAAGGACTGCTTGTTTGTGTGTGCCATCCTGCCTCTTATTTTCAAAAGCCTCTAATGGGCCCACAGGAGATGCGAGCCTTTCACGATGAAGGACCGATCCGGACATAATTACAGTCCAGCAGTAAGCTATGATGCTCTGCCACACGATCGTTTTCTGTGTCAATGGCAGCTCTCAGCTGCTCCATGGGATACGTGTTGACTTGGACAGCCTTTAAAGGGAATCAATGCTCACACATGTAACCTGTGGGAGAGCACTAATCATCAGGATCTGAGATGAAGAAAGATGAATGTCTGTAACAGCTCATCCTCTGGAGCACTCTAGTCCAAGGCTCTTTAAATGACCGGTCTGCTCTGCTATATTAGTTTGGTCATTTATCCCAGGACAGCTGTCGACTGCAATAGAGTGATCCTCCAAAAAGCAGTGCAGCAGGAGGGGATGGCGCTCATATTTTTCATCCCAGCATGGACACAGTGTTCCGTTATTTCATGACAGAAATATTCTCTAACTTAGAAGAATAATGCTTCACTTAATGTAAAGCCACGAAACAGGCAGGAAGACGACAGCGACACAGTTGTAGAAATGGTTGGGAGATTGATAATGACAGCTTCTACGTCGAGTCGATCTGACTATGGATGATACTTGACAACATGACGGTGCTATAATTGACATTGCTTTTCCTTGTTAGCCTGAATATTAGATGCCTCACTATGCATAATTCATCTGAAATGCGGTATTTGTGGATCTGTTCAAGGCTGGAGTTGTCACAGTCACTGTCACTGTCACTGTGTCAGATGTTTACTCTCGACATCAAGAGAGAAACAGAGGCAGGATGTAATAAGAGCATCCCAACCACAATTGGAGCAGCAAGGGCACACCAGACCAGAGAGGGATGTTGCTCTTTTCACTCTTCGTCTGAACTATAGACTGAACATTCATGCATGTGAATGAATGCACACAATATTACAGTTGTGTTATAAGGTCCACGACAAACTGTGACTCCAGAGATGCCGGACACTGAAGCAGACTCGGTTCAACATTGGGGACTGCTGGAAGTATACATATTTTATCGGCATATCCATATTTTATTGAAGCACTCATTATGTTGAGTGATGGCTCGGATGGAGATTTAATCAGGCCCTTTTTAATCTCTCATTCATTTCATAATGACTTATTTCTCACTTGACATTGAGTCAGAGGTGGACATACCATTTTACTGTGACACTGAAAACTGTCAGTAAGAAGGCGCCATGCAGATTTCCACTTTGCAAGCAAGAAGTAAAAAGCTAATGTCACATACTTATGTTTTTTATTGATGGCTGGATAACCCAAGGACGCCCCTTCAATTCAAGGACTGAGATTTAATGGACTGGTGGAGTTCGGAATAGCAAGTTGCCATTGACATTGTACCAAATTTCATTTATCCAAAAGTTGTCCAGGCATTTTCACTTAAAACCATGAGTGTCAACAAATAGATCAGCAAAGTAATTACACTTCATCCACTGGGAACCATCCTTCAGACTCTTCCTCAGACTTGTGCTCGAAACATCACAAAATTAAAATCCTTGTAACTGGAGCTACTTGATGTTCAAATCTATTTGTTTCAACTCTGCTAGATAGTTCTTTTGTATTGAGATATTTTACTGGATATAAGTTCAAATTTGAGCTGCTAGAAGCACTAGAGGAAAACTCAGAGGATCACCAAAGACATTTGGTTTCATCCCCTGGGAACCATGAATACCTCACAAAATTTCACGGTACATCATCTAATAGCTGGTAAAATATTTCAGTCAGAACCAAACTGGTTGTTCAGTCTGTGTTTAAACCTCCACTTCATCTCTATACATACTGTCTACCTTGATGATTGACTTACAGCCAACATAACATGGCCCGGTGCTGTATTTACACTGCATGTGCTATAAAGAGATTAGTGTGAGTTAAACATTACATAACTGAAGGTACCAGCATGACAAATAGAGGAGCTCCCTCCTACAAGATGTGTGTGTGCTACTCTATATAAGGCACGATTGTTTCTTAAAATAGGTTGACAATGTGACACCTAAGGCAACCATGGTTACGGAGTATGAGGTGGAGGAAGAGGTGGACCTGCAGAAATAAATGGGTTATCTGGGTTACTACAGCCGTGTGTGCATGTTTTGTTATCCTTGCGAGGACCAACCCTTGACAAACAACCTTTCTTGTGAGGACATTTTGCCTGGTCCTCACAAGGATTATGCTAGGATGCCTTGGTTTTAGGGTTAAGGTTACAAATACAAAAAGTTTATGGTTTGGGTAAAGGTTAGGGTTAGACATTCAGTTGTGATGGTTAGGGTAAGGGGCTAGGGAATGCATTATGTCAATGGAACGTCCTCACAAGGATAGCAAAACAAACCTCTGTGTGTGTGTGTGTGTGTGTGTCCATACGTCCAGATCTGAGGCAATAAACCAGGTGCAGGCTGCTGCAGCAGAGAGTGCTAATGTTAAGATTAAAACTATGAGCAGGTAAAGGATCTTATAAAAGCATGCTGGCTCGCCAAGTTGCATTGGAAAGCAAATACGTGAGAAAGAGGAGAATCACAGAAAGTGTCGTGAAGGGAAGAGACACATTTTCATTGGAAGTGTTGTTTTTTTTTTTTTAACAAAGTGTCATTAGCATTGATAAAACATGATGATGATTTACTGTGCTAAAATGCGTGTGTGATTTACTGTGCTAATAAGTGAATTTGCAAGTAGAGAAGCACATGCTCTCACCACGGTAGAAATGACTGATATGAATATTTTGTTCACACGTGTGTTCGTACCGCTAACCAAGTACCTGATCACAATGAGCACTGACAAATAAGTGAAAAAATGCATGATCTATTTCATTACCGGATTATTATTTTTTACTATTATTAGATTATTACCAGTTAATATCAGCTTTTGGGGCATTTCAAAAACTTGTCCAAAACAACAAAGTAGAAATAAAACACATCCTATTTTTAAAGTGTGGTACTGTAGATAACCTCACAACTGGTTGGAAACAGTATTAAAAAGCGAATCATTAATACATGAGAGCTATCTAATGATGCATGTAGTTTGAACGTGATGATCCTGTTTTGGCTACAGAATTCTTCAAATGATACTCTGAACTGTGGCGGCTGACCGAGACCTTGTTTTTGCTCATTATTTCGGGTGTTTCTTCTCTCCCTGTCCACTTCCCACTCCAATGTTATGCTGTGTGTGAGGAACACTTCTCAAACTGCTCCAGCCCAAAGTAACACATCTTAAATATAGTTGTGTATAGCATGCTGGTCAAATTTCACCAGGCAACAACAGAGTGTGTGATTAGAACGTACAATTTGAGAGACATGTGTATCCACATATCTTCACTCATCAAAATGCCCACTGCTTCAGGAGTCGACAGGGTCTGTCCCTGAGTTTGCGCAGCATATTGCACCATTCGCTGGTTCCACCGGGACGTGACAGTTTGAGGTTTTCTGACATGCCAGGAGAGAGGTTCCCACAGGCGATGTGATGTATAAATGAAGAGCTGTTGCTGCGCAGGTCTGAGCTGTCTGCTCGCATTATCTGCAGGAGTCCTCCTCTCATGCAGTTGGCGAGGCTCTGGGAAGGTCAGGAGTCAGTCGTATCTCTGGACCTCGCCGATCGATTGAATTGACCTTGATTAGACCTTGCGAGCGGCTCCCTGACTCATGCGGTCATTACCTCGCCGCAGCTATTTTACATAAATGACTGACAAGCAGTGTGTGTGGTACATGTAGGTATGTCTGGGTTTACTCTGTTGATCAAATATACTGCTATTTGAAACATCAAAAAACAAAAGAAGACCATCTCTCAGTTCCCATTATCCTGTTCTGAAGGAAGTGGCTCCAGTGCTAATGGTCACTCTCCAGGGACGCTGCAGCGAGGAAAGCATCAAATCACATTAATGGGAACAGTTGGCCGCTCCCTGTGGGTTGGCTGCTCACAGATGGTGGAGAGTTGTGTGTAATGTGTTTAACTTCTTTCAAGTTGACCCAAATTAACTTCCACCTATCACACTGCTGACTCCGGGGATCAGCAAGGTGATCCTTGATGAGTGCAGGGGAAACTAATGGTTGAAGTCTACACGTAAAGCAGGAGTCACACGCTGAGTTTGATGCTAACACAGAGGAATGTTTCACTCGTGTACTCATGTTAACATGCCGTCAGTACAAATGAACACCCGCTAAATACGTGACATTTCATAGTTTGAAATATTCAGATGAGGGGTCTTCAAATTTTTAAGACCAAGGACACTGAAGCTGATAACGAGATGGAGCAGGGACTCCCTTCTACAAATGCGGCATAAAACTGTGTTGCATATTAAACTGGGCCTACAATAGGGCAATAAACACCTTATTATAGTGCATACAATAATAGGTCATTCAATACTCATTTTGGACAGTTCTATTTCAGTTTTAATGTTAAAAATACATTTGGATGAGAAGTGAATCTTAAACCTAACTGTGTCTGTGCATGGCACATTCTCCCAAGGTAGTGAGATGTCAGAGCTTGGTGAGTGGCACACAGCCTGTCTGTCCTTGGGCAGATGGAGGTTGTTGGGCGCAGGGCCATCTCAGCCTCAGGCTGCAGTTTTGACCTGCATTTGATTTTCAGGTAGGTGAGGGAGGAAAACCAACAAGATTTTTTGAGAAAGTCTTCCATTCTGTCACACAGGTGGATATGTACTGCAGCCTTGCATAGATATCGAAGAAAGTCTGCTCAGCTCAGAGGAATCATCTGCAAAATATGCAGACATATATATAGCTCCATATAAAAACTCCCAAATAGACATGCAGAGCTCCAACACATGTGACAACACTGTTCTGCGTGAAAGCCACCAAGACAGAATGGTAAAGCAGAGCAGTGTGTTTCTCTCCCACAGCAGCACAGAGAGAAGAAAAGAGACGTGTTTGCAAAACACTCTTCTTGACAAAATTGACAGCTTTCACACCGTCCGTCCATAACGTCTGACAATTCAACACTCACTTCCTTAGGCCACTTTTTAAATCAGCCCTGGTGCACAGCGCAATGCATTTTGCCCCAGGTAAGTAATTTCTCTAAAAAATAATCACTCATCACTTTTAGAATTTAGAACTAATAGTGTGTTGAGGAAACTGCCAACAAAACAAAAATTCCTTCTAAACTTCGTTTTGTTCAACAAATTGCATCTTTTGACACGTTCGTTGATTCATCTAATTGTAATGCAAAAGTCTCCGCCAACCTCAGCTTCTCCAGTTGCACCCTCGCAACAGATGCCACGTCATAGAATAGTTTCTATATTTCCCAAACATTTCATTACACACATCGTTTTCTGTAGGCAGTTTTAAATCCTCTGCAGTCGCATATGGCTTTTCCCTCTGAGCAATCCCATAGCAACTTGATAATCGACTTTCAAAGCTGCGTCACCAAGTTTAGCTGATTGTCTCATCAACGTCTGTTGACCTTTGAGAGATTGGAGATGACCTTGGAATTCTTCCATCGGTGGCTGTGGGGTTGTCTCCAAGTGTCGCCGCAGCTTTGATGGCTTCATAAATTTGTTTGACAGCACCGCAGAGCAGATGACACACACTGCCAATTTAACGCCCTCGGTCTCCTTGAAGGTAAATCTAAACTTGAGACCATTCTCTGAATATATTTGTATACTTCTCTCATTTGTGCTTACCCATGGCTTAAGTCAGCAGCAGCTGGTGGCTCACATGAGCGCTCACACACTTGAGATGATAAAGCAGCTAACTGACCAATATGTGTCAATAATTCTTAGGTAATGCTAACCAGTTCAGCATCATGTAGGTCAGCTTGCTCAAATGATTACACGAGGATTCATGGGTAGACTCTGAACAATGTTTACATTTGCTAATAATATGTCAGATTCATGTGTATTTTTTAGATGTGTTTAAATTTCTGAAAAAATAAAAGTATTATGAAGCAACAATTTTGTCGTAACTCCGAGGACCCGTCAACTGTTGAACTGTCAGTGCCAGACAATAAAGTAAAAGCAGCTGGGGTTTGAACAGAAACAGTGCTGGATTATAATCAGTTTTTTTTCCCATCATGCAGCGACTGTAACGTTTCTCCTTTCCACTTTGTCTCCTGGAGATCTGACCTTCAAATAGAATACAGAGTAGATGTGTGGAAGGAATGATGGAAACATCTCTACTTCTGACCTTTAAGTGATGTATTGCCGCTAAGCAGTAAGTGATATCAATGGTTTGGTGCCGTTATGATGTGCCTGGTGCATATGTCACTGTATCCTCCAGGCATTCTGGGTAGGCTGAGCTAAAGACATGTCCTTACCTCTAGGGTCATTGGAGGAATCAACAGAGGGTGGTGGACCGGCAGCACGTATCAGAAACAGCCTGCTGGCCTTCATTAAAGTCCTGTGGCTATTTCAGCCAGCCATGATGGAGAGGTGTGGGGCCGACGGGGTGAGTAACTGGACAGTCTCACACTCGCGCTGTGTTATCGCTGCGAAGAACAACCTACCATTACACGCAGATGCATTGCTGAAGCTCCATTTAACAAATTATCATGACTCCAGCACAGTGCTCGTGTTTCAAAAGCCCTGAAATCTGAGCATGATTCAGTTTGATTGTAGCATTAATGCGCCATGTGCTGAAGTGAATATCAGAAGCTCAGTGAGGTTCCCGGGTCGAAATGTTAAATCAGAAGCCTGGAAATATTGGCCCACTCCAAACTAGGGCCTAATTAGAGAGTTAATCCATCAGGGAGACATAAGAGAATATGATATGCAGCTCGCCGCCAGTGTGTATCCTTTCTCTAATAGTCTAATGTTACATCTAATTTGTATTTTCACTTTTCATGGGGACACATTCAGTGGACAAGCAGCAGTTATTGCAGATGATACATTTCATGTGCTACCACACTGAGCACAACATATTAATGTAAAAAACGTTGCTCCCTGTTATTAAATTCGTCCCCCCAGTTTTTTTTTCTGTCTCCTTCTATGGTATCCACAATGAATCTGCTCCTGCTGGAACGCACATATTGGAGCAAACTATGATTGTTTGGAGATACTCCGTTCAAATATACAGTCTTCAGGCTGATGTATGCAAATGAGGCGCAGCAGCTGCAGAGGTCTTGCCTCAAGGAAAACAATAAAGCCCTGCCAGAACAAGACGAAAACGAGACGAGAAATTAATTTAAAGTTAATGTTCTCTGGTTTATTACGCCTTGTATGACTTGGCAATAAGTGAAAGAGAAAATCTACAAGCTTGTGCATAATTTTATTGTAATGCAAAGTCGCCAGAGACAGATCATTATAAACATTTGTGCTCCCCAGGAGTCCTACTGACTTTGTTGATCCCAGTGTTGCGTTCACAACTTGTTTGTGCTGCCTCAAACCAGCCACAAAAATCAGTCACTGCATGTTTAATTGGAATCAATTCTGTAACATCTGTTACTTTCTACAGTTTCTATTATATTCTACAGTTCTTCTACTAGACCTAAAGACGACACTTGCACCTCAACTTACAAGTCAGATCATCTCAAGCCTTTAAAATCTCTGGTTTTAATTCAATTAGATAAAGAATTCATCAAAAATAATATTATAAAATGGAGTGTTTTATATCATACCTGTCTCAGTTCTTCAGTCTTTCTGAGTCCTGTTCTTGTTCTTGTCTTAGTTCTCAGTCTCTGGTCTGTCATAGTCTCTGTTATATCATAGTCTGTTATGTTGTAGTCCTGTCAGCCCCGTTCCTGTCACTTATAAGTTCTGTCTGTTTTAGTTCTATGTTCTGGTCTCTGTTACGTCTATTGTCATTCTACAATAGTACTTCTACATAAGTATTAATTTCCACTCACCCCGCCTCTGCCTCACCTCAACTGCTGGCCACTCCCACCTCATCATCTCACCTCATCATCTCACCTGTGGAACAAGCTGTTTCCCATTACCAATCAGGAGTCTATATAAGCCACTGCAGTGCACTTTGCCAGATTTTTCTTCCTCTCATGCTGGTCAGTGCTGTTGTCATTGCTCTTAGTCTCCTGTGCATGTAGTTCACGTTTGTGCTTTCTGTCTGCCTGTCCCTGTTTTTTTTCCCTGGACACAACCCCTTTCATGAGTTTTGTTTTTAAAGGATTTCTTTGGCCCTTACCGACCATCCGTTCTCATGTGTTGCATTTGAGGCCATCCTCACTCCCTGTTACAACACCAAGTCTTTACGGAGGAACTCTGAAAGTGTTAAAACAACAAGCTGTCCACTCTAACACCACAGGAATGTCTGATGTCAGTTTTCTGTACTGCAGGTTCTATTTTCGTGTGAGTGTAAGCTGCAGACTGTGGCTCCTATTAGGCGAGTGCAGTCCAACTGTGTCCCGCTGCTTGGTGGAAACAGAGGATGTTAAGTTTCGAGGGTTCAGACGCAGACCGGCTCAGACGAATGCTTGATGTGCTCTGTGTTACTCACCTTCATGAGGGATTCTCACTGGGGGAAATTCACTCTCCTCCTGCTTCTTCCTCCCCTCCTTGTTCTATATCTGTTCCTTTGCTGCAATGCTTTGCTTCGCTTTCCTTGATCTCGGCAATGTGTTGTTTCAGAAGGTTCTGCTGATTGTCTCTGCTTGCTCCAGCACTGCACCACCTGCTCTTCTCTCAACTCTTGACTCTTCGTTTTTTTTTTTTTTTTTTGGGCTTCTTTTTCTCACCCTCCTGCTTTCTTTTCTCATCAATAAATCCTCCTCTTCTGCAGTTTGCCTTTGCAGTATTTATTCTGGTATACACCATACATCCATCACTTCTTGCATGACTGAGTGCTTTACATCAAATGATGCAATTTGGCAGCTTCACAATTTACTTCTTGGTTTATACTGCATAAAAAAACGTGAAACAAGACTTAGATATTCTAATCTGCTCTTCAGTTCAACTCAAATGTGATCCAACATGATGCATTTATTTCAGTGCAAGTGCAACCTTTAAACCTGGTTTTCCACTTATTCCGCCACCAGCTTATATCAAAGTGCACCTCGAGGAGGAATAAGAGGGAATGAAAATCAATCACAAATCTTTTTGACAGCTGTACTGGTGAACTGTGCATTAACATAAATCTCACATTATCTAAACAACATGTAACTCCAAGCTGTGGCGTGCTTCCTTTCTCATGATTTGCATTATTTATACTGTGACTAACAAGTCACGGGAACAAGCAGTCTAACTATGACAGCGTGTAGAAAACAACCCAAAAGAAGGATGTGCTTTTGGCTTTTTAAATGCATCATCCTGTGAGTGTTGTTAAGTATGCTTCTTTGTATTCAGCCAAAATATATGCCTGTGCCAAACCCAACAGGGAGCCATTACTACAGGAAGGGAAGTTGCAGTGTCTGGTCTGCCAGTGAGAGAAATACTGTGGAGCTATTTCATTGGACATACAATTCTGGTCCCATAGATTGCTTTATGAGTGTACAGAGTCTTATTCAGAGCCAGAAATATAAACTCATGTTTCTTTGTGGGTACTTTCACAGTCAGCAATGTTACCAACAAATTCATTACCCTTGTATCAGCCTCAGGCATTGCCTCCTGTCTCTTTATACTGCATTTACCAGGAGCTGATAAGTGGATTCAGTCTGTATTATGAAGCTCAAGCTACATGATTGTTAAAGGACAGAAAGGGGCACAGTTGAATGATGATGTTTCTCTTAGCAAACTCCTGTTCAGCCTTTCTCTTGTTACACTCCTCCGCTATCATCAAGGTTAATTAAAAATTTCACCATGGCTTCACACAATTTTCAAACCACCTCCAGAAAATTTCCACAAAAATGTGTGTCTGTCTCTCTTCTTCCTCCACCTCCACTACAGTTTCTCTCTCTCTCTGTGCTCTTCCACACGGTACCTTTGGCCATCATTAGAACTTAATGAACTTGGTTTAATAGTCAAGGGAATTAGTGGAGTTGAGTTCGACAGTGGCGTCGCTGTGTCCTACAGGCATCGTGGTGGTGGCTTCTTCATCGCGTTCGAAACGAGTGTCACCCTGTGTGGAAAATGTGTTTTGTGTTCTCAATGCGTTCTCTGTGTCCCACTCTCTGCTATCAGGGGGACATAATGGGATGTTCCACATCTTTCCCTAATTAGTTTCGGAGTGTGTTCATTAGACTTAGCAGATTTAGTTAACTTATGGGTATCTCACAACGGCCCAATTCCCCCAAGTACACTGATGTCTGGGTGATAAATCATCTCTGTCTGCCTGCTGTAATTACGCAGACTGTTGAAGTGTCATATTTTGCCCTCAATGTATGGAGAGCTGAGTTATGCACTGTACAGTATCAGTCGGCCTACGTGTGCCTCGCAATCTCCTTCAGGCTTAAATGCACCACGATTAATTGTGTTTACACTCTCTGTTGGGTTTGTAAATGGATTTTAGACTGATATATTTATCTTATGATGACTGCTTTAACATGTCAGGGTACACGCATTTCTCCTTTCAAGCTTGTATTACAGCTTGATGGGGGGGAAAAAGCAGCCTTTGCAGGGGCCATCGTCCCTCGAGTTTAACACATGTTCTCTCTGTCACTTTCTCTCAGCCAGCCATGATATTGGAAATTATTCAGCATTAGTGTGAATTGAGACTGGTAGACTTGGGGTGCTAGTCCCTTGCAGCTGGGTGTCACATTCAAATAGAAGTAAATTAGCTGTCACCGAGGCTGGGCTCGGGAGCTGCTGCCAGTGTGCCTCAGAGACGATCCTTTTTCACTGGGTCTTTGCTCACTGCCAAATCAATGCAAGGCAACAAGTCATTATGGCTGCAAGAAATGAAAAAGTACAATATAATTAGGGTCAAATAGCTTCCTTTATCTGAGGATGAGCTCCCACCGTGGAAATGTACACACAGAATCACAACATAGAGAATATAACGGTGTGAAATCACCTGCAGTTTGCACTAGTGCTTAAAGAAAGCTGAAGGATTAGGCACTTGGTTTGAATCTCTCTCCAACAGCAGACAGTTTCCCTTCTCATTATCTACAAGCCGACATTAATGGTGGAGCTGGACTTATTACCAGCAGCAAAGCCCAAGGGACAGGGTAGATTGGCACAGTCTCCAGACAACAGGGTGACACAGCCTGTCTTTAAAGGTTTATAACACTCCACCATTGTATATATATATATACTGTGTATATATACAGATGATGATGATGATGATGATACTTACCTGTTTAAATTAATTTCCTTACCTGCAGGTCTCTCTTAGCTTTTTCCTTATGAAACTCTGCTTTCCTCATCTTTATACTGATGATTTATGTGTCTTAAACATACTTAACAACAACCAATTAGAGATAATTATATGATTGTGATGTGGGGTTTTTTTGCACTTTAATTTGACAGAATTATAGTCCTGAAAGCTGAGTGTCAATAATCATTAGCAAGAGGCAGAAATATTGTGAGGCTTTAGTGGCCCCCAGTGGTCAAACAGAGTACCGCAAGAAATGATTTTATGAGAGACTTTCAGTGTTTATTATAACAACAAGAGAACAATACTGAGAGAAAGGATGAACCTTGACTTAATCCAGATGGCACTGAGTATACTTTGTATTTACAGTACATTAAACACGTTACAAACACATGTATCATGACTCCCATTCACAGTACGACACTGCTACAATGGACCACACAATAATAAAACACGACATGACTGCACAGTAAAAATAAAATGTGTTAATACGGTGCCAACACACAAGCATAAATAAGTGACTGAAAGTACCAGCATACTGTACAAAATGTTCATCTGAGTCGCTCTCTATATGAACTGTGTAGTGTGTGAGACAATAAATATTAACAGAAGCGCTGAAACATCTTGTGCATTGAAATGAATGGGGACGATGATGCAGAGCAACAGCAGTTCAGTAATCTGAGGCCTTCAGCTATCAGTCTGCTGTAATCAATTGATTAATGGTAATAATAATGTCATATACACAACAAGCTTGTTTGTTTTTGAAAACCGTTTCGCTGCACACGTTTTACCTCTGATTTTATGTTTGACATAAATATCTAGTCTCATTATTGATCAAGCATTGATCAAACACATTCTGCTCTAGTTTCACTCTAAAATACTGCACTGCTCCATTCAATATTTTTTCATGTTTATATACCTTTAACACAGTGAATTCCATTTCTACTACTCTCAATGGTTCACTAAATAAAGTGAGTAATGCTCATTGCGATCATTCTTCTGTAAATGGTACAATACAATAAAGCGGCTACTTCTGCTCACTCGAAACGTCTTTGAATAGGACACCACAGTCTTTTAAGCCTTTTCACTGTATTCTCTGTACTACGTGCATTGTATCTCACTTCATACCACGTGATGCCAATTGCCTGGGTCTTATTATACTGGTAAAACACTTGGATTGTTCCTGACCAATAAATTAAACATTGGATCCACATTTACATATGCTGCCATACGGGGGCAGCACCACTCTCCCTGGAGGAGGTCCAGAGTGTGTATTTGTCTAGGAGGAGGAGTCCTCCTCCACAGGGTGGAGAGCGTGCCTCTTCAGAAGTGTCTTTAGTATTTCCACCTCACGCTCTGCCTCCTTCAGCTTCCTACGTAGTGTCTCATTGGCTTTCTGCAGCCTCTGGTTCTCCTGGGAAAGACACAGATGATTTGTAGGATGTAACCGTGGAGCATTTTATTCTGTGTATTTGTTAGGAGGGTAAATGACACTCACTGATTCCAGAGATTCATAGGTGGGTTTGCGCTCCTCTTCCGGCTCCTTGTGCACGACAGACACTCTGTTCTCCCACTTGGCACAGTATCGCTGTTTTCTCTGCGGGACGGGGCTGGGGCACGAGGTGAGGGTGGGGGTCGCCGGGACCAGCAGAGACGGCTGAGAGCTGGCCTCAGGGGCCGCAGAGGAAAGCTGGGGTCCCTCTGTCTGGGTGCCGCTGTGGACCCTGCGAGGCCTTAAGTGGGAGGTGATCGGGGAGTCTGGGCTCCAGTCTTTGCTGTCATCTGGCGGGTAGGGGAAGGGACAGTCTTCTGAACCTGGGGAGTGCGGGATTATTAGGAATTATTTCCAATGAGACAAAATAGTAAATGCAGACTGTTTATCGTGATGAACTTAAAAGCCTTTAATCACGAGAAGTCTGAGCTACGTAGCATCAACCACCACAAAAGAGCAATGACTCAATTCAGTATGTCATGAAATGAGTACATCAAATAAGCAATTTGAGAAAACAGCACGTCATGAAGACTCATTTGAAGAGGGGCTGTGTTAGCGTAGCCCCCATGTTTTTAAGACACGTCAATCCATATTAAGTAAAATCGAAAGTTCTTCTGCTTAGTTTCTTTCTGACAGCAGGTGGGTAGCTTCACTATGACAGTAAGTGAAACAGTTCCTAATGATAGCTGGAGGGAAATCACCCCGACAGAAGACCTGGCGCCCTAGACCTGTTTTCTCCAAGCTGCAGCAAACTGAAGTGAAATCATGTGAATCCTGACTTTTATTGTTTTCTGTGCAGCGAGGCAGGCAGTGATTACAGGAAATAACACGGCTTACTTGATGAACATGTGCCTGAGAAAGTCTCTGCCACCAGATGGCACATGTTATATGGACCCACTGATTGTTGATGTTGATGTTGTTATTGTCTTCATAGCTCAGGTGAGAGTGTGCATCTGTGGGAACTTGTGTGAGAGAACTGTATTTGTTGTGACTGTGCGAGGATTAATACTGTGTGTGTGTGTGTGTGTGTGTGTGTGTGTGTGAATGGAACTGTTGATGCCAGTAATGAGCCCATCACTCATCACCAGACCCACCCTCTGAGGTTCCCGTGGCGACAGGCGTGGAGCTCGGTGTCGGGCTGTCGATGGAGTTGGTCACTTTGGTGTTCTTCTTGCACTCGAACGCCACCTGGTCCTTGCACAGCTTGTGGCAGTTCATCCCGCAGTCTGTGGACGCGAGCCAAAAGAATGCACGGCATGTCAGAACAGGAACTAGGTCTAACATCGACAAACTGACTTCTGCCGGCTTTCCTTTGAACTCTATCGGTTCTGCAAATGCAGATCTCAGAGCATTGCATGATTACTGTCAAGCAAACAAATAGCTCTCAGATCTTTTGAGAGACGGGGGAGGGGGAAAAACTGTGGTTCTGGCTGCAGACTGTCTGTTTTTTTTTTCACTTGCTGCAAGGTTCAGCTAGCTGTGTGCAACACAGAAAACCACACTGCACCTTCTTAAGCTTCACTTTACCTGCTCCCCACAAGATACTGTTTTTCTCCTCTTTTTAAACACAACACTGACTGATACTTGTGCAATAATCACCTTTGCATCTGTAGCCCTGCTTGATCACGCCCCACAGCTGTGATGAAAAACAGAGAAAAAACATAATTGAAAAAAAAGGAAAAGCAGAACTAAATATAAAATTACATACTGTTGGATAAGCAGTAAAACTGTGTCTATATTTCATCATATGTCTTTGAGCTCACGTGGTGACTTACAAATCCTGAGCAGTTGTCACAGAAGGTGGGTTTCATGTAAGTGGTCTCCTGGAAGTTGTGAACAAAGCCAAGACCCAGTTTGGAGCAGATGACGCTGGCCCTCATGAAATAGGCTGTGATCTCCTCTCGGCTGATGAGACCCTCCCTGGATGACCACGAAACACATACAGCATGATTTATCAGAGGAACTAGAGCTGTATATGTTATAGTATATATGAGGAATAAACATAGGCATTTTGTGATCTTCATATTGTAAATGTTTGGTAATGTCTGACCTGATTTATTTCTGACTCTACCCGCCAGTCTTCCCCAAGTGTGAAACACTATACCACTCTGTCACTGTATAATGTAAGAGCTAAATGAGGAATCACATGCTCGTCTGTGGGTTGCAAGCATCATGCATCCTGGACGTGCATGAGAGGTAATACAGTCGAAATGTAGCGGTGGGGGTTTATGGTTAGTTCTGCCGCTATTTTATGCTTCCTGTTGCTACACTCGTCACTACAAACACCACCTTTTCTTCCTCTCCTCTGAAGTCACAAATGAACCCGAGCTCGTGACCTGTCAAACACTCACTTCTCTTTGTCAATGACACAGAAGGAAAACGGAAAGCTAGCAGCAATCTTCTCAAATTCCCCTTGAGAAATGAAGCCGTTCTCATCATGATCGTAGTTCTTGAACACGGACTGTGAAAGACAAGAGGCAAACAGCATTGTTGCTCAGCTGTTGGCGAACAATAGCTGCAAGAGCGGGCTGTCAAAATGGCGGCATCCAGAAGAATAGTTAAAATAAATGATTATGGTTATATAACAGCGTTACTGAGTAGCAATGCGGAGGCTACACTTGAAAAAAAAGGAAGCACTTACATCCACCATTCTCTGCACATGTTTGCTGATGGTTCGGGGGTCAGGTTTGGGAGCCACTCCTGATGCCCAGTCCACAACCACTGGAGGTCTAGAGGGGGTGGCTGGCTGATAGAAAATGAATCAATCATTAAAAAAACAAGCCTGAGCAGGCAGATAAACATGCCAAATATTATCTGAGCAACTCTATTACATTCAATCAATTCACGATCTGCTCTTCAAAAGCAGAGGAAACACTGTCAACTAGTTAGGAGTCAATTCAAAGCTGAGCAATGCTGATGTTTACAGGAGAAGATTACATGATATTCTCATGTCTTTTATTAACAGAGGGACACAATTTGCCTGAGTCTGTCCAAGTGAGAAAAACAACAATTTGTTTTTTAAGCAATTCTTGGCCTCCAAAAGTTTTTACACTTAGATTTTTGTACAAACAAATGAAATATTACACATTAATTTTTTAGCTTTAGAGGTGCTGGTAGGTGGATTTTGACAGAACCTTCTCAGCTAATTCGGCAAGAAAATGAAGAGTCTGTTTCCCAAAATGTCAAACTATTGCTTCAAAGCCAGCTGGTATACAGTTGTTAACACGAAGAGTTGGCTTCTATCACTCACAGGTGCTTTACAGTTCTTGGGTTCCCTGGTGTAAGAGAGTTCATAGATCTCGTCCTCGGTGTAGTAAAGGTCCAAGGACAGCTGTAGGGAAGGAGAGAACGCATGTGAGCACATGGGAGCTGAACAGAAAGAGAGAGTTGTCCGTGTATCTGCATGTTTCTCCTTGAAACATGTTTTGATGAGGGCAAAATTAGGTTACAGGGTAACTAATATCTCTTCGCGGGCATTCTGTCGCTCAAGTACGATTAAAGCGCGGCACACAGATAACACAACAATACAGCAATCTGAACTCTCCCTCTCATTCACACTCAGTTCGTCACCCACACACTCATAGATCAGAGACTCTCATCACACCCACACAAGCGCGGACAATCCACATGCTGTAACGCACTCATTTGCATCTGTGCTTGCCTTCAATACAATCTAGTGAATCACAGGAAGATACATAACCATTTAAAAAAAAAAAGAGTCTAAATGCAAAGTTGTGCTGAAGGGTGCGCTACCGTCAAGAGATGGACCAGATCCTTGTTGGCATCCAGCCTGGGGGGGATCTGCTGGAGCTGGATCAGCTCATTAATGTGGCTGTAGAGCGCCTGGAGCTTCTGGACGTTCACCTTGTTGTCCTCCACATAGTCTGACATGGCCTCATTGACTGAGATCAGGTCTTTGAGGTGGACGCCCAGGATGGGGATTTTAAAACCTGTACACCTGTTGTAAGCTTGTCTATAGTTGTCATAGTTTCTGCAGGAGGAGAGCATGTCCGTCATCTCGTTCAGTACCTGCGGAGTGAATAGAATATCTGTAATGATTAATGTGAAGATGTGTCGGCTCTATTATGAGCTGGATGTTAAGGGAGTAGGAGTCATTTACCTTGGTGACTTCACTGGGTACATGTGAGGTGGTGTCCTTCAGTCTAGAGATGGAGCTGTGACACAGCCCTCCCACCACTGCCATTAGTGTGTTGTAGTTGTGCATAAGATGTAGACACTGGTGGATGCACACAAAAAAAAGCGTATATATCAGTCCATCCACGCGCACACACACATAAACACGCACAATTAAACTTGTTCCAGGTAGCCCTGGTTATATAATTCATAACACTGCAGTTACATAAGCCACTTATATTGTTGGCTTTTTCTTACTGTGCTCTGATATCTCACTCTTTTTTGGAAGTGCTTTTCCCTCTCTTTTCAGTTCTCTAATTCGTGCTGTCACTGGAGCATTACGGTGTGAAATTCGTTTCCACACCCCGTGGGTTTCGAGGTTGACAGCAGTGAGCAGCAGCACACTGGTGCATTAGTGTTACATTGCAAGAGGTCCTGCAAAGTACGAGGCTGCCTAACGGCTCCCCGAAGCCAGCGCCTCCCTCGTCTGCAGGCTGCATGCAGCTTCGCATCGGAGTGGAGCAAACAGGGTCTGATCAGTGACTGCGCTCACCGGTCGTCTCTCTCTTTCCCACTTCCACAAACTGCTCAGTGTCTACGTGTCTTACACTTGATGACTCCATTAGCTTGCATTCAGTTAGTCTTTTTCTATTGGTAAAATCTTTGGATACGCTAAAAGCCTGCAGCAGAGCTCTTGAGAATCATTAACAGCTCTCTGAATACGTATTATGCAACCGCCAATTATGTAGCATCTATAGTGTTGCCCCAAGTGTGACAATAGACCGTCATTAGTTAGACAGGGTGTGTGAACAGTAGCACATAGATGCAAGCAAAGAGGAAATGCGTCACATAGAGTTCCATTTTTCTTTTTTTACTCAACCAGGAACAGAAAGTAAAGAGCGATGGTGATGGGTTGGTTAAACCGCTACCTGGGCCACGTGGATAAACTTGGTGAAGACCTCAGCTCTCAGCTGAGCGGTCGGCCTGCTCAGCACCATCAGCTGAACCCACTGGGAGATACCATTACACAGAGCGATGGAACGCTCCATCGCGGGGATGTCCTTCATGCAGCAGCTGCGAATGTAAGTCTGATAGTCCCCAAACTGCCAGAGAGAGCAGAGAGACGAGCGTGAGCTGCTGCAACGGAAACTGCAAGGCATTTCCCTTGGGGAGGAAACACCTAATGGTTTTTAGTTCACAGAGGTGCACGTCAAATAAACAAGTGTGCAAAAGATTCATACACTCAAATAATCCTTTACTCACTGATATCCTGCAGAAGGATTTGAACTCCAGGTAGGTGAGGTGCTCAGCCAACTCGATGGGCTCCAGGTGATCAAAAAGAAGAGAGACCTTCCTCTTTTTACTGCTGTTGGCTTTGATCTTCTGACTGGCCTTCCACGACCAGTCCCGCTCATTTCTAGAAAGCACAGAGGAACGTAACACGACCACATTCACCAACAGCAAAGGCTGAGTGAAAGTCTGTTTTGATGAATTGCGAATAACAGCTTTAGATATTGTTGTCTCCATCAGGCTCGTGTTAATGTGATTAGACATTGCTTAATATATTAAATTGTAGCTGAGATGCAAACTCTACCAAAAGATACTAATGTGGCTAATGATATGACACAAATTTCCTATTTGACATAATGAAGCCATAAATTAAAATGATTGATGATGAAATGACTAGTAAATTGACAGGTTTTTTAAGGCGATTAAATTCCATTAAAATAATTATTTCACTAAAATTCCAGCAAATTCAGCAATTTCTCAAAAGTGAATATTTGCTGTTCTGCTTTTTGTTTGTTATTACCTCAAGCTCTGGGAAATTATGACATTTATATGACATTTTGTGATTGAGGAAATAATGGGTAGATTAATCGATAAGATTTTTCATTCAATACTAAGAAGTCAAGCGCAGCATATAGTCGGTTAAATGATACGCTGGAACAAGAAGAGTCTTTGAACTACGTCAGCAACCTCAAAGTAAAGCTGTTCACAGTTCAAAGCCTGTCTTCATGATCGTGACTGATTTCAGCATTTTCCATGACTGAGAGTCGTGTAGGCCTATGTTGCCAGCTGGTCAGAGATTAACACTTACATCCATTTGGTCTCTAGGAGAGAGCAAAGATGCTCCTGTCCTTGCTCTCTGATCAGCTCCCGGAACTGTTCCAGGCTGTCTGACAAGCTGTGGTGCAACCGGAATATCACCCAGAATTCCTGGATCCAATGCCTGGTGGTCAGAGATGATGCCATGTGACTGATACACAACACACAACTGAAGTTAGAGTCTTAAAGCGCGTCAAGTGTGTTAAACTGACCTGATGAAGTAGCATATCCTCTGGCACTCTGCTGGCTGCTCGTTGTCCACCGCTAGTTTGAATGTGAGGGTTTGGTTAAGGAGCGGATTGATCATGATTATGAAGCTGAGTTCAGTTGAAATAAATTTGGGATTCACATCAGGAGATATACATCATTTTTGTTTAAATCAGCTTGTCAGTAAATCTGCTGATCTTTGACATTGTCCAGGTAAATAATGAACATATGGTTGATTCGACCGCAGAACCTCTTCACGAACAGCTCATTAATAAAAACTACAGCAACCAAACAAAAAGGCGAACAGAAGTGGCATTTGGTGATGTGGGAGGAGGCGACGGCATGAAGCAAAACTCTGATGAGCATCACTGAATCATTCTGGCATCCAGAAGTAAGTGAATAACAAAATGTACAAAGAGAACACACAATCAATGTCTCAGATACTGTGGAACAACTGTTGAAACACGTGCATTGTTTACTGGCAGGACTCTTAAAGATGTTTCAATCAATGCACTTGTAGTTATTCATTACCACGGTCACCCTCCATTTTGTGCCTGTTGACCACTAAAACTCTGCCCTGTGAATTTATATACAGTGCACACAAAAGCGTTTCCTTATTATACGAAGCAGCCCCTATAAACAGACTGACACTATAGCTCTCAATTGGCAGAAATCCGCGTGAAGTGATGCACATAAAAAGGCTAATTGCGTCATGGGAGCAGACGAACTGCCCACGCAATCCCAAGGCCAGACTGTGATGAAGGCTGTTAATGGCCCCTGTGTCTCGTCCCTGATCCTAACCCACACAATGAATTTATTTGATGTATCCTTTTGGGTCTTCGGCTCAGAACGAGGGGGTTAAAAATAGCAGAGGGGCATTCGACGTTGCGCGCTCTGACGTGGGTCCGTGTGAGCAGGGTCCTCTTTGAGCAATAGAGGGTCTGCGTTTATATATAGCTGAAGAGGACTTGTATGTGAAAGAGGCAGAGGTAATTAACACCTGAAACCCCCCAAGGCTGCTCGCCAGGCCAGCAGACTCCTCTGAGAGGCTCTGTGACGCCAACCGCCGTTTCCTGAATGGAAGCCTAGATTACAGGTCGTGCGCTCAAGTCAGACGCTGCAAAAATACATGTTTTTGTGTCGAGGTGTGAAGTGGAGAAAAATGAAAGAGATGAAATCAAACATTCTGAAAGAGACCAAACACACCTTGATAATAGACTTCCTGCTGTTGAATGCATTGGATTGAGCGCAGGAAATATACCCAGACAGAGATGTAAAAGGTCTACAGCGACTGACAGCAGGAGTAAACACGAACTGCCACTTGCCTATCACATTTTGCACTGACAGCTACAGGCTGCATTGTGAGCCAAGTACAAGCTTGATTGCCTGTTGCTGTTGACAACCACAGGAAAGCAGCACACAGCCGAGCCAGCGATCTGATCCCATCTCACATTTGTTGGTGCACCGTTTTTGAATTCGTCTCTCCGCTTCGCGATGGAGGTTGCGGCTTCACGACGGGCCGGCGAAGGATATAGAGCGACCAGTTTGTCGAGCAGATCGCTGGAGGAGATGAGGAGACGGTGCATGGTCAGGCTGATGTTCAACAGGTGGCTGCTCCCGCACACACAACCGTTGGAGTCTGCAAGACAATGTGCACACACTTGCTTTTACAAAAGTGGAGACAAATTTTCTATTGTAAGACCACAACTTTAAATGACAGCATCTGAGGTGTGAGGTCTCCCTTGTTTAGGTGGCTTTACAAAACCAGAATCGGTGATAGGTCACATGTGTGTTTAGCTTAACTTTGAACTCATTATGTTTTATCAAGTACACTGATACAAATGAGAGCTACAGAATATGGACTAAAAGGTGTATCCACTTTACTATAAGCTTAATTTAACAGGCTAAGCAGTCAATGGTTTAAGCTAAGGTTGGTTGTATTTTCTATCTTTATTACTGTCAACAATCCCCAGGAAAACAACAAAGCCAACAATGTGTTAGTCCATCTGTCAAAACATCCTTATCCTGTCTCTCAGCCCCAAGCTCTTTGATTTATAATGAGCACATAAAACTTTAAAAATGGCCAACAAACATATGATTTCCTTTCAAAACAAAAGCTAAATAACTTCCTAAAACAGCGCTGCACTATTCAACAAATGTTACTCAAGCAGTAAACAGTGCATTTGGGGACTATTTTCAGATGCGGATTAATTCACATTTGGTGCTTAAGTGAGGATTTTCAGCAGCAGGACTGTGCATGTGGGACTAACTCAAAATAAACTACAGGGCCCGTGATCATCACAATAAAACGTCACTCATTGTGTTGTGGCTCAGTTGACTACAAAGAAGCTCCATGAGTGATAAGATATATTTGGCTTTTGATTACACAATAGATTATATTTTATGAAATTCTGCATTGGATTGAGGACAAGCAAAATATATTATATATATAAAACTGGCTTCTCACACTGAATAACCCTCATGTGTCACCTGTGAAAACCACAACATACCTACAGTATTTCCATCAATGGACAACAGAGGGTCAGGTTGACCAAAATACAGGCTGATTCATACACGTCATCATACTGTCCATGGGACCCATGCGTCAGAGGATTTCTTCTTTACTTGATTTACTTATTCTCCAATTGTGAGAACCGCTGCGGCTTGCTTGTCTCACTAACTTTTTTTCACTTCCTTTTTCCTCGACTATACCTCACTTCCTCTCTTTGTAACCCGACCACCTTTCCTTATCTTGGTTGCCTGACGCGACAAGGCATCTCGAGACCTGCGGGGTGAAAAATGTTCTCGTCAGCCGCTTCAAAAGAAACGAGGCTGCATGTGTACAAAACAATGCCAGATCTGACCTGTAATTGCAGAAAACACTTTTCCCTGCCCACTTAAGTAAAGCGCCGTTTATCCTGGGCGAAACTTAATACCGCCGCTACATGCAGTGAATTAGCGGTTGACACACAAAGGAGCATTTAATTGCTTCTTTGAAAATGTTATTTATACATCGTGGGACATTTTAGGCTGTCAACATATTCTTCCTCCCACAATCTGCAGAGAGCGAACAGATTGTGCTGAAAATTTGAAGAACAACATCTGTGGATTCTCAGGCTGAGCATTGTTTCCCTTTAAGCTTCACCAGTATCTTGACACCACCAAGGACATCAGGCGTCTGTGGGCCCACTTTCAAAACCATATCACCTTGGAAATACCTCGGCCACCATGGCAACATGTTTTCTAATCTTTGTTATCTGTAAGCAACTCACCACTCCAGCCGCAGCTGACTAATCCTGCCCTCGTATCCTGCATGGGGTGTGTTTCTGTTTGTGACACACAGCCTCTACCGGCTAAACCCAGCGAATGTCAATGACCTCACCAGTCATGTCAATAAGATAGTGAAAGAGACAAGTGAAACAATGTCTAGTACTCAAACTGACATGGCTGATACTGTAAAATTCTTCCATGCAGTGCATAAAGCAATATTCACTTCTCCTTCTTTACCTGATACGTGATAAGCCTGTTTTACTGAGATGATCAACCTACAGACATGATTTGTTCAGGTGTGAATCAGCCAAAGTCAGACCTAATACACGACAGGAAGTCATGACTCTCCATCAGGTAAACAATTGCTTCATCGCTTTTTTCACAACTTTCCAACCGCTAACCCTCCCTGTGCAGGGTTAATTACAAGGGGAAATCCTCTCCGGACTGTCTGTTCCTGACTGGAAAATTAGGAAAGCTGCCGCCTGCTACACTGAAACTGTACCACACTGTGCGGTGATAAACACAGCCGAGGGCACACGGCGCCTGTCCCACTTTTAAGGTTATCTCCGACATTCATCAGCCGCTCCAAACCTGCGTGTCACGTTTCCTTGTTTTCACAGAGCACATCAGACTGCATGGTCTCTTTGTTTCAGAGGAGCCGAAGTCAAATGCAGGGTGACGTTTATCACGCTCTGAAAAAGCCTCTCCATAATAATCAGGACACACTGTAACTATATAGGCTGTGTTTGAATTTAGAATTAAGATCACTCCCAATCAGATCAGGGTGCTTGTGCTCCAGCAAGTAACTGTACAGATGCCAGGGGGTACAATGAAAGATTGTGGAGTCTGATTTTATAAAATCTGACTAAAACATATATCCACATTTTGAGTTAACTTTAACTTTTAAACGCCACATGACTAAGAGCTAAAATAGATGATAAACAGTTGAAACTGTTAAGAGTAATTGATAAGTGGATAAAAAGGCTAAAAGTGATGAATAACAGTTGAAATAATTTTTCTAAAGTAATCAATTACATGGTTTAAATAGCTAAAAGTATTGAATAAATGGTTGACATGAGTATCTAAAAGCAATGTAAACAGTTGAAATATGGATCAATAACATAGCTAAAAGTGGATAATGTGGAACATGGATAATATGGTAGAAAGAGCTAAAAGAAACCTAGTTATATGGTATAGATTAAAACAATCAATCAAAGGTTCAAATACTTAGAGCAAATGGGTAAATGGTTTTGTCACTCCAAGTTGTAGCATTGTGAATGTAAACACTGACAGTTCAATTATATAATAGAAATGAGTGAAAAGTCCATTATTATATTTACTATTACACAATAAATAGTTAGATAATATAAAAGCTTTAGAGATCAAGGGCTTTCTATCAGGTCAGCAGGAAACTGAAGTTCTCACTGTGAGAATCATATAGTTTGTCTTACATATTTTATAAATGACATCAAATCAAAATGAAAACCTGTATGAATACAAATTGTAAACAAAACAAACTGATCATGACTTAGGTTGACACTGGGCATGCTCAGAACGTGCCGGTGCCACCCAGCGCTCTGTGGTCTGAAGACAGTGATGATGTCAACAGCTATTGATCCGCACCTCACAGCGCTCTGCATTTCAAAGGCTGGCCAGCATCTGAGGAGCACTGTTAGGGGAGCTGACCTTTTGGCTCAGCCGGGGCTTGAAGCTGCCATCAGGTAATCCTTCAAATAGCTCTTACGTGCACGCTCACATTTGAAAAGGTGGCAGGACTCGCTGACCTCAGGGGTTCGCCTGTGATGTGGGCCGAGGAGGAACAGGACTGCGCTCCATTTTATCAGGGCAAGCTGTTCAAGGAAAACCCCAGTAATAACACACTGTACTCAGCGAGATACCATCTTGAGCATGTGCGTGTGGATATTTTGCATAGTGACGCTGACATTACTTTTTTAGGCAAGCGTTCACAGCAGTGTACGATCCTGTGCCACTGGGTTCCTCAACTCTTCTTTTGACTAATTCTGCTTCCTTCGTGAATCTGAAATGAGCAGCAGGCTGTCATTACAGGCCGGTTTTACCTCTCCACAGATAAATGTAGTTATGGGATGTCATTTCATGTGCAGCCCATTGTAACACCTCTCCATTGCTCTTGCTCCATTTGTGTAACCAGGCAACGGCAATTTGAAAGCTTGTCTCTTCAGAGACGCAATCACCATAACTCTGAGAGCACTCCAGACAACTTGATGAAGCCAATGATCCTTGCTTGATTGATCCAACTACAGCCTACTCAATCACTGCTGTTTGTTTTTCATTTAGAAAACCCTCTGTATATCTCGCAGACAGTCAAATATTAATACTGATGCTTTAATCTGCAAATACAGTGCAGCTACGATTGCAGAGACACAAAAATTTTGATTATAAGCGATTTTCAGGTTTCACATTTTCAAACACACAAAGATAAAAAAAAACTGGCAAGCATCAGAAGGAGTGATTTCATTGTCAAAACATAAAACCCCATAAACAACAACAATAATAAATTCAGCTGTGTGAAGAAAATCCATTTCACTTTTTAAAATGCAAAGCTTCCAACATATTTTGTCTAGAGGCCTGCCTGAACTTGTTGCAGCCACATGTCAGGAGAAGTGGTGGCAAAAACAGAAACTTCTGGGAAACTACAGCAGTGTGTGATCTCATCAGCTAAGGTTGGCTTTTTCCTGGGGCTGAGTATCTTATTGTTTCTCAATAGCACAGGCGAGTACTGCAGAAAAAAACATGAGTCAAACTTTCAGTGTTGACAAAAGCATGCACCAGAAACACCTGCTGCACACTGCACTGTGGCAAACATTAGTGCCAAAGCATGGACTTACCAAAAGACTGCAAACAGGCCTGGATCAGCTCCTCCCAGCTTGCCCCCTTGGTGAGGGGTCCCAGGGGCATCATGGATTTAGCTGGGGCGGTTTGGGCCGGGCTGGGTTTGTGGAACCTGTGAGGGCGGCCCGGAGGAGAAACTCTAGACCTGGAGCTGCATCCTGGAGTCGCCCTCCTTGAGAAACAGCCACCAAAGAAGAGTGAGGGGGAGGAGAGTTGCAATGAAAAAAACGTGCACTGTGGAGTGCATGAACCTAGGTGTGTTACAAACCATGATCTTATGAAACCACCCCAGATTATTACCCATGACACGATTTGTCTAACTATCATACAACTGGAGCCATTGTTTGAGTTCAGACCCCCCCGGGATTTTGCTTCTCATTGTACTCGTTTCCTTCCTTTAACTTGGGGGGAAATACCGGCTGATTGCGGACATCCACTTTAAACTGATGAGTGACCAGTAAACACGAAGGAATGTAATGGAAACATGGAGTTTAAACGCGGCAAACAGATACAGGGTGAAGAACGTGTTGACCAATTGCGCGTCTGTGCGTAAAATAGTTGGAGCGCATCACTTTTACGCACCATTAAGACGCAGGTTAGGCGCAAATTAAGACGCAATTTAGGTTCAAATTAAGACAAAGTTAAGACACAAATTAACTCTTTATCACCACTATAAACAGTCAGTAGCATAACCTGGTCAGTGATATATTAAAAACATGTTAACCAATTGCGCGTCTGTGCGTAAAATAGTTGGATCACTTTTACGCACAAATGGCACAAATTAATATTTTTGTTTCCCACCAAAATTTAACAGTAACATAACTCTATTGACTAAACTAAAGTAATCAACTGTAGAACAAGTAGGCACATTTCCTCTTGAGCCACACCTGGCACTCCTGTGTAAAACCATACTAAGACTTACGCATCGTCTTTGCCTTTTTCGTCCGGCGCTGCGCTCTCGTTGTGGTTGTTCTCTTTGGACTGACATCCCATGGCGAGGTACTGGGCGACGAGCGGCTGTACGAGGCTGTCCATTTGTGTCCTCCTCGCTGGGAGCATCTCATCGCTCTGCTCGGTGCTCGGTGCGCCTCCGCGGGCTCTGCAGCATTGTGCTGACTCGTCAATGAGCGTTACACAATTAAAGAGTCACCCGGGCTGTGTGCGAGGGGGCGGCCTTGTCACTCACGCAGGGAGGGGGGGTGTGCTCTCCACCAGGATACTACATGCGTCAAAAGTGGAGATTTTATGGGTTACAACCTTAATCCTAAATTGTTCTGATCTGTACAGTGTTTTTTTCTGAAAAGGAAGAAACTCTAAGATGAGAAGATTTTACTGTCATCTCACTCATCATAGATTTCACTTGTCTGCTGTCACACATTAACTCATTTTCAGAAATCTCAGTCTCGTGTGTTTTGGTGAACTTCACCCTCTCCTGTCCACTGATGGAAACACTCTGTAAGTTATGGTTTTCAGCCAAGGTCCACGTCTCTCTGAGGGGGAGGGTCCTTGGCATGAATGCATTCAGGTAAATCTGTGAGATGTCATCCCTGTTGTTGTTCGCTCAAACTATCTGTTAGTTCAGTCTGCAGGACAGGAAAAGGGTGTACCTTCCTCTAAAGATAACAGGTTCCATTATAGGTTATGTGTGTGGGGGGAGGATAAAGCTATTGTACTGTGCTGTAGGTGGTCCCAGAGGATGTTTCCTGAAGTCTTTCAACTGCTTTGCGAAGTTAATTCTTATCACATGTATCATGGGTGGAGAGTAAAGCTCTGTGATAAGAGATTCATGTATAACAACACAGTACATTTTGTTAGTCAATGGTATAATGTCTAATTATAATTATTACAGTTTCATAATTACACCTGGTGTGTTTTGACATCTTTGCTTAAAGAGGGAATGTCACATAAACACACCAGAGTTGTTCTGTACAAAAGGGCACCTACTTCTCCTTGTACCTGCATATGCTGTAATAATGTGACATGTCCTGTACATGATATAAGTAGAAATCCAATTGATCACAGCTTCTCTTTGACCATTTTAAGCTGCACATTTTCACTTACCTGCAACCCAGTATGAGCTCAAGAGGAGCAACACACACCGTAGGACAAATAATAAAAGGTGCAAACAATCTGTGATTA
Organism: Centropyge bicolor; assembly: GCA_037975185.1. Lineage (NCBI taxonomy): Eukaryota > Metazoa > Chordata > Actinopteri > Pomacanthidae > Centropyge > Centropyge bicolor. The sequence continues at coordinate 6,656,598 of JBBMOC010000010.1, forward strand.
AATCTGAGACAGCTCCTGCACCCCAGAGCACCCCCTCCTTTGATTAGACGCCTCCCTGTGTGCTGTCCACAGATGAACCTCAGTTTGAGTTCATGTGTTTCCACAGGCAGAGTGAAGTCATGAGAAACCTGTGTATTAGCAGCTGACTACTTGTGATAAGATTAGCTTGTCTGTACCCTTTTCTGTGGCACTGCTGTTATCAGGCCAGTCAGCGATGCCTTAAGCCTGCCCCCATGTGGCTAAAGGCACATCTAAATCTGATCTGATTCCATTCATGATCCTGCCCGACACTGCTGACAGAGATGCACTGCTACATAAAAAAATGTCACATTTTGTAAAAGCAGCATACATTACCATTTTGGGATTTGTGTTACCTGCACCCACTGGCACCTTGTGGGTCTCCACCCAGCCTTAGTCCAATAATAAACACATACTGATAAGGAGAATTGAATGGTATTAGACATGTGCTTCTACTATAGCTGTGACTTGACTCAACTTCTTTCCAATGCTGCAAAACTCATCTCACTGCAGCACTGCCTCTGACATTATGTGATACATTTGGGTGGATCTCATTTCCACATCTGCTTATGATTATGCTCTCTGAGTGACCTCATGCAAAGTTAGTTCCATAGGAAGTTAAATGTCTGAATAAGTGGCAGATGGCAAACAAATGTCAAATAGAGGAAGAATAGTTGTAGATTTCATTACTTAAAATGTTTTCATGTATGTCACTAGTGATCTTCAGCTGTTGACAGTGACACATCTGCATTTACAGCAACAGACTCAAAACTGTGGATATACATATCCACTGTCTCCCAGGACCTAAAGTGTGCGTCCGACATAGACTCTGTCATAAGACAGGCCCAGCAGAGGATGTACTTCCTGCACCATCTCAGGAAGTTCAACCTGCCTCAGGTGCTGCTGATCCGGTTCTACTCTGCAATCATCCAGTCTGTTCTCTGTTCATCCATCACTGTCTGGTTTGGATCAACCTGCCTTATATGAAGTACTGACACACCTCCAAAGTAGGGAAACCAGCAGGACCACGCACAACCTGTTCCAACTTCTCCCCTCTGGCAGTAGGCACAGAGTGCACCTAAACAACCAAACACAAGGACAGTTTCTTCCCACAGGCCATCACTCTGATCAACATATAGATCAGTCGCACAATGTCAGTAATAATCTAACACCAAAGTATCCACTTCATCCAGTATCAATTTTCAGTTTGAAATGTACAGTTTTAACACGTGCAGGTCATCATGCATTGTCACTATAAATACTGCACATCATAAATAATGTATATAGACGTGTATACATGCATACACTGTACATAATAATCCACTCCATGAACATACTTTCATTCAATATTTATTTCTCTGCACTATGTTGTTTACAGCTCAGAACACTTCATTACAACTTTATTTTGTTAGTCAAAGGTGATTTTTATACATATGCACACACCTATGTTTTCACATACTAGTGTACATCACAGGCCTGACCATCCTCTATTCTCTTCCATTCTTTACGTTTATTTGTTCAGCTTTGTTGTCTGTGTTCTTGATGTCAATAATTGTGTAAGTAGACTGAGAGCAATGAAAAATGGAGTCCTTGTATGTGCACATATACATGTTGTATTGTAAAGATTAAACACAAGATTTGTTTCCTCTGCACACTTGGTTAGAGATCATTTAAAGATGATCAGGTACCAGTTCAGACATCAGCCCCATGGTCAGATGCTAAATATGCAGCACAGCCAATTAGTAGTCAGCCAGTCACTTCTGCAGCCAGCAGCATGATGATTTATGTCTTTGGGGTGTACATAAAAATGGCAGTGAAGGAGTTCTTGATAAATGATCAAGATCTAATTAAAGTATATTCCAATTTTCTGGCCAAAGTGCCTCTGTAAGGATGTACTGTAGGTCAACACAGGGCACTGAAACACTGTACACAGACAAATGCACACACGATGTAATTAGGATGAAAATGTGAACCTGCTTCTATGTAATCAGACTGAAAACTGTCACATTTCTAAGACATGCACTCAAATCAATGGAGTCAGAGGAGCTCAGTACCTGGGCTGTGAGCACCCCCTGGTGGTTGAGGGTTTTGGGTCCCCCCCCGCCAGAATTCAGATACTGCAGCATATGTAAAAATAAAGAAATCACTTGAATGTTAAAGTGTAGCATCCATCTCAAGACAGTATTTAAAGTCTGTGCTCTGTCTACTTCTGTTGTTGTTCCACCACCAGCATGCACACTAATTATAGCAAGTAGGACTTAAAATGTTTTGAATGTTTAAAACCAATTTGTATATTTTGTTTTCTATTTTTCTACCTAATAGCAGTTGTAGTTAGCGGCAAATGGCATTTTGCTACAGTCTCTTATTCCTTCCACTAGGGGGCGCTAAAGTCGAAAATTGTCATGGTGGCATTAACAAAAAAATTAATCTGATGTAGCGAGAAGAACATAGTAATATACATAAAGTTCTTATTTAATATTACAATGCCTTTGAAATTCATCTTAACACTCCTTTTTGGTTTTATTTGGCTAGTTTTGATAGTAAGGTGACCGAAGGTGAAATTAACGAGGAGCTTCTGAACGCATCATTTCCGCCGTTGATTTAAAACCTTTAGCCTGTGTTAAATATCTGTAAACTAGCAGTTTCACTGTTTTTAATAGCTTGAATCGAGTCGTACATGACTTTTAAAAATGGTTTTGGAAGACGTCCAGCTCCTGAATATCCTAAAGGGGAAACGCATCAAAGTGACCCTGAAGTCTTCATCTTATTTCGGCGTCGTCCAACGTATTAATCCCAACAAAACCTTGATTTTGTCACACGGTTAGAAAAATAGTTTTGTATAGTTATAATATTTTTGGGTAAATTTTTGATGAGATAAGTGAATAATTGGTTCTCTAAAAAGACAATTTAGGTCAAAGATGTCATTGCTTGTAGCTAAGTTATGCTAACTTGTTTCAGTTGTTAGATGCAGTGATGGCTGCGAAGTTCCGGGTTCCAAAATGTTCTTTGGACACGAGATTCTCAATGGTGGGTTCATTCATCTCAAGTGATATGAAGAGTGAAATCTTGGCTGGACAAGTTTAGATATCTGACATGATCTTTTTGTATGATTTAACTGACAGTTGAATTAGCCAGTGAAGCTAAGAGTGATGGGTAAGTAAACAACTATGTGTCACTATTTTTGACTCATACATCATAAACTGTAACATTAATTGTGCTGCACAGAAATATTCAGGACCACAGCCTTGAAGGTCAGTTGAATGTGGAAGACTTTCAGCCATACAGGAAGAAATTCACATTGGGTAAGTAGCTATAATAAAGACACATATTTTTCTTTTTATAGAGTTCAAATCACTTACAAGTTCAAATTCATGATTTCCAAATTAATGTCATTAATCATTATTGAGAGGATCCTTTATCGCAGGTGATGATGAAGATGAAGAGGAGAATATCAACTTTGTGGTCATTGATGAGTTTCATGAGAAGTTTGGACCTGCTGTAAGTTGAATTTTAACTTGCTTTTATGTTGTGTAAATCACCTTATGCAGAGAGTGAATAATAGTGGACACATGTTGTCTTAGAATCTCTATAATGTCTTGAATTCCCACCTTTCAGGTGATGGACATCAAGAAGCAGCATGTGATTGGTGTGGGAGCTGCTCCAGTCGAGATGTTTCAAAATGGGAGACTGTGTTGGCTGCAGGTGAGAAGTTCCTGTTTTTTTGGATCCTTCTGGCCGTGGCTCCTTTTTTCTCCTTCGTCACAATAATGAAAAAAGAAGAAAATAACTTGAACTGCTCTTCATTTATCTAGATTGCTACTAAACACAAGGTGTACCTCTTTGATATCCTGTTACTTGGAACCCACGCCTTTAGGAATGGTCTTTCCATGATCCTGGGAAATAAGCACATTCTGAAGGTGAGCGGTGTAAACAGACTAGAAACGCTGTTCACTCATTGTGATGTTTATTACATCTGTTTTGTTTTACATTCGGTTCAGGTCATTCATGACTGCAGAGCCATTGCTGGATGTCTGATTTCTCAGTTTGGAGTCAAGCTAACCAATGTCTTTGACACACAGGTACATGTATCATATGTACGTTGGCCTACTTTAGAGCATCTCTCAATAAGGCTGTTATGTTACTCTCCTGTTTGGTTAGTTGAGCTTACTGATTTCCTGCTTTTCTCTCTGCATGTGTTAAGGTGGCAGACGTCATGTGCTTCTACTCAGATACAGGAGGTTTCCTTCCCGACAGAGTCAGCACTCTGCAAGAGGTGGTGAGCCTACATCTGAAGGTGCCCTCCTCCCAGCTCTTATCCCTTCAGATGAAGTCAGAACTCACCAAGGTACAGCACACGGTCTCATCCAAGATGGTCATATTTACCATATATTGTGAATTTCCCCACTGTGGGATGAATAAAGTTTTATCCTATCTTATCTTATAATCATATCTGTATGTGCTGGTGTGTGTTTTTACAGAAAGAAAGGGAAGTATGGCAGAAGCGCCCCTGTCCTCTACCCCTGCTTAATCTGATGGCTCTGTCCGTGATCCACCTTCAGCCTCTCAGACAGGTGCTGCTGGATACTCTGATGACAGACTACACGGCCCTGGTGGATGCATACCTCAGCAGCAGCTACTATGAAATTGGTGAATTAGATCATAGTGGCATGGTGAGTGATTCACAAATGAGCCATTGTTGTTTTTTAATTCCTTTTTTACAGTTTTTGCTTTAAGGAAAAATTAGCCCACTGCTAGGCTCCAAATAAATAGGTTCATTCTCTATTCAAGGCAATGTTGCAATCCACAAGATCTTCCTCAGGCAAGTGTCAAAAAGGAAACAGGCATTTCTTGTAGAGGCAGTAATCATCTGTAATCACTATTGCCTGCCAAACAGCAACCACCCTGGCTTGTTCACTCACTTCTATTTAATCCTTTCTCAGAAAATTAGTTGATAATTAGATTTTTTTTTACCACCATGTGTTCTCAGATGCTGTCATATTAACATTGAATTTTAAAAAAACTAGTCTGGATTTTCTGGTATCTCCATTTTCTGCTGTACTGTGATCGCCATCTTGTGGTTATTGCTTTTCCCTGCTGCTTGTTGATGTCTGACTTCTTTTAAGACAGATTTAAAATTATTAATTTATTATTCATTTCAAATAATTTATTAGTAGTTTTTGCTAGTTTTTCATTAGTGCTTCAATATTTAATTTAGCTGTTGTCTGTAATGTGGAGCAAAACCCTCCATTTTTGTACAATACAGTAATTTTGAAACGCACTGGTAAGAAAGTCTGCCTGTTTGCATCTCCTGCAGAGTTTGCCCAGAGAGCTCCAACAGCTGGAGCGAATGCGTTATGAGCGACGAGAGAGGGCTGCTGATCACTACCCTGTCACAGAGCAAGGTCTGCTGGCTCGCTTCAACCCCCGAGCTCAGCCTCCAGCCGAGACCTCACCTGCAGCACAGGAGCATAACCAGAAATGGGAAGATTTCCTTGAACCTGCAACTGTGGAGTCACCTTCCTCAACACAAGTGGATCCTGTTGTTCACACACCACCTGTGAGCCCTCTGAGAGTCACGAATGTTTCATCTGTGGATGTCCATGTATCCCCTGACCCGGCAGCCCAGCCTCCAGCCACTGTGATAGACATCAGGAACGAAATGTCTAACAGTCCGCGATCTCAAGGTGTAGGCAGAGGGCACACAGAGGTACCGATGGGCACAGTGGGTAGAGGAAGGCCATTTGGGAAAGAGCAGTCCATCCTGGCCTTACCCACTATAGGAAGAGGCTTCCTTCTTCAGATATCACAAGCTCAGTTCTCCAGAGAGAGCGCTGCGGACCAGCGGCCCCAGTGCTGATGACCTGCCAAATGGCACTTCAAGCATGAGAGGAGATCCTTTTACAGTGACACCCCAGTCCCTCTCATTTTACTTGAGGCAGTTACTCAGACCTTTCTGATATTAAAGGAAGTGTTGGAAAGGCATATAAGTTCATGCGTTACACCTTTTTGCTTTTCCATTGTTTGATTCCTTAGTGTGACCAGTAGATGGCAGTAAATATCCTGTTTTGTGCAAAGGTTTATTTGATACCAGGTTTTTATGTTTGGAAAAAAGAAGAGAAAAAGATTGTGTTGTTTGTTTTGGTGTGTGCCAGTTTACTTAAATGTATTTCTATTTGCTGACTTGGGTTAGCCTCCAGATCCTTTTCAGTTTGTTGTGATTGAGTGGTAATTGATTGATTGCACTCTTAAAAGAAAACATCTAAATAATCTGTATAATATTAAAATATTAAAAAGAATGAAAAGAATGTTTTCTGATTATTATGTTACAATGCCTCAAAGTGCCAAGAAATATTAGCCTTGGCTGATGGAACACAAAGTATAACCAAAAACATCTCCACATGCCCATTAATCCATAATGTGCTAAGCTTAGCGTGATTGATTGCCAGTGCAGCTTGGCTTCTGTGTTGCAGCTAATTGATTGTGAAAAGCTGAGACGAGCATTGATGGATCTGCTGTTAATTGAGCAAAAACATTGCTAGCTGACACTTCTTTTGATTACTGATGACCAAAGAAAAAAAAAAAAGAAAACCATTAGACTTGGCACAGGCTGAGTATTGATACTGACTGTCTGTCTTCCGTCATTGCTGGGGTTCAGATGAACATGATCACACGTGGCCTGCACCTGCCATGCTCTACAAAAGCAGATCTTCTCCATCTAATTTGAGGTGCCATGCAGACTTTGCAGAAAGGCTCTGCTCAGCCATTTTTTTTGCCTGGCTCATCAGAGGTTGATGCCTGGGATCAAAACAAGGCATGCACACAACAGCAGGGCATTGCTGCAGCCCTGCAGCGCAAATGGGCCCCTCGTATTAATCACATCTTATTGCTATGGTTATCTACATGCAGAGGCTTGGGCCCTTTCCAGAGCTTTCTAATTGAAAGCATGAAACAGATAAAGTAGGATTTTAATTAACTGGGAGGCTGCCCGGCACAAAGCCTTGCATCTCTCTTGGCAACCTGCTCCTCCTCAGCTTCTGCTAAACACAAGCAGGGTGGATCCTACCCATATGCCTCCTTTAACCCTTTGAAATGCGGTTGTTGCTCAGTCTGTATGTGGGAGGGTTCAGCAGGGAACAAAGGTTTAACACAACACCTCAAAGCTGGTTCACTTGATGTTATCTTTGAGCTGCTGCATTCAAATCTTCCAAAAGTGAACTTCCTGTCCCACAACTTAATTGCGTTGAATTACTTCATATTTATTTATTGGGACTTGTTACGCATAAAAGCTCTATACGGCTACAGAACGCCAACTTGTTTTACATATCTGCGTCACTCAGTAGTGAAGTTGTGGAGGTGGGCTGATGTATGTGTATGTGTGTGTGCAGGTCTCTGTGGGGCCATGGAGGACAGGCTGCTGTCATTGACAACCAGATTGGGGCTCTTATTTTAGAGGACCTTGCATTTCCTCTCCGTCACAATAATGCCTTATGTGCAGCACTTCCTGTTTCTCAGGCCTGGGAGGAAGGAACAGGGCGCTTGTCACACGGTAGTCACCACTTCCTACCTCCCTCCCCCCAGCTCCCCCCGCTCCCCCTGCTCTCAAACTTCAGACAGTGTTGTGTCCTTCAGAGGGGAAAGATGACTGCACCTTCAGCATCACAGCAGGATGCTGCCGGCCTATTTTTAGACTCAAGTCGGAAAGGTAGCACACAGACATAAACACAAACTTTAGGATGTCCAGCTGTGTTGATTTAGCATCCGAAAATGGAGGTTCAACTGTGTAAGGCCAATTATTGTTTTGACTGAGCAGTGGGACTCAGGAGGCCTGCTGTTTGCTCAAGGTGTCATTTGAATAGGTCACCCGTAAACAATGATTATCGCTCCTATGGACTGTTTTGGACTACACAGATAGATGACAGATATTTTGCTTGATCAGTGTTATTTCTGCACCACTGTTCAACCACACAGTATCAATAAGCAACCGAACCACACGGACACATGCCAGACTGCATTATTGATCACCTGGGCCTGTGGCGCCCTCCTGACAGCACCTTGAACAAAGCTAACATGCCCCCCCATCACCCCCACCCCATCGACTTATTTACTATCTCCATATTACTGTCATACTTCAGGGGCTCCAGTTACCAACAACACTAAAGCGACAAGGTGTTCAGAACAGGTCGATGCTTCTAGGCAACCATCCTTCCTCTTGACGAGTGTTAGGCTACAGATTTCTTCATAATTAATAGGCTTTTGTTAATTATTCAGAACGTTGGGATAATTTACCAAAACTGCTCCCTTTGGATGGGACCGAGTTCGAATTGTTGTGTTGTCTGTTGGTTTAAACACATCATCAGAATTCAGTTTGCTGAGTAAGTGCACATTCAGATCACGGTGCATTTCTCTGTTAATAAAGTCAGGGGAAAGCTGAGCGCACCGTTTGGACCACTGGGCTGTCAATAATCCGACTGTTTGTGAACTTTTTAAATTTGTACTCATGATTGACTTCTGCCACATTGGCGTTTCTCGGCTAATTACAAGGCTCATTTCATGTGGGAGTCTCTTTGGCCTTAGGGTAGCAGACTTGGCCAGAAGCGACTTATTTGATTGGCTTGTTGAGAGAACTCGATCTTGTCGGTCTTACCTGAGTAATGAGGTACAAAGAGACGGACTGATAGGCCGCATTCATCACTCCTCGACTGTGGCACAACAAATTAGACACGTGTCAACAAAATAATCTCAATTTCATTATTCATGTAACCACATGTAATCCCTTTGTTTTCATGGGGTGTGGGGAATATAATCAGATATCAGGTTCCACTGTGACACTGAACTATATCCCCGCAGCCGTCTTCCATCTGTTAGGAAAAACCTATTGTTGAAATGCCACCACCACCTCCTCTCCTTCTTCTCTCACGTTACAAAATGACCCTCTTTTGCTCTCCCCTGCTGGATGAATATTTAACGTGAGAAAGGCTGACCTATCCAGATGGCCTCTCAAGTACAGCAAAAACGAGAACAAAACACAGCATCAATATTTCAGCCGACCTTACTGACGGCATGTACGTATCCCTGCAGTCAGGAAACCCGACTCAGGAAGACCCCTCAATATGCACACATTGATTCCAACACCCGCGTGCACAGATGCAGGCGCACAATATACGTCTTTATGAACTGCTGCGCCGTGTTTACACAGGCAGCATGGAGCATCGGGACCTCGAGGGCCTCTCCAAAGGAACCCGCCATATTGTGACCTTCAGCTGGGACGGAGGAGCTCAGATAGAGGATGAGTGACAGATGAGGGTGCAGAGGAGAATGTGTTTGATGCAGAGAGAGAGCAGAACTTAGGAATGTCGGCCCTCAGCTGGTCCGACTGTGCGTGTGTAAGCACACTAATGAACGGTTTGAGACTTTGCTCTGTGGATGGCAGCGCTGGTCAGTTGGTTGGTCCACAGCTGAACTATTGGATGGATTGCTGTAAATTCATGGTTCCCAGAGGATGAATCCTAATGACTTTGGTGATGCCATTTTTTTTTTTTCCGTTTGCACGATATGTTGGTTTTTGACCCAATAGCCACAAAATTGCATGCCTACATCACATTCCCTTCAGCTTCAGCTGACCTTATGTTTAGTGCTAATTACCAAATTTTAGCTTGTAAACACACTTAACTATGTGGTGAACCGGGTAAATGCACAGCTGTGCTTAAGTGCAGCCTCACCGAGCTGCTTTCATGGCTGTAGACTCTTCTGCTAAATAAGAGTGTGTCTGAGAGAGGGCTTATACATCTATAAATACAGATGGTGTAACAGCAAGAGATGCCCTTCAACCTGCTATGAAACTATCAGGAAACTGTATTGGCCCATTCTCTCTGTTTCTTTGTAGAACATGCACAGTAAAACTAGAAAGGTAGATAAAAATTTAGAGGGCATGCAACAAAGCTTCATTGCTGTATTCGAGGCTGTGGATGTTGCAGGCAGTTCTTCAGCCACCTGAACACTCTGATCCACCCACTCTGGAGAGGAAAAGTTTATTTCAGCCACAAGCTTAGCTCAGGGGGAGAGGTCTGAGACACAGCAGGATTTAAAAACAGAAAGTCTTCATCACATCAGAAGAGCAGCTGAATGCTTCTGAGAATTTTGGCCGTGGCTTAACCAACCACAGAGCGACTGGCCTGGGCCGTGGTCCCCGGGGCTCCGCGACTGCTCTCTCACTCACGGGAGATAATGACAAAACGAGCGGGATGTTAACGATTTGTGCAGCGAACACGGACATGTGTCAGTGGCAAGTATGCAAATTAATGATGCAGGCCCACCATCAACTCTGTAATGTTCAGAAATAAGGTTTTTCTATTTATAGAATAAGGATATTCATCAAATTGTAAAAACTTTGGACACATCTGAAAATCCTGCCATGTAGCTATGATTAATCTTCTAAGCAAAGCAAAAAGTGTCTTCCAGATTTTTTTGTATTGTTGGCGTTGAGACATTTCCAGGCTTTGCTTGATTGAGAAAGGCCACTGTTGGTCAAAGGAAAAGGTGTTTATTCACCCGAAATTCTGGTAATTAGTTATTAGAATATTGGCAAACCCCTCAGCTACAAATGTCTTTGATTAAAAAGATGGGAGATTAGCTTTTGGCAAGTTTGTCATAATTAAAGCCTGTATTGTGTAAGGTATGTGTGTGTGTGTGTGTGTGTGTGCACGCACAGATGAGGGGGTAGTTGTAGCCACAGGGAGGGCCTGGAAGAAGAAGGGGTGGAGGGGGCTCCCTGTGGCTGGCTGAATTAGTGCCCGCTGGTTTGGCCTGGCAGCTGCTCTCTGAGCCTGGCACGCTGACAGCCTGGCACCGGGGCACGGTGTTGTCAGGGCCAACCAGCAGACTGTTGGGGAGGCGGTAACGCCAGGCCCACCAAACACAAACTCTTTCACCGTAGCAGGCTTTGTCTTCCAACCATACTTGCGTTACTTGTTAAGGCAGTATCATTGGATTAGTATGAGATTAAGTTGGGTAATTAAAAAGGGCAAATTACATTCATGTCATCAGGGAAAATGTAAATGCCATCCTGAGCCAATTATGACATTTAGCCATAATGAAAAATGTGACCATTATTGGGGGGTTTTTTAAAGCAGCTTTTGGTTCCAAAACAGTCAGGTGTCACATTCACTGTGCTGTGTAAAGACTCTGTTGTCTGTATGAATCACTTAAGTGAAATTCAATTTAATTTAAACAGCTTTGTCCAGAGCGCTCAACAAAAGCCCTAAATGGTAAATTAAATGTGATACGCACAGCAATGCCATCTGTTTCAACACCTACTTATATAGAAACCTTGTCATTGTAATATGCATTTCATGGATTTACAGAACTATAGGCTGGAAGTGATGGAGGACGTTTTGTGATGCCTTTCAATCACTTAAAATCACTTAAAATTTTTGTCAATTTTTTTTTTACATTTGACAAAAACAGTATTAATGTTAAATATCATTAAATATTGGGCTTCCATTTGGAATATTTTATTTTGTATTGATCTATCTTAAACAGAAATAACTGCATTTATTTTCAGTGCTGCACATCCAACTATTTCATCATCATTATAGTGACATACTGAAAGTGTCACCGTCGATCTGCTGCCGGTTGCTAAAGGTGTTCATTGAGGCTTTGACCACCCCTGTGTGGAGGGTGTCACCGGTGGGATTTGGGGAGATCTTGGGGCCTGGATGGGCCTGCCAGGGCCGGCTGGGCCTGTCTTGGCCCAGATGCAGCGGCTTCTGTCCAGGCATGGCACTGGGATATCTGTGGGGCCCAAGCACACCAGCTGCTATCTTCGTGTCACAGACAGCTGTATCTGAATATTCATACAAAGTGCAGATTAATGTGTGCTTGTTTGGCCCCACATGGTGTGCCGTCAAACAGGCCAAAGTGTGAAACTGCCCAAAGAAGTCATACGTGTAGGAGCGCTGTGCCTAATGCTCCCACAATCCCTGAATCCAACCTCTGCCTGAGATGGAGGGACACGATGAGTCCCTTGAAAACCTTGATCAGGGTTGAACTTAACAATGAGCCGTTAACCAGCTATACAATGCAAAAATCAATTTTAGCTGCTGTGGAATGCTGGCTCATTAACTGTGTTTATATATTGGCCCTTTTGCGTCTGGCTGTGGTTGTGGACCAGAGAGCAGCTGCCCATCTTTTTTCACCAGTGGCTACTCCTGTGGCCGTAATGCCTCAGCTCGCGCTCAGTCCAACTTCTCCTTTGGTCGACGCCATTCATCTCGCGCCAGTGGGAGCCGAGGAGCAAAGACTCACGCATTCACATTCAAAGCAATGGCCGGCGTCCACAGCCGCAGCTTGATCGACTTTCTTTGAGACGTGTTTTGGAGGGAGTTTCCGTGGGTGGTTGGTCAAATAATCTGCTGGCGGAGGGTAATAGAATCTGTGAATGTGCATTAGTGAGTGTTTTGAGAGCGGAGTTCTATAAAATGAGCAGATGGTCTTTACTTCCCAGCCTGAATAAGTGGAGTGAACCAGTGGGCACACAGAGGGAGATTTGTGGGTAAACTGTTTTACCTCCCCTTTCTTTGTGCTGTAATGGGGAAGGCAAAATGGTTGCTAACTGCTGACGGACAATGGCTCGGCCCTAATGAGAGCAAAGTGTTTTGGTGCTGCTGGTATAATGAGGATGAAGTGGGGCAGCTAATTATTGCAACCATCTGAAGGTATCAGAGCCAGACAAGCCTATTTATTATTTTCTCCACAATAGATGTTATCGCCCAAAGTTGTGCATTAAAATTACCTTGAAATGCATCTTTGAATACACCAAATGTAAGATACTTGCGTCGCATGTGTGAGGGCAGATGTGCTTGTTCAGCAAATTGAAACAGAAAGGAGGATCTTATCAGCGCAGTGAGCTGTCTACTGTATGTTAATCCATCACAGGTCAGTAAAACCGTAATGCAAACGGGTGTATGGTTTATTTGCTCGGCCTTTATCTCCTGTGTGTCCCCTTGCTGACCCTGAGAACCTGACTGATGCAATGATGTTACAGCACCGCTAACACAAGCTGTAAAAACCCACAGGTTGATTCTTATTGGTGAGGATCATCTTGGCGGCCATGTTTGTCTGGTGAATGTCTTGGTAATTTATGTGCCGGTGTTCCTTTCCCATTCCACCTTCCCTCCCCCACACCTGAATCCCTGTCAGTGCAGTGTCTTAAAAAGAACATCAGAAATTAGTTAGTACCCTCAATTATGCAATGATGCTTTAGAATAGACCATTTAACTGAGCCAAAGCTCTCATCTCTTCATTTCACTGCGTTGTCCAGAAAAACTTTATTGTGTTTTCAGTTTCATGACATTATTCCACTGCAATCGCTGATGATCTCTGATAATGAGCTGGATTCCACTTCCAGGACATGATTGTCTATTGGTTGATTACAGAGTGGTTTCTATCCTTGGATAAGCAGCTACACACTCTCCTCATCAACCACAAGCTTGGAGTGATTGCTGCGCCCGTGCCCAGAAAGAATCCAACTGGATGATGATGATTGCCCTCACAGAGAGCATGCAATACATAAACAGCTCATTTATAAACAAAAGAGGAGATTGAATTGAGCTTTTTGGAGATTGTGAAGAGCATAGAGTCGTGGGAGACACTGACTTTGTGAGAGAAGAAAGCAAAGCAACATTTTATAGATTTATTTTGCTTTAACTTTAATCACTCTACTTATAGAGTGTTTGCCCATGATGAACCTGTAAAAACTGGCACCTCTCCATTGAAATGTGCTTGTTACGTATTAATGTGCAATCAGCCATCTTTGCGCTTTTTAAAATGAAATTATAGCTCAAGTTTACTTTCTCCGTGAGAAGTTAGGGCCAGCTTTCTAAACTCTAGAGGTCACTTTTTTCATTCTCCCTTACGCGGAAAAAAAAAACTTTATATTGTGTAAATAAAGATAAGAGCCACATGCTATTTCATCTTTTGAAATTTATGGTGGAGTGTGGGTGTAACACGGCTCGCAGAGCCCTAAAAGGAGACGTTTTTGCAGAGGCTTCACAGTTTCCCATCAAGCCTGTGCCTTTGCTCTCGGTGGCAGCAGGGCCAGAGCATTTTCCCGTCATTACGAGGGCTCCAGAGGAAAAAGAGAAGCAAAATGGTTTCCAGGTTTTACTTTAATCTGAAGAGGGAGGGGTGAGAGGAGGAGGTGGGGGCTTGGTTGCAGGTAGCTCCGTCAGAGCTGTGGGAAACCAGCACACAGTCGTCGTGGGTCACAGTGACATGACATCCACAAAAAACTCTTCCCTGCCTCGTCCTGTACAGACACACATATACACACACACAAACGTCAGCACACGTTTACTGTATTTTGGACTAACTGAACATATTTTACTACTGAGATTATCAGTCTTTCATGCATTATTCTCAGCGGCAGCCATTAGAACAATGAGCATTGTGATGTCTGACAGTGACAAACCCCTGCAATTCTATGAGTTACACCGGGGGATGACACCCATATGGGGGGGAAATGGGTGTAGATTAGGAAAGGAAATGACACAATTTCCAATTTGAATTGTGCAACAGAGAAAACGACAGCAGGACTTCTGACTTTCAGTAAGTTTCATGTCCATAGGCTTTAATGGCAACATGACATCATAAAGTTTGTTGTGCTGTTTTTTTTTCTCAGGTGTTTTACTTTTTGCTGTTTTCATGCAAAACAATAAAGATAGAGATATGACAAAAGTGTTTGATAATGATCACATCAAATGAATTAAACAAAAGTATTTCACACTTCACATATAAACTTAAATTTAGCGTTCTCAGTGGTCAAGGTCCGGCAGGATTCCCACATTGTCCGCCGTCCAGAGGAGAGCCTTATTGTCTGAGGAGGAGCCATGTTGTCTACAGAGGGTCCCGCTCTCCTTTGTGCCCTGATTGGTTTACCAGCAGCAGCTTGGAATAAGGAGTCACTCTCCCCCATAGGACAAACAGGAACCAGCCTGAATGTGGCCCAGATGCTTATCTGTTTCTCCCATGACTACTGTCTGTGCTTTGGAAATTAAATGCCACTAACGCTATTTTGACAGTCGAGTGGGATTGTTTAACTCGGACCCTGAGAAGCAGGAAGAAAAAAAGATGTTTACCATATTGAGAAATACAGTATGCTTTCTTAGATTTATACTGTTACTTATAGTTATGTTAAACAACAGCAGGAAAACAGCTAGATAATGATTACATTGATCTTTATATTTAGGGATTGAACAAACAAGATATAACATATTAGTTAGAGCTTTAGACCTGTTGGTAAGTGGTTTATGTTACAGAGCTCAGTTGTGCTGAGTAAAACTCTCGGCTGGCTGTAATGTTGACTTTAAATTTACTGTAAAGACATGACAGCTGTATAAATCTCATGTAACTCTATGAAAGCGTAAAAGCGTATTTCCTAAAATTTTCAACTGTAGAAAGTGCAAAATTGCACTTTAACCATAAACTCACTTTTTAAAAACAATTTTGCATCTATGGTACATTGATATCTGGCCACGTCAGAGCCTGACAAAGCCACCACCTCACACGCTTTGGGATGTCCAAACAGCTCCGAGCCAAACCCGCAGTCCTGTTCCATTTGAATCTGTTCGTCTCTCCAACAGACACACCTGCAGCGAAAGAGGAAAAGAAGCCCAACAAATGTTTGTTGGGCTTCCAGCATTACACAAAAACATCCCCAGCTTTAATGTTGTCATCCTGCCATCTTCCCCTGCAGGATACTGGGTACCATAGCAACAGTTTAGAAGGAGATGGATGATGGGACAAAATAGGGCTGACAGGAGGGAGCAGAGGACGACCGTCTTCTGCCATCAACACCAACATGGGGCCTTCCAGCTTTAAAAGCAAGAGTTGGGTTTGGTCTGAACTTTAGATGATGAAGAAGTAGTATGAAGATTTAGCATGAGTTCAGATCAACATCACTATTTTCACTTGACAGAAGAGAGTGACAGGGATCATGGGAGAGGGACTCAAGCTGAGGACACTGAGGTCAACTTGTTTTGTGTTGTCGACCTCGAGCCAAGCTGGACAACCCTGTCCAAGACTTTATCAAATCAAGAGAGATAAATAAAATTCTGCCAACAATAATAAGAAGAAAGTAGCCAAAAAGTACTGGATCCAAAATATGTATGTCAATTGTTTCAGTGATGAGCTTCAATTTGTAGCGTTTTTCATGTCCCTAAGTGTTGATTTTTGCTGATAAGGAAATCAAGAGATGCAGAGCTAAACAAATGCACAGTCATTCAAAATGAGGCGCGCAGTATTTGTTCCTGTATTAAACTGGAAGCACTCTTGTGATACATTGTGACATAATTTAAAGCAAACATGCTTAGCTTTGCATAAACAATCAAAGCTGGAGAACAATCCACTACTCTCCTATAAGGGAGGAACTTCCTTCTGATTTCCCCTACACTTGCAGGAATATTGTTATTTTACAGTGGGGGAAGTTGTTTTCGTACCGAATCACAGTCATTTTTCACGCTCCTGATAACTGCCAGGGTCCCTTTTCCCTCGCCTTGCAACATTTCCTTATCAAAGCAATTTTGTAAAACAGTTACTTATTTGGCTTTATATCAAAAGCCGTGTGAGGGTCTGTGTGTATCAAAGGCTAATCTCAAGGTTGTGTGCTTAACTTAGCTGGTTCCCAGCATAGTTGAGCCTGGCATGAGGTAGCAGGGAGCAGACCCAGCTGCAAACAGGGCCTCATGTGTGACCTGCCCCCGCCGTCCAGGGGGGAATGACTACAGGCATAGTTTGAGGTGGGGGTGGGGTTGGGGGGGTTCCCATGTCACAGCTAAGGCCGTGCTGATGTTGTAGGCATACTTTACAGCATGTTTTTATTTTTACTCCTCTGACAACCCTCTTGACTCTTCAGAGACCTTTAATTCCTGGTCCCACTCTGCTCACTGTCAATCTCTGCATCCCGGGGGTCACTCCCATCCATGGGAACATTGGTTGTGACAGTTGGATTCCCGGAGGGGATGGTACAGGGTAGATCTTGACAGAAAATCACGGCAAGGCCAGAAAGGCATAGTTTTGTAGTACGAGAATTCTGTGCTGCAGCCAAACGGAGGCGGTTTGAGGTTACGGGGGGCATTTTGTAAAGAGTGGACACTCCGCCAGCCCGCAGCTCCGTGTATGGACGAGCACGAGCTCCTTCCGGGAGCAGAAGGATGCGTCAGCTCTGCCAAGAATAGGCCCCTGCTGTGGGACTTCGACGACATAGGTGAGAGCATGAGGGCTGATTAAGGGCCAGGATGTGTGTGAGACATCCTCTGATGTTCAGGAATTGGCTCATTAAAGAGAGACATGTTGATGTTTAATAGGAATCAGCCTGCAGAATAAACAGCGGCGGTGCCTCCAGCAAATTCAAATAAACACACGTTTCATTTAGTCAACATGGAAATGGTTGTCACAAATATGTACATTTCTGAAATGTACCATTTCCTTTGCACTTGGCAAAACATTTGTCTTCCCATTAAAGGGAAAATTTGCATGAAGTATAATTTAGTCCAACCATATATTTTATAGCCTCAAACTGTAGATCAGCTTGTCACATAAAGTGATAAATATGTAAAATGCAGTTTGAACCTTTCTGAGTAAAGCGCAAAATTAGAAGCAATTAGAGAGACACTGAACATATCTGTTCAGTGTATGGTTCAGTGCTGGGGCCACATCACGGCCCCTGATTTTGTTGTTGTTTTTTTCTCTTTCCTGCCCCCCCACTTCTCATGTCTGACAAATCGTTTCCAGCTAATTTACGATGGTCAAACTGTGGGAGAACAATACCCCGTGGACGTAACACGGCGCAAGCTCTACCACATGTCCCACAGAAGAGCGAGGTGCTCGCAGGAAACACTTACTGAGATAACAAGATAGTACGGAAGGCAGGGCCATTGAAAGGCCACGCAGAGGAAAATGTCCAGCGAGAGGGGTTCGCTTTCGGCTGACCGTTAAAACTGAGCATCAAGTATTATACACATGTCCTCTGTGTTCTACATCCATCTTTTAATCCTAAGAATGCTGTGTAAAAATGTTGTTCCAGCCGTTAGTCTTTGGTAGAACAAACTGTTTTATTGAGTCATAACTCAGCTGATTGAGATATGAAATTATGGATGTTGTCCTTGCTTCAATGAGCCACTTGGCCGACCGTCAGAGTCTGTGACGTCAGGCCAGCTCGAGCCTTGCCAGGACAAATAGGTCTCCACCGAAATGATGGGGCAGCTTGGGTACGACCCCACTGCCATACGGGTGCATGTATACAGACCATTTTCACTGCCACACACACACACACACACACACACACACTGTGTTCAGCTCCGCCTCCTAGTGAGAACAAACATTTGATAAAACAGTTCAGATGCGCATCTGCAGAGGTTGATTATATGTATTTAGCCTGGATAATCATTTCTGGATCTCATGTGCACTATAATTACAGTCAGCACCTGTGCTTGGCCCACCTGCAGTCATTACCACGAATGCCAAGCAGCAATTTAAGCATAATTATATCAACAGGGGGAAAAGGAAACATTCAGCAGCACTACAACTCAATAACTTTACTATTAAAAATGCTGCTGTGTTTTCTTCTCGAGAGGAAAAGCACTGTCTCAGTAGGATTCCTGGAATAATGAACTACAAGAAAGTGCAGCATGAAAACATTTACAAACCCCCGACCCCCCAGGCAGATCGGTGCTTAAATCTTGCCAGCTGGGTTAGGGTTGAGCAATACAGGTGACACGGAGGACAGCAGGATCAAGGTTATCAGTCAGGCTAATTGATGAGCCCACTTGTTTTCACTGAGTCCGAGTATAGGCAGGAGGAGGAAGAGGAAAGCAGTCGTCAAGGCTGCCCTGTTTGTGTTGTGAGGACAGAGGTGAGAGGTCGAGCGGAGCTGTGAGTTTTTAGCTTATTAAACCCATCTCTCTTTTCTGCAAGTGAGCTCCAGGGGCGGTGAAGGGTAAGATTCGACTGTGCAGTCATTCTGGTGGGAAAAGAGAAACAGGGAAGTGGCAAGCCCTCTTAAGATCAATGAATGTGGTGGAAAAAGGAGTGGCCCGGGGCAGCCAATAGTGGCCGGGCCACAGGGAGCTGCAGGCAGATAACGTAAACAAGGAAACCACCTGATGTGAGCGGGGTCAGATAAATGCTCAGCCCTCCGTGCAGGCAGGTGCTTCCTGAGTCCTGCTCTCTCAATCAGTTGTCCTCCTCGCTCGCTTTCCTCATTCTCTTTCTGTTTTCTCAATCTGCGGCCGAAGGCTTTCCTAAAAGTATCGCTCGCAGCATGATAGCAAGGTTCTCGACCTGCAACCCACAATCACGGCCTGTTTACCTCACGCCGGAGTCAAAAGCAAACAGTCGGGGACAGTAAAATGCAGAGTGCATTGAGATTCACTGAAGTGATGACGGTCATATAGGCAGTAAAGATAAGCCCAGCTTGCTGTTTGTCACTAGGAAAGCAGACAGTGCATAATGGCTCATATGTTTTGCAGAGGTCTGTTTGTGCAGATAAAAGGCCTTTACCTTTTAAAGGGACAGTCAGGTGAAAATCGGAGACAATCTGTGTGTTTCCCCAGCTACAGATACACAACCTGAGAACACCTCTTCCAATCCAAGCTTGCCTCTCCTAC
Source organism: Centropyge bicolor (assembly GCA_037975185.1). Lineage (NCBI taxonomy): Eukaryota > Metazoa > Chordata > Actinopteri > Pomacanthidae > Centropyge > Centropyge bicolor. The sequence continues at coordinate 6,676,277 of JBBMOC010000010.1, forward strand.
TGCTCTTTTCCCTTCTCTTTCTTTTTCGCTTTGCTGGTTGGTCTGGGATTGTTTTGTGCTGTCCAATGAGGAAGGAAGTCGGTGTGAGAAAGTGCCTGTTTTTTTGAGACCAACAGGAATTGGCCTCATCACAAGCGGTTCCTTTTTTTGCCGCTGGAACAATGCACTGGCGTCACACCCCTCGACTGGACCTCGGCATTTCGCATGGAAAAATGTTCCCAGAATTCCGCTCCCAGGCTCGGGGTAAGGCCGAGGATGGGGTGAGGGTGAGAGGGCGGGAGGTGGAGGGCGGAGGGTAACGGCTGTTAGCGGAGCGGGTGACACCAAGTGACCGGTGGACACTTGTCGCTACCACAACCAGGGAAAGTAAAAGTAATGTCAACAAAAGAAGAAAAATCTTTTTACTTTCAATACAAAACTTAAATGTAGCCCCCCCTAATTTTCCTCCATAAATTACACCACTCTTCAGCAGACATGGTCAGGTAATTTCAGTAAGTAGTATTGAGTGGCAGGTCAGCTGAATGTTACTCAGGAGTTACATAAGCTTCTCATGTGCTTGCTGATGAGATTGACCACTTCTCTAAATGGGGACTGCCCACTGTTCTGATGGCTGACACTGAAACCCCGATAGTCCAGAACATGTCCCAGCAGACCAAAAGAGAATTTGTCCGACAGCCTGAAAACGAGAGCCCACTACTCCTAAGACCCATCGCTCTGAACATAAACACTCCTCCACACATCACGTTAGTGTCAGTACTCCTTTTGGATCTGAAAGATGTGCAACAAGCAATGCTCAAAAACTACAAATACTACACCCATGTATACTGATAAAACACTCAAACCTCTGCTCATACAGAGTTTATGGCTTAAACAATAATCTTATGTTCTTATTTACTGACACAGTTGTGAAGAAGAAGATATGGCTTAAATGAATTTATTTCTGAAAATATTTTTTGTTTCTTTGTTTGCTGTGGTGGATGATTGTCTTATTCTGCATGCATTTCACCACATTTAAGATTTTTTTTAAAAAGGTTCTAATATATTCTATATTCATATAGACTATGTAATATGGTTGGTATCAGTGTATTGCACTGCACTGGTTACTCTGGTTCTACAGCACAGAGCTGCAAGATAAGCATGTTACCCCTGCTAAAATGTGCAAGGTCGGCACTTGTGATATCAGTGTCATTCATCACCCTGGCTAATAAATCATCATGAGAGTGTATGAGAACACAAACTCAGACCAGAAAGATTAATTTGCACAATACATTTAACTATTCATCTCAACCCATTAGAAGTGCTCCAGCTTTGAAAGAAAACATCAGAAATCCATATGTGTGCATCTGAGAGCGGCATAACGGGCATCGTTATGTCGCTACGCCAGCGGGCGACGATGAGGAATCACTCCTCCGACACATTCGTCTTTTCCTCATAAGGAAGAAATCAGTTGTTTAAAATGTGAGTGCTGCGCAGCGTGATGCATTTTTGAAATGAGGGAATATAATAAGCATGACATCTATCCTACCAGTATGGTCCGGAGAGCACAGAGTTCTTGAGAGATGTCAGATATTGGGCAGAGACATGAAAATTGCCTATGAGAGCCGAGTCAGTGGAGTAAGAAGTGGGGCGACTTGGGACTCACGGGGTCAAGTTGGAACAACACTCCATGGTCATTAGGCCTGGCAGCGAGGGAGCTCCTCCTGGGCTGCAGGGCAGACTTTAGAAATTGGGCCAAATGCACCACCGCTGCAGAACAAATTCATCACTGCAAACTTGAAACCCTTCTACACAATTTCATCAGTGAAGATCCAACCTCAATGAGCCTTTACTAGACAAACAGGCTGCACCCAGGCTCCTCACCAAGCAGGCTCCCGCTGAGAGAATTAATCAAACGGCACCCAGTCGGCCCCTGTTGTCTCAGTGCGAGGCTGGGTAAGCATGAACACAAGCCTAAATGACGTCAAACATGGCGTGAAGCCCACTCGCCCGTTGACCACAGGAACACAAACCGGCCGTGGAAACGTATACATCTTCCATCTGTGCAGTCTGCTGCAGTTAATATCACGCCCGGACCTTAAGTTGACATGGATAACAATCAGTCGACACAAAAGGATTTGCATCTGTTGTTTGTCCTGCGGAGTGGAGATGGGTTTTTGTGTATGTACACAGTGAGCAGTTATGAGGTCGCCTGCAGTTCAGCTGGCTAAATGGAATCTAAACAAAAGGTCACACTTCACTCTCACGGCTGCGGAGAAAGGCTCAAGGCACAAAAAAGTGGGTTTCTCGAGAGCCTCTCACCTTCTTGCAGTACCCTAAAACATAACACTCCCACACACACAATGCCAGCAGAACAAATTCCCAACGATCCCTATTCCTGAAATCGGAAGCAAAGGTAGGAAGCTCCTCGTGCATTAGACCAAATGGGAAAAGGACAAATAGGAATTTCAAATCGCCAAAGGAAAAAACAACCTCCAAAAATACTTCTAGATCCGTCTGTATAAATAAACAATAATAAAGTGGAGAGTACTGTCGAGGTCATGTGCCTCTGGTCAGGAAGTGGAGGATGAAAAGCAGATTAGGGATCATTAAGTCTCTGGGTAATTAAACCAGAATCGCAGGCTCTTATCAAAGCGAATCACAGCATCTAACAGCGTGGCATGCCAAGGTGAAATTACTGGACGCTAATCACGCTGATGGTGTTCGGTGATTATGTTGAACTTCCCCTATGGTGACATTGAGGCCAAAATCCTTGCAACTTTGAAGATTAATATTGGGTGTTACTTCAAAATCAAATTAGATCAAAATTTCCCCTGATTCACAGAGACAGGCAGCTTCAATAAAAGACAATTAATAAGAGCTTTTTCAAAGTCTGCCTCAAGGCGCATCTGTGCCGCCAAAGCCCCCTTGAGGACACGGAGACCCCGCAGTGGGGCACATAAAGGGAATGCACCTGTTCACACCTCGTAGTAGCAGGTAGATTAGTGTGTGAATTGCGGGTCCGTGAGGCCTGAGGGTTCTCAGGCCGGCCTTCCTGATAGGCTGGCGGGTGCAGTTTTAACAGCCCTCTTCACACCAGCACGCTCTTCCCTCTCCCCCATTTATCTCTTTCCTCTTCCTGCTGTGAGGTTTTGTCTTGCGTAAAGCAATGATGCTTTGACTCTGGCTAGGGAGGATTTCCTCAAGGCTACAGTTGCTTCTTCCACTCACACACAATTAGCCTCGCGCTGGTAATCACTCAAGAACCGCTTGGACACGAAAACATGTTTGGCTTTCGTGGGAGTGTCCTTCACATATTTTACTTTCTGTTCGAGTGCGACACAAAACAGCCGCAAGCAGGGAGACGGCGACAGAAAGGCTATAAAACGGAAATGCATCTGCTTAAATGGAGCAGGATGTGACATTATTGGGCTTGAGTGACAGATGTGCTGAAGTCCGTCCCCGCTGATGCTCCATGTGTCAGAGGTGGAGCTGGTCTGTTCGGATCAATATCAAGTATTGAATGGGCCTGGTGAGGTATGTGCTGCCGGCTCATGGCACAGTGGCACACAGACAGCTGTTACACACACGGCCTGGGATCACCCTGACCCCATTTACGCACTTCAACCTGAGCAGAGGCCTTTTTTAAAAAAAATGGGTCTTGTTGAGCCATAAATTACACCCGTGGCATAAATGATGTCAAGAAGCTGCCGTCCGCCAGGCGTCTTTTCTGTCTCTCTGCCGAGGTGCTGCGACACCTACATGCATCACGCCGTGGTGTCGGTCACCAAAGTGTGTTGTTGGTTTGCGTCCTAAGGGTAGAGGAGTGCTGACACGGCTGTGTTTTGTCAACAGCAGAACAAGAGGGTGGCTGGAAAGTTCCACGCAGGCGAGGGCTCTTATTAGGCAGCCAACCATAATGTCAGGGTGTCTAAATTCAACCTAATGTCAACTGAAGGTTTGAAGGTTTAAAGTGAGTGGAAGCAGACATCCATAACAGTTTTTATACTAAGTCATATATGACATATGAAAGCACAAGTAAGCAATTATAGGTGCAGAAGTGACACATTTAATAATATTGATTAAATGGAATACACCTTGTATTGCATGATGCAGAACACATAGAAATCCCTGTGCCTTTAATCAAGTGGACATGTCACAGACATACAATCATGTTCTCACTGTAATTTCAACATTTAACCATTAGTTCAAGCACATTCAAGTCTGGAAACTCTCTTCAGCCCCCTCACATATTTTACCCCCCCCCCCCCCCAAAAAAAAAAATGCAGAGACAGTATTCGTGTATCTGAAGGCAGTGTTAAGTTAATACAGGGCAGCACGGTGCTGTGAGAGGAGGAAACCACCCCTCGCCTTTCTAATTGCGGCAGCAGGTGATTTCTCCTCCGAGGGCGACATGCTTAGATGCCTCAGATCCATTGGCAGTGCACATCAAAAGCCACATTGATTGGCTGAACAGATTGGGGCGTAGAGATCAAATGCGCTGTAAAGAAGTGTTAAACTGCTGTGCATTAAACGGGGGCAGATCTGGGGACTAAAAGGAGCCATCTGTTAGCACTGTAGCTAATTTCCTATTGCACTTGCCCAGATTGTTGATGCTGTTGGAACAGAGGCCGGAGTGGGTGCAAATCAGGCCGTGCAGCCCGGTGAAGCTCTGGATTTGGATAAAAAGGAGAAAGTGGTCTGTCCTGTCCGAGTGCATCTAAGAAGACACACGATATAAGAAAAAATGCAAAAACAAATGCTAACTCGTAATCACACAGAGCAAGATCTTTTGGCAGGTGACAGTAAGTGTGTGACAGGTGACTTTTCACATGTGTCATCAAGTTCGCTGTTCTAGTCACTTACTGCCAAGTGCAAATTAACAGTAAACACATAGTGACATTTGGTGGAGGAAAAATTAATTGAAGAAGGTCTTTGATGGCTGCTATATTGATGGGGGGCAAAGTGATCCTCATGTGTTTTGGAAATAGATGTAACAACAGTGTGTTGGTGTGACTGTCAACGCTTGGACTAAATGTGTTTTGAGTCACCTACATTTGGAAAAGTCCAGGATTGAAGAAATAGCACATCCCTGATTGAATTAAATTGTGAGTGTTTCGAGCAATGAGAGTTCAAACATCCTCATCTCATCTCTAAGTGATGAACGGCGTTGAGAAGGCGAGCTTTCCTGGGAGCAAACATTAGTCTGCCGAAGAGCCAAACAATTGCATCAGGCGGTTTCTCATAAATAGCAACTTGCCTAATAAGTCCGAGTCTAGAGGCACTTTCATACCTCTTCATTTCCCAATCAAAATGTTATTTTTAGGGGCTTGGATGCCAGCTGAAAAGCCATAGAACAATCAGAAGTCAGCTTTACCAAACACTGTCATGGAGAAAAATGATGCCCTATACGAGGCTGAGATGGAGCTGTGGTGGGCCGATGTCTGCTTCCAAGGCTGTGTTTATTCTAGAGCAACACAGCAGAAAAGAGCCCGTTAGATTACTGTTTGCATTGGCCGAGAGTAAATAACCCATACGGCTAAAATGTCCTATTATTTCAGCCCAGGCTTTCTGGCTATTTATCTACACGATAATAAAATGTGGAAAAAAAGGGTGAAATCAAGAGATTAATAGGTAAATATTGAGATAGTGTGGCGAGTGCATCATCAGAAAGGCACTTCTCCAGATCGGATCCAAGTTTTTCTTCGTGCTGCAGCAAGAATCCAAGCATGGCTGCTTGTTTGGCACAGTCCAGAGCTTTACAAGGAATTGTAACCCGAGGCACAGTTAGGAAACCTTAACCGTGGTCCATCAAATATTAAAGTGTATGGATGTTTTGACGTGTATGAAGGGAGGGCAGCAGCACCACTACACCGCACACTTCTCCCTACAAAAGAGATTGATTGGGCTCTAGAGTCCACGGCAGCTGTATAAACTAGTGAGATGCTTCATTGATAAGTGAATTAAAGTCATTTTACACACAAAACAGAGCAGGAGCACAGGATTAAACCACAGTGCAGGGCTGCATCGATCCTTCACAGGATCTGTGCCATTTAGTCAATGGTGGGAACGTCAAATGCTTCAATGCAGCAGAGCTGTGAGATGTCCGGGCCTCTTAGTCACACTGCTCCAGACTCAATAGTCCATTGTCTCTGCCCTGAAGTGGAACCTCAAACCTATAAGTCAAAGGTGGGGGCTTAGAGATGAAGTCATCTCGGCAGGAGAGCTGTTCAGTCAGACACCTTCACGGCCAGGGAACAGCTCCCAAATCCTGTTCCCTCACTGTAAATCCTCCCAGACGAGTCGGCCTGCTGCAGGGGTGATAAAGGTAACAATGCCTGTGCCCAGCATGAGTTTACATGTGATAAAAACCTATGTGGCACTTGAATTTATTTGCTCAGCGGCCTTTATATACAGCTTCGAGTTCATTTCTTCGGTTCCCTCTCGGAACAATTACACACACACTTGAAAGGAGGAAAGTTTGTTCAACTGGCTCTATAGTGGATGTTAGTTCAACAAACATTGTTATGCCACATGGAGGATACAATCTCCACTTCAATTTATACAAGTAATTGGCTTTCAATTGAGGATATTATGAGTTATGATGTAAAATAAAGTGCCCAACAGCTGGGTGCCTGCACTGGTCATGCTCTCTTTATTCAGCATAATAAACAGCAATTAATTATATGGACTTTCTTCCCCTCAGTGTATGCAACAAGGCAGCATGTCTCATATAAACTTTCCAAATAATGACTATCTAATTATAAATTAAATATAGCTTGTTTATATGGAACATGGAGCAGAACTGTAAACATTTCCCATAAAACACAATTGCATTAATATTCATTTCAAACCTGTCCAGTGAGCCCCTTTTGGCCCATCTTTACCCATTTACGCGCCAGATTTGTGCAAAAGGCGGGTTCCTCGGCTGATTTATGACCGAGACAATGTTTGCAATAAGAATCCATTATCATACAGCTGTTGTTATCTCTCGCTCCGTCCTCTCTATCTGAACCAAACACGAGAAACAAGAGAGAAAGCTGTGGGGTCTCATGCGTAAAAAGGTGTCCATGTGCGTAAAGACGCACCGACACTTGGAGAAAAGGGACTGATTTTCTATTTGTTTCTACCAAGCACGAGTCTCTGGTAGACAATAGTGGCCTGTATGTTTTTATAATTAATGATATCACCTCAGTTTGTTGTTTCAATATTCTTTATTTGGGTTAAATGGATGAGCAACACCGATGCAAACCGCAGAAAAGCTGGATCAGGTGAGGCCAAAACAGTCTCCTCCACAATCCTGATCCTCCGAGCCAAAAGAAGGTGGAGAGGAGGGTGGGCGGTGTCTGGTGGCTGACAGTGTGTGTGTGAGTGTGTGTGTGTGTGTGTGTGTGTGTGTGTGTGTGTGATGGCACCACACGGCCGTATATAAACCGGGGGGGACGTCAGACATCCTTCACTGGGAGTCACCGTGCGCTGATGCTCCGCCACACGCGCGCGTCCCCGCTGGAAAACACGAGCCTCGCATCAGTTCGGCCAAGTCAAACAGCAGCTGACCGCCACGATGGATGGGCAACAGAAAGACCGCAGACAGACTCACTTGTGGATATTGACGTTACTGATATTTGTCTAAACCCTCCAGCACTGGATAACTCGCTCTTTTCCCAACCTCCTCTGGATGCGGATCGCGGAGCTGGATCTCGATCTCTGGATGAAGGATTATATTTATTCTGATCACTCCGTTTTCAGCAGCATCACTTTGGAATAGGAGCTTTTTTTGTTGGATTTTTTAAGGATACGCACATTAAACTCTAAAGGATGGCCGTTTGGTTCACCTCTATCCTCGCAATAGTTATGACAATATTCACTCAGGTAGCATGCTTTTTATATTTGAAAATGAGCTAAATAAATGTTGCATTATTTTTTTGTTGTTGTGCTCACTTTGTGTTTGCTTCTAGGTTCTGGGATCAGGTGTGTTCGAGATAGATCTCCATCACTTTCAGAATACTAAAGGTTTGCTGGCCAGTGGGCTCAGCTGCAGCAGGACTGGCTGCAGGACTTATTTCAGGGTTTGTTTGAAGAACTTCCAGACGGTGGTGTCACCTGGACGCTGTCTATTTGGCAAAGTGACCACACCTGTTCTGGGCACCGACTCGTTCAGCATCCAGCAGGACGCCAGGCTGCGTCTGCCGCTCAACTTCACCTGGCCGGTAAGAGCACCTGTCCTGCCCGGAGGACCAATGGCTGCACAGACACATTAATGCTGAGACACTTTTAAAATGATTTACACGTGATATAATAATGAATTGAGTAGAAAAATCCTTTGAAATAGATTTTTGAGAAAATCGTTAATAGCGTGTATTAGCATTTTATAGTGCAACAAAACACTTTTAATTAATCAATGCAACAGAAATGTGTTTTAATGTCAGAAACATAGATAACTGTGTTTTCCACACTGTGTAAAAAAAATGAATAAATTGACAATTTTTGTCACATATTTCTAGAGAATTAAAGTGAACTATTTTGTAATTTCGCAACTCTTTTCAGAACCACTTCGTCAGTATTTCAGTTAAATAAAGTTTTTAAAAGTCAATAACTAAATATGGATCTTATATATTTTCATGTTTTTTTCCCTCATTCGTCCCCCACAGGGTGCTTTCTCCTTAGTAATTGAAGCCTGGTATTCTCCTGCAGCGGACCCACCTGGAGGTGAGGACACTGCCAACTCACCACTAGAGGGAGACATCACACGTGTAGCCTATAGATGACTTATCCCCTGTCACACGTTTCATCAATAAGCCTCCTTCAACCTGCTGGCAAACACATCTGGCATGTTCTGCTGTTGTTAGGATGCCTTATGAGTCACACGAGCGTTCCTTATAATCCAACATCTTCCAACACAATTGCACTTCCCTTGGTTTATTTTTGGCGTGCATGGGAAAGTGTGCAGGCTTTAAGAGAGAAGCCTTGCCAAAAAATCCCATGACAGCCCTTTCCTGGATTTTACACCTTTTTTGTTGGCTCCTTCATAGCAGGGGAATAATGTGAGAGGAAGAGGAAATTTGTGCATTGTCACACAAATCACTACAGGGATCATTGTTCGATTCATCAAATTCACCACCGACTCTTGTGCACTGATTCTGCCCTAATGTAATCTAATGTGTCTTATATGTCTGATCTTGTTTTCTCCACAGACACCACCAACCCTGAGTTCTTGATTAGTTCTTTTGCCATCCAAAGACAGTTGGGAATAGGGCCTGAGTGGTCCCAGGATGTGCAGAGGGGGACGCAGACGGAGCTCAGGTACTCATACCGGTTCATCTGCAATGACAATTACTACGGGGACACTTGTTCCAAAATATGCACACCGAGAGACGACCATTTTGGCCACTACACCTGCAAGCCTGACGGGCTCATAGCCTGTCTGCCGGGATGGAAGGGAGAATACTGCCAAGAACGTAAGCAAGAGTAAAGACAACACCATATGGACACTTCTTTTTTTCTTCTTTTGTTTGTGCTTAAAGGTCACAAGGCAGATTTTAGGTGAAGGTGCACATTGCTCCAAAGGGGACTTGGCCTTATGTTCAAATAAGAGTATATAGGCTGTGATCTACACATTATAGATCATAAAATGAAAGTTGTGCCAAGATAGCTGCATAAAGGAACATTTTTTTGGTACAATTTGTTTTTTCTTTTAGTTATTATTCCACATATTAATAAGCTGCACATTTCAGAATAAAAGATGAGTTTTGTTTGGGGCTTAAAGTTCACAAGACTCCAAATGGAAGTTGCATTAAGAGTCTATAGGCTGTCATCTATAAAATAAAAGTTGGACATGTGCACATTAAAGACACTTGTATTAAGGATCATTTGCACATTTGCATACAGGAAGATGTTTTTTAAAATTTGTAGCTGATTATTCAAAATAATAATAAGCTGCTAATTGCACATTTCAGAATAAAAGATGAGTTTTGTTTGGGGCTTTGAAGTCTAAATTACCTGTCACACGATCTCAGGTGTGTGTTTTGGGATGTGTAAGACGAGCTGTCGGGGTGAAATCTGAAGCCCCCTCGGCGCACTTTCTCTCTCCGGGTGTTAATCCAGGGCGGTGGTCGCCCAGCGGGGTTAATCGCGGCATTATCGCCCGCCACGCGTCACTAAATTGCGGCCTCTATTGTTGAAGCGGTGTCGGGCAGCAGCTGCAAACGGGGCTCGAACTGCCCACCGACAACAATGGAGCAGCTGTCCATGCTTTTTTTTTTTTTTTTTTTTTTTTTTGAGAACAAGCATCTGCTGTGCACTAACCAGCCCTTTAACACTATAAAACCATGCAAAATCAATGTTTCATACAGAACAGGCTAAATTATGTTTTTCCATTGAAATAGTCAGGTAACAGGTTTTATTGAGCAAAGAGAAGCATTGAAAAGCCTCATTAATAGCTTGTTATAAATGAATTAGAAACCTTGAGATTTAAATATCCCTTTCTTCTTCTTCTTCTTCTTTTTTTTTTGCAGCTGTCTGTCTTGAAGGGTGCAATGAGAGGAATGGAAACTGCACATTACCTGGAGAGTGCAAGTGAGTGTTCAGTGACTTGTGTGTTTATTGCCTGTTCATAATTGTCTAATTAAATATTCATTTCTGCTGACTGGCATCAGGAGAACTGCCAAAACTCACAGAGCACACCAGAAATAACACATTCATTAAGATAAACTATCAGATAATCTCTAAGCAGAATTATGTCACACATTGCAAAACATGTATTTCTGGGATGTATTTCTTATATTTTGAATTTAGCTTTAAAGCTATGGCACAGTGTGTAAAATATTGCAGTGTGAGCCAACAGTCATGTTTTGTGTGTGAGCAGATGCAGAGAGGGCTGGCAGGGCCTCTTCTGTGATGTGTGTAAACTCCATCCATCCTGTAAACATGGTACCTGTAAAGAGCCGTGGCAGTGCACCTGCAAGGAAGGCTGGGGCGGCATCTTTTGTGACCAAGGTGCGTATAGCTGCCTCTGTCTCTAAAATTGCATGCAAAGAAACGTGAGTGCTGTAGATACAATAGTTTCCACCCGTTCGTTTACAGATCTCAACTACTGCACCCACCACAAGCCCTGCGCCAACGGAGCCACGTGCATGAACACAGGCCAGGGCAGCTACACCTGCACCTGCCTGCCAGGCTTCACCGGGGTCAACTGTGACTTGGAGGTCAGGGAGTGTGACAGCCAGCCCTGTCGCAACGGAGGCCACTGCCTGGTGAGTCCGGAAGTCTCTCTCTCTCCTTTCCCACAACACAGGCCTTCCTGTTTTTGTTTTTGCCTCAGTCTATCTGCTAGTCCAGGAGGATGCTATCGATTGTCAAGTCAGTAGATGACCCAGTTCACAGAGCACGGACTGTAAATAGAATTCAAACCGAGGATAATGGGGTTCTCTGGGGCAGTCGCGAACAGGATATGATAAAACAAAACATCTGACGGGGGAGCTTTTTGATAAACTTTATATCTTTTCCCCCTGCAGGACTCTGAGAATGGCTATAGGTGTGTGTGCCCGCAGGGGTTTGAAGGGACACACTGCGAACACAGGATGCTGACCTGCGCAGATAAACCCTGCTTTCATGATGGCAAGTGCAAAGAGAGGGACGATGGGCATAGCTACACATGCGAGTGCACACCGGGCTACACTGGACTCAACTGTGAGATGAAAGTGAATAAATGTACCTCGCTGCAGTGCGCCAATGGTAATTCATCGTTTTCTCAACATCAAAAATAATCCCTCCCTTTCTGTTGATTTGTGTTTGAAATGGTGTGAACCTCGAGGAAGGTAACGCTGGTTTTGTTTTGCACAGGTGGACATTGTGTGATCCAAGGTGACCTCCGACTGTGCAGCTGTCGCTCCGGCTTCACAGGTCTGCGCTGCGAGATCAACATCAACGAGTGTGCCAGGAACCCCTGCGCGAACGGCTCCACCTGCATAGACCGCATCAACGACTACACCTGCACCTGCCCCCCAGGTTACACCGGCCGCCACTGCGACAAGCCAACAGACCGCTGTGCCTCTCAGCCCTGCCTCAACGGTGGGACCTGCACCATCGGAGAAAAAGGCAAGCCCAGCTGCACCTGCCCCGCCCAATACAGTGGCCCCCAGTGCCAGTCCGACAACGTGCCTTCAACCAACACCCCCAGCCCCAAAACAGGCTGGGAGTCCAATGACAAGTTGAGCCTGGCAGCCATCATCTTGGGAGTGGGCCTGGTGGCTGCTCTGGTGCTTCTCTGCATGGTGGTGGTGGTGATACGTCACGTCAAGAAACAGAGAAACGAAGGGCAGGACTCTGAGACCATGAACAACCTCTCCAAGGGTGACTTTCAGAAAGAGAACCTCATCTCTACTCTAGAACTCAAGAACAACAATAAAAAGGTCGAGCTGGAGGTGGACTGTCCCAGGGAAAAGTCCAATCACAAACACAACAACCACTACCACCTGGACTATAAAACCTCCACGGGGTACAAGGATGAACTGTCTCTTTTGGACAAAGATGAAAACTGTGAAAAAACAATAGAAGAAAAAAAGCATTTGACTAGAATGTACAGGTGAGTGCACATGCATGGTTATGGTTATGTTGTTGCAGGTTCTGACAAGTGCATAGGTGATTGATTTTGCTCTTGTGCTCAATGACTGACATGATTTATCTTGACTCCACAGTGAAAGGCCAGAGTGTAGAATATCAACAATATCTTCCAGAGATTCAATGTACCAGTCTGTCTTTGTAATAGCAGAGGAGAAAAACGAATGCATCATTGCAACTGAGGTAAGTTTTTTTTCATAATGAAGCTATGTTGTTGCATGACCTTTATTATTAACCAGAAAAAACATTTTATGCCATTGTTTCCGATATTTACTGAAATAGTCATTGGACTTTTTTCTTCTTTTCCAGGTATAATAAATAGAAGATATTATTCACTGTCAACATTGGATTTCTTGTGGACTGTTTACAAGTGTGGAGAGACTGGGATTTATTTAAATGCAAGTTGCTGCTCTTGAAAACTTGATAACTGGATGGAGCCGGTGTGCTCTTTGAACTCAATAGAACTAAAGCTACTAATCTTTGTGAGAATGTAAAGACTGCGGGAAATAATGCGCGTATCCGACGTGTCGGACGCGCCTTCGACTCGAACCCTCATCTGCTTCATCCGAGGTCATCCAAGGGCTTCAGGCCAAAATGTTTATGCCTGCGTGTTGATTAGAAGAAGAGGACTATCTTGATGTGCTCCTCTCCACCTTATTGCAGTAATCAGCAATCAACAAATCAACTTACTGCCAACAAGCCTGTGGAAGGAACGAGCCTTTTCCTTTTTCTTTTTTTTTTGTGGCCTACAATGCGCTATGCAAACAAAAATCAGCATTGTGCTAAATCAAAAAGCGACAAAAACTACTGAAAACGGTTCATTTTTGAAGGATATTTAGGGTTAGCAGTTTTGTAAATCCTTTTTGTTTTTATAAAGAATGTATGCAGCCTAGATCACAAAGCCTTATATATGTGTTTAAGAGAAACATTGTGCCCCGCCTTATCTCGATTCCTGTAGCAAAATGGGTCAAAAGATGCAATACGCTGTAGCTCCATGCAGGGAAACTCGTGATGAGGCCATGTTTTATCTTAAGCAAAAATCACCCTTAAATAAAGACAAAGAAATACATGAAGTGACTATCGTACCAAGGACGCCTTCAAAGGAAATTACTGAACCAATAATGTTATTTTGTAAGATTAGTATTTCATAAGTAATTTAAAAATATGAAGCACTGATCTTTCTCTTTCTATGTTTTATAAGATTATTTTGTATATACTGTATATTTATATGTATGAACATCTGTTTTTAAGTTGACACCCAGAAAAGGTGAATTTATTTTTAAAGTGTTGTTGGTGTTTTATTTTATTAAGTTCTTCTTTTTTTTGTTATAAAAAGAAACAATGGATACATATCTGGTACACTGTTTGTTGCTCTTCAATGGTTGAGTGTACATGTGGTCAAATAGAGATCCTAATTTAAATGTTGGAATCATCTAGAAACTTTATTTGTGTCAGCTGGTGTGGAAGTGGCTTCAACGTCTATAGATACAGTCATATATTTGGCCTGGTAGCATTTCTAATGATTCCATGTCTATGTCCATGACATCTGTGTCAGTGTGATGTAAAAATCAATGTGCTAGCAATCATTCAGTGGACAGTATTGTAATTGGCAGCAATGTAAGGAATTACTCAAACAAAAACATATATATTTAAAAAAAAAGCATCTGTATGTGAAAATAAAGAATCCTTGTGGTCTCTCTACAGAACTTAACCGCCTCTGAACTGCTGCAGTATCTCTAGAGATCATATCGCTGTGCTCTTAGGTGCAAAGCACTGGAGATTAGATGTGATCTCTGATGATAGAGTTATCTCTAATGGTTCTGGTTGTAAACTGAAAAGGGAGAGGGAGTTGAAGTGAGATGAGAGGGACTCTACAAAACTTGACATATGCTTGCACATGTGTCAATGAGAAAATCTGCATATACCCTTTCATTTCTGGAGCATGAGCACAACAAACAGGGGCCCCGCAGCCCATGAGGCAGAGGCCCATAACAACCCGGCAGACAGCAACAAATTAGACAAAAGCAAACATGCTCTCTCGTACATCCAAAAAAACAATGAAGCATGCAGTGTCATATATAGTTGACCTCTATGTGCATCTAAATGGTTAAATAGTGTTTCTTTACAGAGGTCTAGTGGTTGCATTTCACATAATAAAACAAAATTTAATCTTAACCAGGGTTTGGAACTGTTTCTCCATAGATGCATCACAACTTGTGACTCAAGCCGTTTTTTATTTCTTTGACCTCTGCCCCTCTGACAGCTTGAGTCCACCACTGCTGTTCTTATTCACCTGAGCTCCTGCTGCTAATATCAAAGCTCCTCTTTAAAGCTTCAAACCTCAGGAATGGAGCAATGTTTTCTACTACCACTTAGGGGCAGTAAACTTTATGTGAAGTTGGAGGGGAAAAGTTCTCCTCCACTTTCACATCTTCACTCATCAATGATCATGCACAGTGAGTGACAGGCAGAGGACGAAGGAGCTCGAGCAGTCATTCATGAGCGATCGGCCGGTGTGGGTACAACGGCGTGTCAGACTGAGCTCAGGAGAACACAGACACTTAATGAGCTTAAGAGAGCACAGATATAACAGTCGCAGCTATTTATAGGTAATGTGATTACCTGCTGGACTCTCTCTGGCTGTTTGACACTCAAGGGTACAAAGGTGCTCCCATGTTTTTTTTTTTTTGTTGGTTTTTTTTAAAGAATATAATGGTGGTAAAAAAAAAAAAAAAAAAATAGGCCTATATATGCATAAACCTATACGCCTTTGACCATGATGTGTAAAATTAGAACTGCTGTGGGGGAAAAATTAAATCCCTGTAATGCAAGATGAAAGAAAGAAAGAAAGAAAACAAACAAACAAACAACAAACAAAAGAATGAAAGATAGAAAAACAACCAATCAACCCAAGAAAGAAAGAAAGAAGAAAGAAAGAAGGAACAAAAGAAAAGGAACCAACCAAAGAAAGAAAGAAAACAAACAAACAAACAACAGAAAGAATGAAAAACAAACAAAAAATTAAAGAAAGAAATACAATCAACAAAAACAGACAGATAGACAGACAGAAAGAAAGAAAGACAATCAACCAAAGAAAGAAAGAAAGACAGTCAACCAAAGAAAGAAAGAAAGAAAGAAAGAAAGAAAGAACTAACCAACCAACCAAAGAAGAAAGAAAGAACAAATAAGTGTGTCTTGTGTATCCAGAAGTTCAGTTTAGTAAAACCACATGACATGAATGTTTTGGATAATTTACCAGTTCAAACTGGAACAAACAACTTTTCCACATTTCTTGTGCCAAGGATGTCTGGAGACATGTTTGTTTTCTCGACGATCACTGGTTAAGCGTTACCACCAAAATGATTCCGATTGGCTTACCCGCTATCTAGTCCCGCCCCCTCTGCGATTTAATTGGCGGAGACCGATTCGCTCTGACGTGTTCTGAACAACAAATGCACGTGTTGGTGGCTCCAGAGGTGAAACGCACAGCATCAGGACATCCAAACGGATTTTTAAATCACATTGATCACAATAATAGACGTCTCTCTACAAGACTGCAGTAATATTTCTGCCTTCAGTTCTTTACATTAACCACAGTGGATGTATTGGGATGTATAGGGCAAGAGGAGCGGAGGAAATATTGGACAGCAGCCACTTGTTGACTTGTTAAAAACACAGCCAGGATCATCTCTGACAACAATGAAACCTCAGGACATCATCAAAGAGAAGAATAACCTGTGGATCTTTGGTTATGGCTCCTTAGTGTGGAAACCTGATTTTGCTTACAAGAGGAGCAAAATCGGCCACATCACAGGGTACAAGAGGCGATTCTGGCATGGGGATGATTTCTATCGAGGAGACAAGAAAAAGGTGAGATACAGTTTCCTCTAAGAGATGTATTTTATATTATAGTCCCCTCCAGCTGCTTCAAGCACTTTCTGATGATTTGTTATTATTATATTTTATTAGAATAATCTCATTTATTCTTATAATGATCTCATTTATTATGTAGATCTGTTTTTGAAATGTGAAAATGCTGCTTGTTGCAATCTGCTGAGTAATCATGTCCTCACTGTGTGTCCTTGCTGTCCACAGCCAGGCAGAGTGGTCACACTAGTGGAGGATCAGGAGGTAAGTGGCCTTGTTTTGGAAGCTCCCAGTCTATTTTGATCCTGTCTGCAGCATGCACTAGCGACTGTGTTCTCTATAGTCCTACCATTACCTCCTGGGAAATGTTATCTTAACCAAATCAGTAGAAGTGAACATATCTTTTTTGTATTTCTTTTATTTGTAAATGATCCATTTAAAACCACCCACTAGTAAGACCTACTTTATGATCAGTATTTGTTCAAATTATTATATCCAGTGATGATGAGATAAAAATAGGTGAAGCCATAACTTCTGCCTTTACTCAACACACTTTATCCTAATGTCATTCTAAATTAAGCCATGAAACATTTATATCAAGAAAAAAAAATACCATAACTAAGACTTGAAAGGGTCAATTTCAGAAAGACTAAGTGCCTTGTTGGCAGAATATTCATATTTGATCTTTTACATATTCTACTTGACATGTCCAAACATACTGTATTTGTTCTATCATTAACATCCAATCAAACTATGCTAACAACTGTATCTCCCCTCCATCTGTTTCCCTGCAGGCTTGCACATGGGGAGTGGCCTATGAGGTGACTGACTCCCAGATCGAAGAATCCCTCCAGTACTTAA
Source organism: Centropyge bicolor (assembly GCA_037975185.1). Lineage (NCBI taxonomy): Eukaryota > Metazoa > Chordata > Actinopteri > Pomacanthidae > Centropyge > Centropyge bicolor. The sequence goes on from JBBMOC010000010.1 coordinate 6,693,599, forward strand.
ACATGAGAGAGATGGTGTTTGGGGGTTACATTACAGAGATGGTGGAGTTCATCCCGAAGGAGAAGGGCCTGGCTCCTCTGTCGGCCCTCGTTTACATCGCCACTTCTGACAACCCCATCTACCTCGGCCCGGCCTCGGACAAGGAGATTGCTGCCCAGATTGCCGTCTGCAGGGGCAAAACAGGCCACAATATCGAATACCTGGTTCGGCTGGCAGAGTTCATGAGGCTCTACTGTCCCGAGGTAGAGGATGAACACCTTTTCTCCATCGAGGCGGCTGTTCTGAACATTTTCCACGACTGTGGAGGGATCAAATCCCAAGACCAAAAACCTCTACTGCTGGGAGGGATATGAAGATTACATAAGACACTCCATATAATGAAAATGGTGTTTTAATGCTGGGTGAAGGGAAATCGTGCAACATTTGTTTAAGGGTATTTGGTGCTTGTAAGAGAAATACCCCATGTAATGTCAAGGAAAATATGACAGCGGGGACATTTTCGGTGGTTAACTATTTTTAAGTCGTAACATAACCTCTCAGACTTATCTCATGTTCCTCATCGCTCTACTTCTCACTCTGCTTGCGACCTTCTCACTTCACATTTCTGGACTTTGAAGACAGAGGGTATAAAATATGTACTGCAGGTTATTCAAGCCTTACTCTATACAAATTCCAGGAGCATGTGATGCTTTTAAAATTTCATGCAAAGAGATGACTTCTCTTTTGAAATACACGTCTTACACCCTTGTTTTAAAAGGGTTTCAGAAGTGATTGTATAGTGTGCACATTTTTAAAATGTTTTTAATAAAAACACTAAACTGTGTAACAGTAAATGTTTCTCATTTGTAGTTTTCTTTGGATCTCACATGCTGAGAGTTTCAACAAGCCTCCTATATAGTCTCCTATATAGTTTGCAGTTGAATGCTTGATCATATACAGACTCCCTCTTGCCTCATGCTCCCACATCACGTGGCCGAGGAATGCACAGCTGTAGCCTCTGGCTTACAGGAAATACTGACCTTTCCTTACAGAGCTGTTAACTGCACAGGCCAAGCAGCTCTTAGACAGCTATGCATTTACACTGAATCATGCATTGACTGTATAATACTGATACAATTGATTTATTCTGTGGACCACAGAGCTGTGCTGTGCAGTTCTTGAGACAGGATCTATTGGAAATACTGCATGTCTCAACCAGCAGGCTATGAAAATATTTTCCTTCATGATGCCAGGATCGCCGGGGTCTGCCAGGCGTAGTGGTGGGTCCAAAAAATCTATTTCACATCCCAATATTTCCAAAGGAAACAAATATGTCAGGGTGAATTAAATGGGAATGCATATAAATCGAGGCACAAACGTCTAGAATATTTCATTTGTGGTTATGGTTAAGAAATACATTCAACTTATTTTACTCCGTCTCAGAGGACATTTAAAGGAAAAATCAAGCATAAATCATGCAGCACTTGTGTGATGTCCAGTGGTGTTGGTGTTGGTGGAAATCTGCACACAGTCAGCTGTGTAGGAAACCACACACCATGGAAGCCTGCCTGCTCTTACTGTATAGTCAGAGCACATAGGGGCTTAAATGGGGGGTGGGGCTGCAGATAAGGTTTCATTCCCTATTTGAGCTTTGATCACGTTACCATAACATGTGCACATGCCACATGTCTGACATTTTTTTTCTTTAAAAAAAAAAGGCGGTTCGTCCATGGTTTAACAAGCCCACATTCTAAGCATAACATATCTGTGGAACACTGCTCTACTTTCCTAGAAACCAGCGCAAAACTAGGTCAAAGGTGTGAGCTGAGACAGAGAACATACAGTTCAACAAGCGCTCACATGTGCAGGACACATAATATGGAAAGGCCTGGGCAGAAAGTCTCCTGGCGTGGACACATTACATAACTAAAACACTATGTCCACTGGCTCTGATATATGGAGGAGTTGTTTGTGTCCTCTGCTGTTGCAACTGAAAAACACATCTTGTTATCTGTACTGCCTGAGACACTGTGTCTCGTTTTCAATGAAACTAATGAGATCCCGACAGACAGCAATGAGTCAACAAATGTTTGTTTGTGGTTTCCAACATGACGACAAGTTAGCACGTGAGACATGCCAACATGTTTTGATGCAAAGAGAACACAACAAAAATACCTGATGACTCAGGGAATTTAGTGTACTACCTGCTTCCCAGCCTACGCCCTATTCTTCATTTTGTCCTCTCTAAGTACATGAACAGCTAATCTCTTATAAAATTTGTTTCTTCATATAACAGATCCAAAGGTCACTCTCCCCACTCATAACCAAAGCACATGGAAAACTACAGCTACAGAGTCTGATACTCGATAAAGGCTGTTAAAATGTGTTTATGAGGGCTGAAATGAGTGTTTATATATCTGTTTGCACTTATGCTGCTTTGAGCATTATGAATCACGACTCACTCAGGCACTTCTCATTAGTGACAGAACAGTAAGGAGAAGTAAATCAATAAATGCCCCTGACCACACTGTTAGGGCTCCTAGGAGACATGCAAAGGGAACATAGTTAGAGGTTACTTCCTCACAAAGAGCTGGAAAATGTGTCCATATGTCTTACCTTGACTGTACTTCCTGTAAGCATTCACAGCGAATATGCTGAGGCCGTATAAAAATCTCATATAAAATCTATTGATATGAAATTTACCATTCATATAGTTGGTGCATCCTATGCACTTTGACGCCCCTGATCAATATTAATATCCTTCCTGAGGTCACATACTCTCCAGGAAAAGATGTCAGTCATTATCTTGTGAACAGAATGCACACTGATAATGAGGAACGCACACACACAAAGCAGAGATTGAGGTCACGTCCTAAGGATGTGCGTACGGCCTGTCGCCACCCAGAGCACCGCTCCCACGTCCCCAAAAACCTCATTCCTCCTGATACATGTTGGAGCCTCCACCTGCATGCTAATGTGTACCTAGTCTGAACCCTGACCCCTGACCTTGGCTTGGTCAGTGCAAGGCTGAAGGTCACCCTGGAAGTGTGTTAAAGAGAAAGTGATTGGGCCACTAATGGAGTCTATCCACTTTAGATCCTTAGCCTTCTGGTATTGAGAGGTCAGCTCTGTCCACCCCTGCCAGTGGACACAGAGGCCACTTGACCACAAGAGGAAGCTCGTCCATTAAAAAGCCACAAACAATGGCTAATGATTTGGCAGTAAATTAAAACTAATGTTCCATATGTTGTATATTTTAGTAGAAGACCAGCTTTCTGAATGCTCTGATCAAAGGACTGAACCTGGGTTACAGCTCGAGGCTTGGGCGTGAGCTGCTGCTCCTCCAATTTTTGACACAGGAGAGAAAGAACACTGTTTGGACTCACCCTTCATTGTGCAATAATAAATACCATTCATCATTCAATTCATCATCACCAGTGGTTGCAGTAAAAATTGTTTCTTCTCATCCAACTAGAAAATGACTCACACCCGGAGGATCTTTTAATTCAATCTGTATGGAGCAGGACTGGGGACTGAACCGGGCCTGACAAAATTAAACTCCAGCCAGAGAGCTGCCGTCTGCTTCATTAGCCCGCTCCATCCCCGAGGAATGGCACTTTTGCTGCTCTTAATTTCATTTCCCTAATCTCTTTAACAGTCAAATACATCACATCTGCCAGCGCCTGGCTCAGGGGTGTCAGGCCCAGAGGGGAAATGGCACAGTGAGATCCTCTGTGAGCAAACTTTTTATCCATTTTAACTCAGTACACCGCAAGTATTTTGGCATTGTACACACTGCATTTTGTGCTGTGTTTTGTATAAACATGAACCAAGTCCTTGTTGTCCTGGTGAAAATCATTACTAGTCAAGCACCATGCAGCCTATCATAACTAACACTGATGAAGAGGGAACTCACAGTTGCATGTGATCTGAATGATGCTTTTTGTTTGTAGGTCTGCATGGTCTCAAGGTCCTCCTCAGAGCTGTTAAAGAAATATGCCACCGTCTTTTTTAAGTGCAGGACATTTTCTGCCTCTCTGAAATTCTTCAAACTGGGACATGACAAGATTTACAGCCTCGCTGGCACGTGCTACTACCTGACTATCTGTGAACCACTGATGCTGTTTTAACACATTTGGTTTTTGGCTTTCTACTTACAAAGAGTTTTTAACTGTTTTTGAAACAATCTTAATTGTGATGCCTGTATATGACCTACAAAAGCACACAAGAAGATTGGCTGTATCTATATAGTTATTCTTAATGTCTGGCACTGGGCCCGATCACCACAAGATCAGACAGAACCATTGACGAAGAGCCTATGTTTCCATTTTCCCAGGTAAAGTTTTGCAGTGAGTAATTCGTTAGTCACTTAAATATGATGATAGCGATGAAGTGGTGATGATGATTACATAACATATTTTTTATGTTATTGATGTTATGTTACATTTGGTGGTTATTGCTCATACTGGGGCAGTGTCTTTGTTACTTTTGGTCTCAGCCAGGCTAAGCAGCTGCTGGGTGTAGCTTCATATTTGGCAAATCGATCTTCTTATGGAACTTGCAGCAATTAAGCAAATAAGATTATTTCCCAAAATGTCAAACTATTTCTTTCAAATGGCTTTCTGGGATGATGTGGTGGACTAATTTGTGCTGTGACAGCTGTATCAAGGGCCACAGAATTTGGGAATTTTTCCAGTGGTTTATTATGTTTTTGTTTCAGTTTTACTGTGTATCAGTCATGAGACCAGACTAAACCTTTTCTTAAAAGCATATGTAAGCTGACAATGGTATTAAGGGGAGGAGAGGTAGCAGGGTGTGCATGTACTTCCTGTCTGCTTGGGAGGAATGCCAGGAAACATCCACCTCAATGAAGCTGTCGTGCCTTACGTCTGCAGATGTCACAGAATGACAGCATGCATATTACCGCAGCTGTAATTACTGTGACGGCAGAACAATCAGGTGAGTTAGGTTGGGTTTTTTTGGTGGCTTCCAGTGCCAAGTACTGCGCTGCAATGACATTTGGCAAACAATCTATTACAGTTATGGATGTGAACTCATTTGCCCTTCAGTAATATTTGTCAGTCGTTTGTGTCCTTAATCACTGATAAGCCAGTAACACACATCCCAGCTGAACAGTCAAGTTTCGGCCAGAGAGGGTGTCAGTGCAGTGTGTAGTAATCACACTCTGTGCAGAGACAGACAGGTACATGTTTTGCTAATAACAACCCGCAGTGTTTGTATAGCATTCTGTTCCAAATGTGGAACTCAACAAAGATCACTTTAACATTTGTTCTGGGTTGGGTCACTTGATTGCTGCCTTTCTCTATGGATGTCAGCATGTGCCAAATGAAATATTGCACAATATTTCCAACTCGAGGAACATACCAGAACTGGTTTTAGACCTGGGCAGGTGATAGACAAAGAAAGCAAGAGAACAATAACAGCGTCAAGAAAGATAACATAAACCTTTATTAGTCCCACAGTGGGGAAATTCACAAACAAACTCTGGAACTAATGATAGTGTGGCGTAAATCTTCCTTTCTCTAACTTTGGTCGAATAATAGAAGATTCATTTAGAGGTTTAAATGTTTTGCACGCCTCAAAAAAAAAATTCCTCTCAGACAATTAATTTCACTTGAAGATGAACATTAAAAAAAAAAAAAAAAAAAGAGGCAAACTTGATGTGAGTCTTGGTGGGTTATGGTCTTCGGTGGAAGTAATACAGATGAGGCTCCAGCCCCCCCTGTTGGCAGATACAAGCTGGGTGTAAACAGCAAGCACAACTTAGAGGTGAAAGTTTGATATGTGTAGCCAAAATTGCTCTATGCAATAAAATGTATTTGGGCAATCCAGAAGCACTCATACTTTGTGATACACACTATGTCAATATTCTCTTTACTTTAAACTAAAACATTGTGGTGCGTCCAACCTTGCAGGGCCTCTCAAATGGGAACAACAACACCTCGTGAAAATACTCGTCTGACTTTCTTACCCACTGCTCGGCCCTGACATTTGCCTTTAAAGACGGCCCTGACATTATGAGGACTCTCCGCTCTCAGGTACTCTGACTCACTTTCTTAGCCAGAATCAAAAGGCCCTGGAGGTTTCCTGCCATCTTTCTCTGGAGTGTTTTCTCTCAAAGAACAGGAAAGGCAGCTCTGTTTCCCACACACTCACAGAGGTTCGATATCAATGCCATTTTACAGTGTGACCACCGCAGCACACAATCAAGCAGCTGCGGAGTCATTGTGAGAGTCTCGGAGGATTTGTGCTGCGATATCACACCAAACGAATGAAGCTTTTTTTTTTGAGGCAACATTATGGTTATAGACTCTGTCAGCTTAGAATTGTCTGATTATAAAGTCTGCTCATGTTTTTCAAACATCTGTGTTGAGTCATTTGTTCTTTCGTTTGAGTCTCCATAAAGTCAGAAACCACAAGCATCTTTAGTCTTCTGCCCATTCTCTTTCTCTGGAACATTTTTGTTTCGCTACACAAGCATCCGCACTTAGTTAACACATTAAGACAAAAGCCAATTTTGCAATCTATTAATTACAATCTCATCAACAGTATCACAAACACTTTTTTAAAGCTTTAATTTTTTAATCTGAGTCACATGTATAATGGCAAGTAATGATGTTTTTTGTGCTTGTTTGGAAAAGGTTTCTCCCTTTGAAAAAATTGTGTTCTCATGTTAATCAGCCAATTGCGACGGAGTTTCCTGTTTAAACAGATTCTAATCGAGCTCTGAAAGAACATATGCTGCTATGTGGATTGATGTGGAGCCAATTGAAACTAAAATAAGAAGAAAACACAGATGCTTCAAAGGCCAAAGGGCGGGAACCCCTGGTGATATTGTTATCAGTTCCCTGTAATGCATCAGATCAAACATGCAGCTCTGGTTTTTCCTAGTATTTTTACACTGAATCATCATAACTTGAATGGCTTCTTCAGTTCTTGTGGCATCTTGTCATTTTGCATGCCGCTAACGTTTCGTATAATTCATAGCCCTTCTGTTGACTGTTTCTAACCGGGAAGCAAATCAAAATACACGTCACCACACCTGCCCTGGCTGGAAAAAAACAAATGTCAGGTTTTCCATTGACACACATTAAGGTCTGTAATGACAGCAGTACCATCATCAGCCGCACATGATAATGGAAAAGGGCGGAGCAATATGAGTTCATAATGTCTGATAGAAACTTACAGAGATCACGAAAATATGAGAGGCTGTAAAAAATGATCACAGATATTCATACCAGTGGATGTATTTATGTTGATCTACTCCTATTATATTTCTTAATTTTTTAAAAATCCCTTTATCAGTCCCACAATGGGGAAATTACCATTCAGGCTGTCACTACAAGGCGCCAGCACACTCATGCAGGTTCATGAGCATACCCCGGGCAGGGATTGAACCCTGGTCTCGGTGGTCAGAGCACCAAACCCTAATCACTGGACAACCACCCATAAATGGGGGAGAACACTCCTGTTAGAGAGGGATGTAGTTTATTTACCATTTTATTTGTTTTCCAAGTTTTGTGTTTAATATGTTTTTTCATATACATCCTAAAGCAGCATATACAGATGTAAAGCAGCACATACAGATGTTTCTCATGTGAAATAATTACAGCTCTTTCAACTTGTATCCTATATTATCTCATTACACATTTTACAGAAATTGATTGAGAAAATACATTGTCAGGGCCTTTAATTTGCATTAAATCCATCATGGTATTAATTCAAAGTCCTCAAGCAGATCAGCTGGAGGAGACTTGTGTGACTGTTCTGGAGCAGGGCTACTTTATATCCCACGATGCACGGAGGACAGACCCCCTGCGATGCTCTCTGGAGGGTAAAGTGGGATTAGTCCGCTGCTTCTGGACCCCCGCCAGGGTTTAATGGAGCAGGAGTAACTAAATTGACGGGGATGCTTGGTGGCCGACAAAAGCCCAAAAACACTTAGGCTTTACTTAAAAAATTGGGCCATGCTGACTTACCCTAAGCTGATTCAGATCCAAATGATACAATGCTGGTTATTACATTAATTCAGATTAACTGCAAGTGCACTGATCCAACAAACAAAAAAAGGCATGTATATCCTCATTCACACCATCACACTGTATTCACAGACTCAGTTTATGCTTTCCTGCAATAACTGGCTACAAGTCAAGAATGTGAACAACAGGGGTCAGCTAGGAGGTAGGGCCCGGGCGGGGGAGATCCACAGAGGTCTGAATTCCCATGAATCACTTGGTGCAGTGACCAGAAGGTGCTAGAATTCGAGCTGACCTGGGAAGGAGGCTGTATCCTGTTGCTAATAAGCTGGAGAGATAGCTACGTGGTATGACTCTCTGTCGGAGCACAAATCTCAAAATGGCGCTCTGGCAAAGAAAACTAATAGACATTTGTGGTCCTCAGAGGATGAATCCTGATGACTTTGGTGATCCCCTGACTTTTTTGTGTCATACTGTGGTTTTGAAAAAAGTACCAACAACTATTGTTTGCAATGTTTTTCATTAACATTAGCACAGATTCATGGTCCCCTGAGGATGAATTGTAATAACTCATCTTGCACCATCATCAGGCTAAAGTTTATTTTTGTTGCAATCCTTTCTTTGCTTATGACTAAATGTCTGCAAACTTAATGACAACCCTGTTTGCTTCAGTTGTTGTTCAGTGCTAATTAGCAAGTTAGCATGCTAAGAAGCTCATCTAGAATAGTGAACATGATAGAAAACAAAAGCATGTTATATTTGTCATTATCAGCATGTTACATATTTTTGTCTCTGATGCTAATTGTAGCACAAGTGTCTAAAATCCGAATATAGGTTGGATGTAATTTTCAATTGTTTGCTTAATGTGGAGTAATATTTAGTGGCTGAACTAAAACGGTGGTGCATCAGTAAAGAGGCTGAAAACTTAACTCCATGCTCTCTAGGCAATAAGTGCAAGTCATCAGCGAACACAAAGCAAATTAATCCACCACAATCTATGTTTCGTGTCAAATTCATGCAAGCAGGTCACAACCTTTGACACGGGTCTGCAAACAGTATTCCAGAGATTATGGTGGATATATGTCTAGCAAGTAACAGTGTGTCCCAGTCGTGAACTCAAGGTCGCACCTAGGAACTACAGAAGGAGAGGGAAAGGGTTTCTATTATGTGAGGTCTCTCTGTGATGGAAGCACGCGTCCTGCTTTAATCCTCACCACTTAAGAGCCTTGGCTATATCTACTTAAAGAGACATTATGCTGGAAATGTTATGCAAATGGCTTGTTTATCACTTTATCTCTGTGTCAGCCACTTGTTTTGTGGCCTGTCTGCAGCGTGTCACGCTTATCTCTGGCTTAGGGAGCAGCATAATCTTTTAACACCTATCTGCCAGATATCTCTATTGTTGTCACATTTGATGAGCGACAGGAACTTGAGTCGGTTGCGGTTACTTTTTAACAATCAGAACAATACTTCAGGGAGACACAGGGAGTATTTGAATTCATCTTATCATCTGCATTTGCCTGAGTGCACAGGAGTGAGACAGTCAACAAGAGTGGGATGAATTTTGAAGTGTGCTGTGTGTATACTGGGGGGGGGGGGATCTCCCTAAGCTGCACACATTGAGACACCCTTACTAAGCAGATTACCTCTATAAATCTATGTCATTTCTGCATGTCTAGTCATGCAAAGAGAGAGAGAGAGCGTGAGAATGCAGACACAAAACATGTTTACAGTATCAGATATGCATCTCAATCGACCATCACTGAGCCACAGCTAAAGTCACTGGCGCTGTGCTGACATCTGCTGCACATATTAAGGGACACGCAAACCTTGCAAAACACATTTCCATGCAGTTGCACAGTGCATCTTCATTTGTAGCTCTGAAGAGCAGCTTGCTGGTTGATCTGTGATGATAAAAGAGGCTGCCACAGGAAAAAGAAATCTTTGGATGTGGAGATATTTAAAGACCGTTTCCTGTGTTTGACATTTACCTTGGAATAAGGAACAGCATTGTGACTCACAGCTGCCAGAGGTGTAGCATGGGATCCAAGCTGGCAACGTGAGTGTGTCGGGAGAGGAGGAGGTGGGGGGTACAGATGTTGTCCTCCTACCATGGGGAATAAACTCTATCACTCACACCGCAGGTGGTGGGAAAAAGGGGGAGAGAAAGGGAGAAGAGAACGAGTGAGTGAGAAACAACGGCAAACAGGAAGCAGAGACCTTACAACACAATGCTCGCAGAGTTTCCTGCAGGCTCAGACAGATAAGGAACAACACTTTGTTTAAAGCCGTATTTTCACCCCCAAACGTTTCCCGATCTCTAAAACCACATCTTACAATGCTCGTACAATTCCTCTGCACTACAGCTGTGATACTGTGGGGCAGAAAATGTTGATTTTGAATTCTTGAAATTGAAAACGCTAATATCTCAAGACAGTGTAACTTCAGTCGTGAGTAAAATACAGTAATACAATGTCTGATTATTATTAAAACCATTGCTATTCTAACCATTATGACCACGAAGGCCTACTTCATGAGGTCAGGGGGCAGACACAAAAATAGCTGTGTGATGATGATCTGAAGGCTTGATCATCGTCACCTGCACATTTCCTGTCTAAATAAAACCATAAATCCCACAGCTGTGCACCAAAAGCACTTCAACGCAAAAGAGGCAGCACAAGGTCGACATGCTTTGGTATTTTGGTCATTGGCGGTATTTTAGTTTCTTTTGATGTTGAGCAGTGAATAGGTCTTTCTTCTGCACAGTATCATTAGGTTGATAGTTTGATGATGCATTTCCTTAGACTTTAGATATAATTAAACTGAAAAACAAATAAATATAATATGTACAGTGACATTATGGGCTTCATTTTTCAGGACAAATTATGCATTTTTATTGTGGATTGTGGAATAAAACAACATAATTTAAGATACTTAAAAACCCACCCTGATATATTATTTTAAAGAATTGCTTGAGTGAATAAATCTGGAAACATACAGTCTGTAGATCCCGGAGTGAAATTACTGTCAGTGAAGAAATGGAGGGAAAACACAAACTGCCATTCGGGGACAAATGGTCACCTGCTGATACTTTGAAGTGTCCTTTTATTTGGTTTTGCCTCTAATCTGTATTGGATGTGCTTGGTGACCAGAGACATGCTGTCAGTTCTTGGCACTTTACACAGTCCTCACTGTAGAGAGCTGATACTGTATGCTTTCTTCTAACTTATTTGTAAAAGGTTTTGGGAAGGTCACAGCTTGACCATGCCTGCTCTCCCAACATTAACTGACTGTATATGAGTGTGTGTGTGTGTGTGTGTGTGTGTGTGTGTGTCTGTGTGTGTCTGTGTGCTTTCTGTGCATAACCATGTGATATCTTTCTGTCTAACTGTTCAACTGGTTTAATCATTCTTGTTGACCAAATTCTCTTTTTGTGTCATCTTGGCTCAATCTGAACTCAACGTGCAATAACCTGACTGAGGGTGCGTTTGGGCTTTAAGGGAGGGGTGGAAGCTGCAGTAAAGGAAGGAGGTGGAGGTGGAAAGATGTTTATAATAGATACAAGACTAAAAGAGAGCATCATGGCAAAATGGAATGACGCACAATAACCATGTTAACTTGTTTTCATAAACCTTCGAAGCCAGAATCAGAATTGCCCAACACTAAAATTATCCAAAAAATAGTCACATTAAGGTCTGCATCATAAATACAAGTTCAGTGTGATGTTAACCAGCCAATGAAGCACTCTGTGCTGAGCCAAAGATTTAAAGGGTTAAAGCCTGTATATGACATCCACAACTCCTTTTAGACTGTATTGAAGTGTGACTTGGTCGTTGCACAGTGCACTTTCACATTATTATTACTTTTATCATGGTGTTATTATAATCATCAATGATAGTAGAAGTCATTTTGCAGTGTTAACCACAAGGGTTTATAAAATTGGAGTTGTGAGGATTTAACTTGCAGGAAACAAAGTTTATTATTTCTTGCGCATTTATGAACCCAGTCACCCAGAACAGGATGAAACATGGCACATGAAGTTTGTGCTATAAACTGCAGCTGGTGACAGTCTAACAATGCCTTCTCAGCTGTGGCCTTTGACCTTTTTACATGGGAACATGAAACTGCCTTTGAGTGCTTGAAGAAAAATATCATTTATATATTGAAAAACAGGACAAAGTGGCAAACACGTCTGGGAAAATCTAAATTTCTATGACGTCAAAGTTACTGAGATAATAATGTTTAGACAGCTGTGCCGGCAATTAATGCAATAAAAAAATAAAGAATACACTGTGCATTATACATAATATAAAAGTTGATTATTTGAGTAACTATCCATGACAAGTAGTAAGTTGTGCTGTAACAGCAGCTTGGAAGATGAAACATGCAAGAAGAAATTGAAAGGCAGCATCTGCATGAAGCACAAAGGTGGGCAAACTGGAGCAACACCTCCCTCTATGGACCAATAATGGAATTACATCCAGTAATTGGTCAAATTTAACAAAACTGTAAGAGTTAATAAATAAATATAAAACATTTTTAACATGACACACTTGCCTGAAATTAATATTTTCTAAATCCCTTCAATGACAAAGCCATCAAATAACTAAAATATAAAACACGCCCATTTTATATTATGAGATTTAGTAGGAGTTGTCACTTGGAGTCTATATACTTAATAGTTAGCACTTTACAATCCTTGCAAAAATTTGTAACAAGTTTACAGTATGACAGAAAATCTGATTATTGGTTACTGTACATTCTTTATCCTCAATCAGCTGATCTTTCCCAGGGGTCAGTCCTGTCCTGGTGGGAGTGACTATGTTAATGTGCATCAAAAGGAAACCGAGGAGGTGTTGAGGCTTCCCTTATCTGATTGGGCGCCTTTGTTCTTTCAAATCGAGGTGTCCTCTGGCCCCCAACAGACCCCTGGGGGAGAAGACAACTTTTTACAGTAATGCTGCACTCGCTGCGCTGCATGGCCTCAAAGCTGCTGGGAATAATGGAGTCATAATCTGAGGAAAGATGGCCCAGGCCTGTCAGAGAAATGACAGAACAAACAGACTGAGGGAAGAGCTGAGCTGCATGCTGGTTGGTGATGGAGCTGTGGGGAAGACCAGCATGATCATCAGCTACATCTTCAACGGTTACAACAGCGAGTACAGACAAACAGCTTTTGATGTTTTCACCGGTGAGTGAAGCTTTTTCTTTAAATTTTAATGGCAGCTTGACTCAGCAGTGAAACTTATTTCTATTTGACTTCCAGGTTTGGTTCATGTGAATGGAGTTCCAACTCGGATCAAGCTTATAGATACTGCAGGACAGGTAGATATTCCACACCATGTTAGGATTTCTTTAGTTAGTCCTTTCTTCTTTTATCTTCATCTCTCCTCATATTGATCTGACAGGAGGAGTTCGGCCATCTTCGCTCTCTGTGCTATGCCCATGTGGACGTATTCATCCTCTGCTTCAGCCTGGTCAACCCCGTCTCCTTCGACAACATCATTTCCAAATGGATCCCACAGATCCGTGCCGGCAACCCGACCTCTCCCATCATCCTGGTCGGCACTCAGTCAGACCTTCGCCACAATGTGGACATCCTCATTCACCTGGACCAGCAGAGCAGCAAACCAGTGCACTTCAGCCGGGCCAGGAAGCTGGCACGCAGGATCAGAGCTCATGACTATGTGGAGTGTTCAGCCCTGACACAACACAACCTCAAAGATGTGTTTGACTCTGCTGTATTTGCCGCCATCAAGCACAAGCACACAGGCACAAGCTCCAAAAAGCTCAGCCTTATGAAACGTTTAAAGACTTTTTGTGATCGTGGATGGAGGAAAATCTGCAGGTTTATGTGATGTGGAATCAAAGAGTGGATTGATTGTACTCAGCCTGGTGGATACAAGGACAAATTATGCTTTTTCATTGTGCAGTGTGAGATTGCAACATCATTTGAGATCATTGAAAAGCTGCACTGACATCCACTCTGTAAGAAATGTGACAATCTTTATCCAAAATTCATTGTATTGAAAAGGCTACATAATCTGCTCTTTCAGTCTGCATTTTTTTTCATGTTTTCATGTTTTATTTGTTGCTGTTTGTTTGTATTGTTTTTGTGTGTGTGTTGAAGTTTTACAATAAATGCACTGTGTAACACATTTAATTTCCAGTTGCTGCTTCTTTTAAAGAATACATCTGGAAACATACAGTCTGGTGTTCATGTTATATCTTACAGTGGAGGGTACTGTCAGTGAAGAAATGGAGGGAAAACACAAAGTGCTATTTGGGACAAATGGTCACCTGCTGATACTTTGAAGTGCTACTTTACAAGACAAAAGCCATTTAAATCCATCCTCTGTTTGAAAGCCAGTGCTGAGGCCTGTTATTTAACAATTACCTTTAAATCAACCACCCACATGGAACTGTCCTTGGTAAAATCATGATCACAGATTTGCTATTTTTGATTACAATAATTAAGATTTTCCCTAAATAATTGTGAACCAAAATACCAAAAGGTAACATTCAGTCAAATGTTTTTGCTATACCACCTCAGACCAAGATCCTATTATTTTATATTCTCTATATTTATATCCTCTGAGTCTTATTTAGCATTGGCTTTAGAGGAGCATAAAATACAAGAAATACCAACTACAAATAACAAACATAAGTAATCTTAAATATGTGGTTGCGCTTCTTTGTCTCATCTTCTAATAATCGCTGGTATTTCACTGTGCTTTGGGGTAGAAAAAGGTCCCAGAGGTTAAGCTGGTTTGAGTTGTGAAAGGCTGTGAATACTGCTTCCAGTCCTGCAACAATTGTTTACATGCAAGATCCTGAAATCCTGCAACAGTTTAGGTTTTCTAACAGCAATAATTTGAGGGTTAAATTAGTTCAGTTGAATTTAAAAAGCTGCATTTGTCATCACATGAAAACATTTTGGAAGCTGCGCAGAAACTGCCAACTCAGCTCAAGGAGCCTCACTGCTAATCTGAACTACATTTCCCAGCATGCCACCGCTCTCTACCCTCCTCTGACCCTGTGACTGAAAATAATCTGATCAGCTGATCTGACCTGGCAACAAAATAACGTAGCTGGAGAAATCTGCCTGGGAGGAGGCTGAAGAACAAAACAATGACACTGCTCGGAAGGATTCAAGCACAGTAACACTTTTTAAAGACTTTTTCAACCTAGCCTGGCGGATTCGCCTCCCGTTTGAAAGTCAAAGAGTCGGCGGATATCCGAGCTTTTCTCGTCGGCAGGCTGTTGTTTTTGTTGATTTGTTGTTACAGCTCAGTTGACAGACTGGAGGCTAGCTGCTTGTTAGGACGGCTGTGCACTGTTAAGACTCGCTGTTTCGCTTATTACAGCTTTTATTTGTACAGAAGTTGAAAGTGTCCGTCGAAACCAAGAATCTGTAAACTACGTCTCCCTGCTTTGTTGCCAAATTACCCACCGAGTTTGCCTGCGAGCTATTGAGGGGTCAGTTTGCTAGCTAGCCTGTTGTTAGCATCAACATTTGCACATTCATCTTTTCAGGGAGAGTTCATTGTCTCGGTTGGTAAAAGCTACCTGCTCATGTTTCTATATTATTTTAATTTCACTCGATAACCTTGCGTATATTTTATGTAAAGCTCCAGCTAAGTGCTAACTTTCATATCTGAACAAGCTAGCTGTTGTTGTTAAAGAGATATCAGGTGTTACACAAGGAGACGTGTTTCTGCTTCGTTGCCTCACTGTTAGTTGCACTAAATGATATTATTAGTGTTTGAAATTAAGTGTTTGACATTAATTTGATAGATTGTGCTATTGTTGAGACTCCAGCCTTGTTAACATGCAGCTGTTTTTATGTTGATTTAGTTGTTTTTGCTCATTTCAGTTGTCAGTATTACTGCATATTGCACAGTTCTCATTAGCAGCTATTGGAAATTGTTGGTGCTCTTGTCAAAGGTGTTCCAATAAGCACTGCTCTGTGTTTATCTGCTAAGAAACGATGAGTGGGCATGGCTCATCTTCAGAAAAAGGAGTCAATACTAGTCTAATATGTCAAGAGAGTTATGTCTGTGGTGGCTCTGAGGAGGCAGCATTTGAGTGTGATGAATGCAAGAGCTTGCAGTGTGTTCGCTGTGAGCTCGAGCTCCACAATCAGGAGCGTCTGAAGAACCATGAGCGGGTTCAGATAGGCCCTGGGCATGTCCCTTACTGTGACAACTGTAAAGGAGGTAATGGAGACAGCGGCAAACGCCATAGATCTGTGGTTCGTTGTCAGAACTGCAAAGTTAACTTGTGCCAAGACTGTCAGAAACGCACCCACAGTGGTGGCAACAAGAAGAAACACCAGCTTACATCTTACCCTCCACCACCCAAACCTGCAGTGGCCAACTCTGTCCAAACATCTGTCCCCCCTGCTGTCCAAATAGCAGATGAGGTCAAATCTCAGAGAGCAAAACTTCTGGAGAAGATTTCCAGTTTTCTCTTGGTTGATGAGAATGAAGAAATGCAGGTGAGTTGTGCAAAAGTGACACTTGTCTTTAAATACAATCAAAATACAGAAAAGTGTTAATTTTTTGCTCAGCCATGCATTTTGTTGTTTAAATTACTAATTTTTTCACCTCTGAACTGTTGTTTCTTCAAAGATAAAAGATGAAACTTCATTTATAAAGCGCCTGAGCTGTGACCCTGACCAGCTGCTTAAGGTGGTGTCCATCTTTGGCAACACAGGGGAGGGCAAGTCTCACACCCTGAATCACACGTTCTTCATGGGCAGAGAAGTGTTCAAGACCTCTCCCACACAAGAGTCCTGTACAGTGGGCGTATGGGCGGCATTTGACCCCATGCGTAAAGTTGTGGTGATTGATACAGAGGGGCTGCTTGGAAACAGTTCCAAACAGGGCCAGAGAACCCGTCTCTTGCTCAAGGTGCTCGCCATCTCTGACCTCATCATTTACCGCACCCACGCTGACCGTCTCCACGATGACCTCTTCAAGTTCCTCGGTGATGCCTCGGACGCTTACTTGAAGCATTTCACTAAGGAACTGAAGGCCACAACGGCCCGCTGTGGCCTGGATGTCCCACTGTCCACCTTGGGCCCTGCAGTGGTCATCTTCCATGAAACAGTCCACACTAAGTTGCTTGGTTCAGGTAAAATATCTCAACACTTTTGTTATTGAGTGTAATAACTTCCTCTGGTACACATTTATTAGATAAGTCAAACCTTTTAGTAGAATTTTACTCCACCGCCATGAATGTAGGTCTGCAGTCTCTTTAAAGTCAACTGAGGGTTAAGCATCTGCAGATAATTGCAGGTTTAGCAAATATTAGCCTACAGTGTTTCTCTTTCCTTCTTCTGCAACAAAAGAGGTGGCAATTGGCATTCCAACTGTTTGTGAAATGTGTAAACATTACTTTTTGGGCTAAGAAGAAAACAGTACAGACTCTGAAGTCAAGTCAAAACTGACACATATTTATAACCATAGTCACACTTGAAAGACAGTGCCAGAATTGACATGTTTTATGTCAATTGCTATAATTCATACTCTACTACTTCTACACTGCTGTCCACCATTTTCAGATGCATGCAGTTCACTGCAATTTAAATATTTTATCTACGACTTCCAGCAGCTACTGTCTTCTGTTCTTACTGCTCACTATGGGGGTAACCATACCTGCGTTTACTGTTTCAGATTTCTCTTATTGCTGCCATTGTAAATGCAGGTATCATAATAAAGTCTGTGCTCCATTGCCATGCAGTAATAAAATAACTAATGGGAACGACTTGATAGACCTGATATTAACTGTGGTGCATTACATTGCTCAAGTAAGTTGCAAGTCTCTACAAGTTGTTTTTCACACTATATAGAAATGTATCGAAACAAATCACTGCCTATGAGGGAGAAAATGCATTCAAAAACATGCTAGGCCTTAGAGGGTAGACGTGCTAAAACATGAAGGAACACTGGTATGAAGCTTCAAGACTTGAGATAACAAATGTAATCTAAGTGAAAGTGCTACATTTTTTGACTAATGCTGTAATATTCTTTACACTTTCAATTTCATGAATGTAATATTGTTCTCTCACATTTCATAATGGGTGGGTACAGTGAAGGACAGTATTTTATGAATTGTGTTGTATCTGATGTGCTGATAGACAAACGCTAACAAAATATCTACACTATGTTCTGATTACACTCTATGGTAACCTCACCATCTCTGTCTTGTTTCAGAAAAGTCATCTGAGTCAGTAGATCGGCTGCTTTTGGAGCGCTTCAAGAAGCTTTCACGTTTCCCAGAGGCCTTCAGCTCTGTCCAGTACTGGGGCACACAGACTCTTAACCCCCCTACTGACTTCCGTGGCCTGCAGAATAAATTGGAGCAGCTCCTGGATAACAATGCCACCCGTTCCCCACGCACACCTGTGGTCATCTTCAAAGCTCTGCAGGTAGGAGTGTATGAAGTCTGACCTGCTTTAGACCAGCCTGTTTGTTTTTGTAAAGCCAACATTGAACCATGTCTGTACATTCTCACTTTGTTTTGACTGGGTTTGGCTAATCTGTCCTCCTTCTTGATTTTCCTACAGGCACTGAGTGAGCGCTTTAATGGGGAAATTGCAGGTGAGCTTGTGGCCCACAGCTGCTTCTTTCCCGATGAGTACTTCACCTGCTCCAGCCTGTGCCTCAGTTGTGGGTCAGTACCTTCCTGATTTTAAAAATATTGTAACCATTAGAGTATCTCTTTCAATCTCTTGCTTTTCAGATTGTTAAAAATTCTTACATACATACTTTTATCCCAGATCTGGCTGCAAGAACAGCATGAACCACTTAGGGGAAGGAATGTGCCACGAGGCAAAGCATCGTTGTCGCTATTCTGTCCAGTATGATAATCGCATTTACACCTGTAAGGTAAGCACAGTAAATGAACTGAACCTTCTCGATATACCACTGATTCTGCACTTCCTCTTGTTCCATGACTGATGAGTCTAAAGTCATTGTGTGATGCATCACTTCAGGCTTGCTATGAAGGCGGAAAGGAGGTGATCGTTGTCCCGAAGACCTCAGCTTCCTCA
The DNA here is from genome assembly GCA_037975185.1 of Centropyge bicolor. Taxonomy (NCBI): domain Eukaryota; kingdom Metazoa; phylum Chordata; class Actinopteri; family Pomacanthidae; genus Centropyge; species Centropyge bicolor. The sequence goes on from JBBMOC010000010.1 coordinate 6,712,634, forward strand.
GACTCCCCATGGATGGGCCTCGCCAAATACGCCTGGTCTGGGTGAGTTGCTGAATGACCTGCTGGGTTATGCTTAGGTTAGGCTTATGTTACCTTTACAGAGCCTAATTTTAGCACTGGTGTTCTAGACTCTGACCTAAAATCTAAATTTTCTATCCACATTAACCTGCATGTTCCAAGTAGTGTTTCAGACACAAATATATTATATCTATATTTTTTTATCAGAGAGACAGAGTTGTACATTTATGTTTCTTCTCTATGTTAAGGTACGTTATTGAATGTCCCAACTGTGGAGTGATCTATCGTAGCCGTCAGTACTGGTATGGGAACCAGGACCCTGTGGATACGGTTGTCCGCACTGAGATCCAGCATGTATGGCCAGGGGTAAGAGAAACTAGCTATTTATTCATTTATCTGATGTCGATTATATGTCCATGATTATCTGTAATCACACAGACCTATAATTATGGCTAGAGGTAACCATTTATCTGCTTACGTATGTCGAAAAAAAACCTGTCTGTCTTTTGCAGTCGGATGGCTTTTTAAAGGACAATAGCAATGCAGCACAGCGTCTTTTGGATGGAGTCAACCTAGTGGCCCAGTCTGTGTCAGAGCTCAGTGTCAAGCCTGCCAAGGCCGTCACCTCTTGGCTGACAGATCAGATCGCCCCGGCCTACTGGAAACCCAACTCCCTCATCTTGGTGAGTGACACACACAGCCCCACCCTCTGCCACCCGCCACCAACAGCCAAGTCAACACTTTTGTGTCCAGAGGGATGTTTACTGTCTGCTGTTCTGCAGCTATTACACAATCTTATGTTTGTAGGTCACAAGATAAAACTTGGATAGACTCAGATTGCGCCCTCTTTCCCTATAGCTCTTGGCCAATTACAACTTCTGTTGTTGTTTTTGTCTTGTACAAGGTGTGTCATAAGTGCCACACAGTCTTCCAGGACAACGACACCAAACATCACTGCCGTGCCTGCGGGGAGGGCTTCTGCGACGGCTGCTCTTCCAAAGCTATGCCTGTCCCTGAGAGAGGCTGGGGTCTTGCCCCTGTCAGAGTCTGTGACGTCTGCTTCGAGCAGAGAGCTTCATATGCAGGTACACACACTCCCAATAATGTCAGCTGTTCCTTTGGGTGTGTTATGCAGCCATTTAACATTTGGGTGAGCTCAGCTTTAGCAAAGATATTGTCTTTATGCAGAGCTGCTTGAGGCAGAGCTCGAGGAGGAAGAAGGTGGAACCCTCGCCAGGAAGGTTGGAGAAGCAGTGACCAACACTTTCGGGGTTGTGGTCACTGCGATTGACATCCCACTTGGTGAGTGTTACCTAAAACAAACCCTAAAGAGGATCCTTACATAACAGGAATAAGTGACCCAGTAAATGTGAGTGAACAGATACGATGCCCTCTGGTGGCAGAGGTGCAACATGCTTATTTACAGTAAGGCAGAAAAGTATTGAGGTCTTGTTTCTGGTGTGAACTCTCAAAGATGTGATGCAGGAGTCTGACCGGCAAAGCCTCCCTTATAAGGAATATGGGACACCTTAAAGGCCAAGTTGTAATGGAGCCTGTATAATTACCAAAAGCTCACAGGTCTCTGCTCACTCGCATTAAAACATGCAAATGTCACAGATCAAAGAAAACAACTGATCAATCAAATGACTAATATGTTGGAGAAGTAGTTTCAATCCAAACACAGGGTTATTATGTATTTGTGAGAGACTCGGATGTGTGATTGAAATGGCTTGGTTTATTAATCAGGTCTTCAAATGCTAAATTTTTTATTTGTCTGTAAATTTCTTGCCAAAAAATGTTTCTAGACTAAAAAAATAAAATCCTCCTACACACACTGGCAACAGAACCTGAAACTGCCTTTGACAATGCTTCCATGTAGAGGGGTCCTGCTACCTAATGTTTAACATAGACAAGTGCAAAGGTGAGGTGGATGACCAGTTATCCTGTTTACTCATTTCATTTTATGAGACTTCCTGCTGTAAACTCACCTTTGCTGTATATTTGCTTAAGAGTCAGTGATATAAATGTTTTGAAGTGCTCTGGATCAGTCATTTCCACACACGCTACAGTAAGATTTAGAATGCACTTTGGTCCAGTGTTCATGAGAATAACATTTTTATAACGGCAAGTATGACACATTCCTGTCAAGATAATCCAAAATGTGTTTTAGATTGACAAAATTGGCTCTGCTGCATTGGAAGAGATTGCAAAGTGTTGGCAGGAATAAATGCTGTACACTCTCAAATACACACCACAAATCATAGACCTGATTTTCCCTTCTGCTTGTTGTTTCACGTACTTCCAAATCATATTTAGAAAACCTCAAACAATTTGTTCAAAGCACAAGTAGCATTATTTTTAAGGTTCTGATTCATACTTTTTTTCAGGCCCCTACTACCTCTTTTTCTAGCAGCTATATTGTTACCTATAGGGCATGTCTATCAAATACATTTATAAACAGCAGCAACACACAAACACACACACATTGACACACATATTGCAGAGGAATTCAGAGCAGCTTAGCTTTGACATAATGCTAGCTGCTCCAGTCTTTGCAAGAAAAAAAGGTCATGAGTGGAGATACTCAGATACTTTCTCACCTAAGCAGCCCACAAATAATATTGACTGGGTTGTCCCTTTTCACAGTTTGTGGTTTGATAGGCACTCCAGATACCCAAATGTATGTGCACAACCACTGAAAAAGTGATTTTTTTTTCCAATAACATGTCCCCATTAATATATCCTAGGCTGCTACACACGCCTACTGTAGACCTATATTTACTGGTAAAGGGCATAGATGAAGATGCTTTTGATAACCTGATATCCTGCTGAAAACTTCTCCATATCCATCACCGCCTTAAAATACCTCAGAGCAAAGTCTTCTCCAATCACAACAAAATTACCCTCCTCATGTCCAACTCTAAATCTTGTTTCCATATTTCCATGGCTACTCCAACCAAGGCAGCTGAGGACTTCATTTGTTACAGTTCATTTCAAACAGTGGAGAGGAAAAATAAACATGGATAAAGCTGAAGTGAAGCGATGGTAACTAAGAAATGAAACAGTCTAGAATCTTGAATAAAGTAAGTGCATGCAAATGTGGGCACTGCAGTGTTAAACAATGTTTAATCAGCTGGGAAGGGACTTATAATGAATGTGGCTCATAGAGTTTATGTATTGTGCCTCTAAATTAAAGAACTAGCTCAACATTTTGGGAACTACACCATTTAGGAGGAGGTTATGTGCAGGACTATTTCTTGGCCAGGGAACAGCTGCCAGGCAACCAGCTGAGACTCCAGGAAGTCATTGCTCCCTACCATGTCTGGGACATAACCCCCATAAAACTTGATGCTTTTACCATTCAGGTTTTGTGCAGATTAAAAAAAAAAAAGACATAACAAGCTAATTGGTAAGCTTCTGAGGTGCTAGAAGGGAAAATATCCTCCTGTTTCTAATAGGACATCAGATTATTAAAATTATATTTATATAAGCCCTTTGCCAGTAAACATAGTATAGGTCTGCAGCGTCCTTTAGACAAAGCTAGGTTAGCATTTTTGCACCGTTTCCAGTATTTATGCTCAGCTAAAAGACATGAGGGTGTTATCAATCATCTCAGCAAAATCTCAAAATCTCGAACTGTTCTGTGCAATGTTTAAGGTGACTACCATGTGTGCAGTGAATGTATAAGGCTTAAGTGTTACCCTATACTGTAACTAATACGTACTTCCGTATCTGTGTATTTATGTTACCTGCCCACTGTAGGCCTAGTGAAAGACGCAGCCCGTCCTGCCTACTGGGTGCCTGACCAGGATATCCTGTCCTGCCACAACTGCCATCGCGATTTCACTGCCAAGCTGTCCAAGCACCACTGTCGCGCCTGTGGCCAGGGAGTGTGTGACGACTGCTCCCCGGAGCGCCGCCCGGTTCCATCGCGGGGCTGGGACCACCCCGTGCGCGTATGCACCAGCTGCAATCAGAAACCTGGAGAACTTTAACAGGGACAGCCTTCCTTCCTCAAGGCACCAGAGAGAACCACTCGGTCACTCAGCTCGCAGTCTGTCACTGCTTTACCTCTGTTACTCTAATGGTTCTGTCTTGTATCTGTGGAAAGGAAGTTTTTAGGCATATACAGTATATATATATATATTTAGAGAGAGAACATTTAGGAGATTTGGGATTTCAGAGTTCCTGTGGCCTTTGTAGAACAGCCAGAACATGTGAGTTACTTGACTGAGTGTGAAACCTACGTTTCCACTCTGATTATTCACAGAGTGAATATTTTGATTCATATTGACACAAATCCCTAATTTTACGTTAAATAAGGCTGTTGAGCTATTTTTCTACTATCAGAAAATATTAAAAAAATGTATCATTTAAAGAATATTAGTTAGTTGAGAACCCTGCGGGGTTGGTGTGGTTAGTTTCCAGCAATTCTTCTTAATAAGCATTGTTTCTCTGATGTCGTACGTGTAATGGCAAGGAGATATTTTATATCCGTGCAGGTATAACTGCAGGTTCCATTGCATGCTGTATTGCAACATTTTAGTTTTTGCACTAAGCCTTTTTCAGCTGTTATAGGCTGTTGCTTACCATGGCCAAAATCCAGATATCCTGATGATCAAGTAGTTTGTCCCCAACTGAACTGAAATCTACTACAGTAGATCTAGGTTGTGGATATCTGGTGTGCCAAAAATCATTCAGGTCACTGTGTCTGTGCTGGTATAATGTTTATATTTTATCATGTACTTTGTGGTTGTATGAAGACATAGAACTAAGTAAGAGGGGTGTACATTTGAATTGTTGAGAATTATTTATGTATTGAAGATAAAAAAAAAAAAAACTTATTAGCACTCTGACATGCATGACAGTCTGATAAATCCATGGCCTTTTATTTGTTCAGAGGATGGTCTCTGAATGAACCTCACTGTCTCCTTTACCAAGATGCATTTTAGCGTACACATGTTATGAAGCGTATGTATTTCATGTTCAAATTTGTTTTCCTGACACCTTGGTTTTAATTGTGTTTTGAATATTTGCATTTGCTGCCTGCTTGGTTGTCTGGATATTGTTTAGCACAACTGAAGAATACCCAAATTTGTCTTCAAACCAGTTTTACAAATTGATTTCACGCCTCCACGTCTCCGTCGGCACAGTCTGACAGGATAACGACTCCTGACAAAGGTCAACACATTTTATGTTACGTTTTAGCTTGTCTCAGCTTGTTTTTCCGTTATTTTTCATCCGTTATTGAAACACATTGTATATGTTCTTTTTCTGTTTTTGTTTGACATTAGATACTGTATGGATATTTATGTACTTTGTAGTGCTTATATGTGAACCACCCATGCTCTCCATCTTGTTTTTGTCCTTATTTTCTTTTGTCCGTCAGCATTATGCAAAAAAAACTGATGCTCAAATGTGGCAATGAGGAGATACTGAACGATATTTAGTGACTGAGAGCTTTAACTTGTCTTGCATCATTGCTAGTTTTGAGTTATTGAGTAATGAGACTGTCATATCTGGATGTCATATAAAGCACAAGGTGATGCCTTTTAACACATATGCTTGTATTTTGTTGTTAAAACTGAGAAAAAAAAGGGTCTTTGTCGATTGTAAGCTTTGTAGATAAAGTTAATTCTCCCTTTGCTCCTAACGTGGAACTTTTTGGTTCTGATGTCTGATGAGAAGATGTTGTGTCTGCCTTGTCTCAAAATAGATTAAACTGTCTGAATGTTGCATCACACAAACACACACCCTCCTCCGAGATGCTAATATTGCACAGTATAGAATAGGAAACACGTCGTGTCGGATTACTTGTACTGGAGTTCATTCCCATGCAAATTTGTACCGTCTGTTCAGATATCCTTTGTGGTGTCCATTTTTTTCTTCCATCAGCTTTGGGTGCTATCATCAACACTTCTCACCTACACACTACAAATCAAGCAGAAATGATTGACACATTTGAAACTGTTGGAAACTGATGATGTGTGGATACTTGCATAAGATTAAAGTTGCACCGGCTCCCGTCTGTCAAAACCATACTCTGGAAATGTCTCCATGTCTTTAGTGTGTGTGTGTGTGTGTGTGTGTGTGTGTTTGTGTGCGTTAGTGTGTTTAAATCTCCCTGTGTCAAACCACTTACTTGTACTGTATGTGGGAGGAACAGATCGTGTGCACGCCTGTGTATTGTGAGCCTTGCTTCCATTCCTCTCCAGCACTGCAGCTAAAGCTTCAGATAAAGTGAGGGGGGGAAATTATTTGCTTGGTGCTTATTGATGATGATAAATGATTTATAATTATTTTAATAAATAATTAAAACCAAGCTTCCATGTTGATATTCTGTGCCACTTGCACTGCATGATCTCCAGCAGGGAATTGCACTTGATATGTGTCCAAAACTCCACTAAGGGTCTCTTTAAAAAGTGCTGTTATTCAGCTCCAGTGTACAATATAAATACAAGGGAAAACCCTTTAAAATAATTTTGACAGTTTACCCCATTAAGCCACGCCCCGTCCGCGAATTCTCCACGCCTATTGGGCCACGAATTCACCCCGAGCTCCGATTGGTCCGCTCCCGTAGGTTTCCCTCAGAACTGCAAGACGCCGATATTGCGTTACATTGTAGCAAAATGGCGGCTGTCATTCAGAATCCACTAAAAGCGTAAGTAATTTAGACATTTAGCGAATTTGTCAGGATCCACTTTGTTGCCAACTTGTGCGTTCAAACTGTCTTTTCGTGCATGCGATTTCCGGCCGTGTGCACGCGCCACGTCGAGCTGTCCGAATTCATTTTTGTGTACTTCTTGCATGGCAAAGTAGCCTCTCGCGCATACTTCTTTTATTCCACAAAGATTTTAACGTTTAGTCTCAAAACATGCGCGCGAGGCTGCCTGACATTTTGGTTCGGCTTCTGCGTCCGTGGCTGCACATTCAAACACAGCAGAGTGTCGTCTTTCCTGGGCTCTACGTTTATTTGAAAACTGTCGACAACGTGCCGGATAATTAAAAGCCGATTTTGGGTCGTGCTCGGTTGGGCACAGCAGCTGAATATCAGCGCACATAGCGAAAGTCGTTTATAGTTGGTGTGAATTGTCGACATGTCAACTTTGGCTCCTCCGGGCGCAGACGTGGTCGGGACCCGGTGAAAGCAAAGGGAGGAGGCATTTTGTATTTGCATGCATCGCTGGCGAAATCGACCAAAAGTGACAGCAATTTGAGGAAATAGATTGTCACCCTGTGCTCCAATAGCGCGTGCAATAGTCAATTTTATGGCTCAACTTCAAAGAAATGCTCCACCTTTTTTCTCCATTTCTCCTTTGTTCTTCTGTATTGTTTCACCAATTCACTGCAAGTTAGACACAGTCATCCTCCTGCTTCCTGCTTCCTACCCATCAGCCAGATCATAATTTTGGCATTTGTCGCCCCTGGATGTGACACGAGCGTCCATCCCGTGTTGATGCGTGCTCATCACCGTCACGGCTCGTGCGGGACCGTGGAGGTAAAAGATCAGGCGCTCCACTGCGCCTTTAAGTGGAGGAGTGCTGGAGATTAGCTCGGTCCAGGATCCTGGGCCCATCTGTCAGAGAGATGCTCCGACAGAGAGGAAGTGTTGGGCACAAGCAGGAGAACCATCTGCTCCTCCACAGAGGTACCCTGGCACCTCCGTGGACTGTGGAGCTCAGGGAGTGGACCACACAACACCTTGCACATCACCCACACTGTTGCCATTGTTGTTATGGTATTGTTACTACACCCTAGGAGAGGATGCAGGGTGGTGTTTTTAATACCTCAGTGTCCACTTTAAACTGTTTTTTTTGTTGTTGTTGTTATTGAGCATTGACATCATTTTGTCAGTCCGAGACCTGCACAGTCATTGCATGTTGCTCTCTGCCTGATTGCAAATTTTCTGTTGATTCTGTATGTATACATTGGTCGGCCAAGCATGCCTGCACTTTTCATGCAATGCCCCGCTTCACAGTTTCACAGAGTCCCACTGGGGAATAGCCCAATACAATCACAGCCACCTGAGCAGCTCCGCCAAGCACTTGATGTTAAATTGCTTGATGTAAATGTTGAATGAATGATCAACTTCCTTGTAGCGCCTGTCAGTCTCTCATCACCTATCTGTGGTGGGGTTTTTTCATCAGAGCAGGATTATTATTGGAAAGTAGGTTTTATTATTGCCTCTGTCAGACTATATCCCTCTTGTGTGTCCCAACAAGCTTTACAGTGCGTCTGCTGTCAAGCTGCTGTTTCATCTTGGAGACGTTTTAGCATTCTGATGTGGAATGTCTCCTTGCCATAAACTGTGCTTAATGAAGTGTTTCAATGTGCTATAATTAGCCTCTGTCTTGGGTTTCTGACTTCATTTCACACGTTTGTCAGATTATAATTAGTCACACTCGACACTAATTGGATGTCGCTCCCGTGGACCAGTTTGACCTTTTTTTTGTATTAAGATGATTCACTTGAGGGAAATGAAACGCTGGTTTGACTTTGTTGTAGGGATGTGGAGGATGAAGCTGCGGTGTACAAGCCTGTGCACGTCTGTGTGTGAGGTCTCTCCCTCCTATGAGCATGGGAGGACAGTAATCTCCAGAATCTGCTGATTAAAATGGAGTCTGGAATATTTGATTAATAAAGAAGCTCATAAAGCTGCTCATTAAAATTTTAGCCACAGTGGGAGCTTTCTATGGGCTGGACACGTCTTCCATCCTTCCTCGTTCGTCAGCCACCTTGTCATTGGTGTTGTGTAGACTTTGAGTGAGTCAGGCCTGCTGTTTATTGGCACTGCAGTGTGGAGGTGTATGGTCTGGTTTTACTCCTGCCCTCACCCAGACTGTGTTGTTCTGATTGGTGTAATCAGAGGTTGTTGTCAGGATGCAGTCACTCTGTAGGCCCTCCTCCTCCTCCTTCTCCTCCTCCCCCTCCTCCTCCTCCTCCTCCCCCTCTCTTGTTATGTGGTAGCTGTAGCTTCCTGTGAAGGAGCAGTGCACCTGCAAATTTGAGAAACCTTCTGAACACAGCTGAAGAGACTGAACTTGAGTTTTTAGATCAGTTCTCTAATTAATTCTTCACACACATCTGATCTCTTGAGTGCCAGACCATTTTGAAGTTGTGTCATGACTTGCAGATCATTTTGCCTGAGCTGCTCTCTCTCCAAACTATAGTTTGTCGTCAGATATGCAAAATGAGTGTTGACACATGCTCACATTACGGACACAGCCGTGTGACATGGCGAACCGTTGACAGGAACATGCTGATAGCGGAGGCCCGCTGGCCACAAGATTTGCTTTTGTTCCTCGCCCTCATGCACATGCTCACCTTCTCTACTCAACTGGAAGACATTGAGGATGTGTAGCGCATACCTCTGAGGCACCTTTTTAAGCCCTGCAACACACACCAGTGTTTCGAGTTCAGTTTGATTCCACACTCTGCTGCCACCTTTTAGGCAAAGCTCGACTTTGAAGGATAATTCAGATGCATTAGAGCTTGAGTCGTATTTTTGTACTTATATTTCTGACAGTTTTGGTAGAACTGGATTAACAAAAGTAATAGCTGAGATCCATGAACATGGGGAAATTATTTAAAAAAAGGTTCAATGGTTTCCCAGCCTGGGGGGTTGGGACCACTCAAGGGTTTGCAAGATAAATTTGAGGGGTCTCGAGACGATTAGCATAAGAGGAAAGCAGAAAAATGGCTATTTCTGTTACGCACTGTTCTACTGATTTGTCAGACATTCCTGAAATTTGAGCTGTTTTTCCTTCTAATTCACTGGGTAACTTCATGTGAAACCAATATTATTCATATGCAACCAGTGATGGAAGTTCCCAAGTAGACATTGTTTTGTTTTAAGGGGTCGCAAGCCAAAAATAACCACTTAATTTGGAGGTAAAACTGAAAGTGAATGCACTCGAAATGTTGGTAATAATCCCTTGTTGTACAGGAAACTGCACGCAGTTATGGTAAGTATGGCAGGTCAAAGTTGCACCAGGAAGCTAGTCTGTAAACTGTCCTGGATGTTTACAACAGACAGTCTGACTAATAATTGAACTGTTTGTTTTCCCTTGGTTTAAGATTTGCATCATTGTCGGATTGCTCATGTTTTTTGGCCCATCTGGCTTCCTTTTTGAGATGTTGCTCAGTTACCAAATCTCAGCAATTAATTTGGTGAATGCAAGTATGTCATTAAAAAAAAAAATTAGACTCAAGTTGTAATAAACAAAATTATTCTTAAACCACATCAGTGTCTTCGATTTCAAAGGAGAAACAGAAACCTCAAAATAGACAATAGGGGAAAGTTGTCAGTGCTGATGTAGAGGTGGTGAGTGTGTGTGTGTGTGTGTGTGTGTGTGTGTGTGTGTGTGTGTGTGTGTGCACCTTTGTGTGACTCTCCCCTCCTGTGGTGGCGTCGGTGGTGTGGGTCTTGTCACTCATTACAAGTGTCAGAAAGATCTCTCACCTAAGCCAGTGCACCTGCTGCTCTGGGCGGCGGGGGCCTTGATGGAGAGCTTGTCGTCGCACAGACAGACAGCACCCACCAGAAGACTCTCAGCACTTATTTGCTCTCCCTCACTCCCCTCCAACCCCTGCGTGTTTCGCTCGAGACAGATCGGCGGTCCTCTCTCAGTTTGCTCACCTCGAGTAATCTCGGGAGTTTCTTGGCACCCCGCAGTGTGTGTACCCTTTGAGCATGCACCCGAAGCTCACTTCAGGGAGCGTTTACAGCTGGTGTGCTTTTAGTAAACTGATATGTCACACTGCGTCCATCGGAGCTGTGCAGTGATATCAAGGAATGGCAGCGAAGCCAACAGGTTAGTTTGACGGGGATTCGCTGAGCACTCGGCCTACATATGGTATTGATTTGAGAAATGCAATTCAGACATATTATTACACATCTGTGCATCATTATTTTTTACTTGGGGAATATTTATCTTTAAAAGAAATCCTCGATCGGGCTACTGGTGAAGATGTCAAACCCTTTGAACTCGCAGCTTTATGGCCAATCTGTTTTGAGTATATCCCTGTGTGATTGCTCTTGTAAAAATTCCTGCATCTGAGAGGGTGAGAAAGTGCCAGTACATGTCAGAAATTGGTGTTTTCTGTGCTTTGTATGCACTCAGAAACACTGTTTGACATCACTGCAAGGCGGAGGGTAGTAGTGATAGGATTATTAACGGCAATAAAGACACTATCTAGGTATGATTGTAACAGCAGAAAGGCAAACCAAAGTCTCACAGTCATTAGTCACCGTCATGCCTTTTCGAGCCTCCTGTTTTGTTTTTATTCCTCTCTTTGTCTTTCTCAAACCTTTCCACCCCTGCACTCGCTGTCTACCTGCGACTGTTTACTCTTCTCAGTCACACGGACGCGAAGCCTCTCTTTCCCAGAAACCTCGCGCACACACACTGTGGCTTTGTGTGAACCGCAGAGCAGCGGGCTTTGTGCGGGACAGCATTCCTAACACGGCTGTTCATCCGCTGGACGTTGTCTCATCACGGGGGTAAGGGGGTAAAGACCAAAGAGGAGGAGGGCAGAGCGGGATCTGGAAGACGCTGACAAATCGGGCTCCTCCACCTCTAGTTTTAAGATTCCAGGCTCGACTCGCAGTCCCGCAGCTCATTAGTTTCACTTCAAAATGTCCTCCTCATGCTGTAATTGAGAACATGTGGAGGAACTCCATTAGGCGGATGCGGAGATGTTCGCACTAGAAGAATCAGTAGCTATTATTTGCCCTGTTGAACCCGGGATATCACAGCCGACTGTGAAAATCACATACAAAGTGCGGTGCCATGATTTCAGAGTTGCAGCATTTACCCCCATCTTTGATATAGTCAAATTAGAACCTGCCCTTGTGCTAGGCACTCTGCTGAGATTAATTAAGTAGGCTAATTACCATACCAGGCGTGTGGCAGCGATTGAGGGCTTGAATGTGAAATATCCTCCCCCATTTCACTCTGAATATTAACATTGAAACCCTGAGGGACTGCCAAAATCTCAGCGGTGCTAAGAAAAGTGGAACTAAAGTGTGAGAGTCTTAGCTGCTTGCTGATCGGAGGACTGACTTCACATCAAACCCCAGAGCCTACGTTGTTGTGATAAACTAAAGTCGGTCAGCAGCGCCGTCGCTCACAGCCCATCTAGAATCGGATCAGACAAAGAGCTCACAGAGGTAATAACATGTTTAACTTCAGGAGTGGGAGCAGCAACCCTAACTGGGTTGCATTGTTGTTTTTTCCCTTCCGCAAAATTCTTCCCGATGGCAAGCTGGGAGAGGAGAGAGAGGCTCGGCTGTCACTTTGAGACTTGCATTGAACAACACTGATAAGAAGTTTGAACAGACGTTAACCGCATTATGTGGGTTGAGGAGAGTTTCTAAGGGACTTGCACTCACAATCTTGTAGCTGCTTCAGCTCACTGATTTAATGATCTGTAGCCTGCAAAGCAACAGGCCATTATAGAGGCATTCATACATGATGGAAAAAAAGGCTCCGTCTCTATATCTGAGACGTTGCAGATATGATCACATCATGGTTATTCCTCAGACCAGCTGTCACATCAGTCACTCGGCTGTGTCAACCACATCACCCAGTGTCACTGACCTGACGTTACCCCTGTCCCTCCTCCTCCTGCAGGTTGGGTGACCAGTTCTATAAGGAGGCCATTGAGCAGTGCCGCAGCTACAATGCCCGCCTGTGTGCTGAACGCAGCGTCCGCCTGCCATTCCTGGACTCACAGACCGGCGTGGCCCAGAACAACTGCTACATCTGGATGGAGCGACACCACCGCAGTCCTGGTGGGTAAACACACACACATAAGTCTGTGTGTATGTTTGTCTTGTCTTTCTATACTTGTGAGGACCCACATTGACATAATGCATTCCCTAGCCTTAACCATCACACTTAAAACCAAATCTTAACCTTTAGCAGTGACGAGCAGCCAAAATGTCTTCACAATGCAGAAATGTTAGTAGTTTCATAGTGAAATTGGTCCTTACAATGATAGTAATACAAGTGCATACACACACATACCAAGAATGTTTTATGATTAGAGTTAAGAGTGTTTTTGCACCATTAAACTTGTAAATTATGTCTGCGTCTACATTGTCTGAAGCTATTAACTAAGGTTGTAAATAACGATTATTTTCATTATTGATTAATCTGTTGATTGCTTTTATGGCTTAATCCATTAATTATTTAGTTAATATGTCAGCAAACAGTGAAAGCTAAAGCCAAAGGTGACATCTTCAAACAGCTTATTTTGTAAAAGGCTAAAAGATGTTCAGTGTAACAAACTGGAAGCTGGAATTAGCAAACATTTGGCATTTTTAGCCTGAGGACTTTGAGGATGTGAGTCTTTTCCTTCTGTTAGTCTCTCTCTTAGTCAGTCAGCTGGTCCACCACTTTGGTCCAGACTAAAATATCTCTACAACTAGTAGATGGTTTGACATAAAATTTTAGTACAGACATTCATGTCCCACTTAAAATATATTTCAACAACTAGCGCCATCATCAGGTCAAAGTTTTTGTTTGTCCAGTACTTTGGTTTGTGACCAAAAACCTGCCAAACTGTTGACACTGACTGTTTAATGTCAATTAGCACATATTAGCATGCATGTTTATCATTTTGAACATTCTATCTGCTAATCTTTAGCATGTTAGCAATGTCATTATGAGCATGTTAGCATTCAGCTCAAAGCACCCAGTGTCTTGGTGCTCTTTGAATGACTTAAAATATTGATCGATTGTGAGAATTGTTGAAATTTTTGATGTTTAATTTTCTGTCAATCAACTAATAATTTGTTTAGTTACTTAATAATGTGGCCTTTACTGTTTACTGAAATGTATTAGTCTCAGTAATGCCTGAGAATTAAAATTATGTTAATCTTAATACAGAAATCTGTAATGAAACAAACTAAAAAAATCTTATAATCAGTGTTATAATTTGACGTTTTGTGCCTCAGTGCCAGCAATAGCAGTGGCTGGAGGCAATCTGTCTGTCAGCCTTATTCTGGTGAAGCTAATGAAAACAAACATTCATAGAAGTATCTGATATGGTACAATGATGAAGTGATGATATTTTATATTCAAAAGGTCAACTTCACTGTGACATCATAATGTTGTGCAAAAACACTTTTCTGGCCATTATTCAATGACATAACTTAGGCACTGAAGGAGAGTTAATGACCATACTTCACATTTGACCAGATACTGACTTGGTGACCCTTATCTTATGTGTCCACCTTGAAAATGTGGTAACTGTAGAGATCATCTGTGCTGCTGGGTTGTAATTGTGTGTGAAGCATCCATGTTTTGGAAATTGTAGCTTCTTTGCAGCAACATACATATTTCTTTTGTGTACTGTCATGGCTATAACTCGGCTACTGTTTGCCAAGCATGTGGACACATACAAGGAATTTGACTCTGTTTTTCATTGCTCTGAATGGACACACTAATAGACCTACAGCAATAGTCGACCACAAGCTCATTGTTTTTTTTTTTTTTTTACTGATATTGAGCTTCAGGTGATTGTCGTTGCACCATGTGATGAAGCTCTCTATTAGTCCTCTGTACTCCTCTGTAAAAATAGTCTCTAAGTGGAAACAGCACGTTTCTCACTGGTAATCCTACACTGGAAAGCATGCGTGTCCTTCCATTTCACCAAAAATGTAATACCTTTTATTCCTTCACTACATATATTATGAGTCTGGACAGACATGGATGTAACTTGGATGTAACTTGCAACATGGACTTGACTTGTTGAAGCATATGATTGCAAGGCAGTAGCTCTCATTTCATATCTGGAAAGTGTATTTTTGCCATCAATACCTTTCATCTAAAACTGTCCTGTCTGCATGTTTACCACTGTTATTGCACAGGTGTTGCAGCCGGGCAAATGTACACATACCCCGCCCGCTGCTGGAGGAAGAAGAGACGGCTGCACAACACCACAGATCCACGTCTGGGCATCTACGGCCTCCATCTCGGTAAGATCCCGCAGCTCCTTCTCCTCAAACCACCTGCCTGTCGTTTTGTGCTCCGCTCAGTTTCTCCTCCTGCTCTGTTGTCCCCCGCCCCGTCTCCCACCACGTCTCCCACCCTCCTTCACCACCTCCTTCAGCTCATGTGATTACTGGTGATGATCTGGAATAATCTGGCTAAAAGCATATCGCTCTGTCTCAGCACACTGAGCACAACAGGCTGCCAGTCATTTTTCAGGGGGATGAAATGTGGCTGTGTTCACCCCAGCTGGTAAACTTGTTTTGTGAGAAGTAGAACATGTAATTAGATTTACCACTGCTGGGAGCTGCGAGACAGAGTTCGGCCACTGAAGACAGTATTTAATAAATGTTATGGAATAGAGTTTGGCCTTCTCTAGCTGCCACTCGAAACAGCTCGCTCAACACATTTACCTTCTCCTCTATCTTATTTTCTCCTTAGCACCTCCCTTGCTGATGGGGTTTGTCTCTTTCTCTCTGGCAACTCTTTCATCTCTCCGTCTCTCCCCATAGTCTGCAAGCAGTCTGTGTGTGTTTTGTAGCCAGTCTTCCTGAGCTCAAGTAACTGGTCCATTCTGTGCCCAAGGCTTGCATACCCAATGGGATGTTACACTACCCTCAGGAATGAACATGACAAAAGACAGAATCTCACACAGAAACATTATGTTACATCTTTCACTTTCTAGTAGTTTCTATAAAAGGCTGTGAGAAACCCATTGTGTTTTCATAGAAATCTCCAGGATCTTGATGCCTTCAGTTCAGATTTAATTCTGCAGTGCACAGTGGCAGCAGAAATGTTTGGGAAGTTGAGACAGCAAGAAAGAGGGAGAGAGCCTGGAAAGAGAGAGCAAGATGGAGTGATAGCATATGAACCAAGCCTTTGTTTCCCAAACACATCCCATTGTCGCCTATTGTTTTCCACTGTGCTGGCGCTTGCCGAGACCCCGCCGCCGCCACCACCCTGCTGTCCCTTCCCTTCCCCAGCAACAGTGGATCGTATAAGCTGTCTGCGAGCGCCCAGCGGAGGGGAAACGTACCCTGATTTAACCTGGCGTCTCTTATACGGAGCACGTTGTGCAGCTGGCCAGAGGTGGCCGGCGCAGGGCAGCAGAGTCTGTCTCGCTGCCTCGGCTGGCTGTCTAACTGATGGTGTGCTAGAGACTGGGGCTGCATGCAGAATCAGCTCCCTGCTGCAGGCTGCTGCCGGCTCTATTTTTAGCCCCCCAGCTCCCATGGGTTGGGAGGGAGGGAGGCGAAGGGGGG
>JBBMOC010000010.1:9317241-9340931 GCA_037975185.1 Centropyge bicolor
GGGGGGGGGGGGGGTTGATGACGAATGCCGGATGTGTGATGAGGAAATCAGCAGCAAGGGAGACAAAAATACTTAGTCAAACATTTAGCCTACTTTCTGTTCAGGGACTGAATGTCGTCTTCATGTGTTTATATCTATTTACATGAGTGTGTGTGTGGGCATGTGAAAATACACAAGCGTACACATTTGAGCCCATGTGTGTGGCTACACAGTTAGACTTACTGCTCAAAGGTAAGTCTAGGTACGGTGTTCTTTGTTACATTGCCGCAGGCGAGGCACCGCTGCAGTCCCGTCCGTCAGGTTCTCCTGACTGGATCAGTAAACATTAATAAAACCTCCTCCCCTGTCTGTGCCAACTCCTGCCGCGGCTCGGCTGGCAGCCATGCAAATGCAGGCCCTACGCAAACAGCCTGCAAAGCCGCGTGCAGGCCGGCCCCCGCCGCCTGCCAGCCTGCGGACAGGTGAGAGCAGCGCGGCCAAGTCTGGCTTCGGGCTGTCTGCACTCTATGAATGATAAAGCTGAGATGTAACGGTGTGAGGCATTGAGTCAAAAGTGGGATCAAAGCAGTGCTGGAACATATAACTGTCTCTGCTGATGAGATTTGTAATGAAAAAATGCTGTTAGTTTTATGTGTTGGCAAAAGCGCCTCTGTGCTTTGGCTCGAAACCTTGTACAGCAGATATAATGTGGTGCCTTGTGGTTAGTGAAGAATCTGATTATTTTTATGGCCCTAATATTGTCTGAATGGGAGCGTGTGTTCCTGTACAGAGGCATGGGTGATACTGCAGTCTTAAACGTGCCTCTTGTTTAAATATGAGAGGTCATTGATCTCATCTTTCCATTTTGAGTCTATGAGTCCTTCAACGTACTAAATCGGACTGAAAAGTCATCTCAATCTCAAATCTGACAGCTCATTCAGACCAACAATAGCAACGTGTTGCAATCTGTTTATTCTATTTACTGTGATCAGCTGTTTGAGTTTCCTGGTCGATGCAGGATCTGTTTTCACTGCAGAGTATCTGGATGTATTATTCCTATTTCAGATCAGCTTTGACTCTATTTCAGCCATCGTTACAATTTCACAAATAAAACAATCTCTGGTTCCAGAAGGTTGAGCTGAAGGAGGTTTCAGTTAGTGCATATTGAAATCATATTCAGATGCATTTTTTTTAAACCTTTGCAGACGTTTATTTTCTGTCATTCTGTGAATTCCCTCTCAGCACCGTGTAACAGAGTTTAATGGAGCCCTAAATTCCTCCTGCCCTATATTAAACAGTGTCACTTTATAGCACCCAGCGCCAGTGTAAAAGTAGCACGGCCTCTCTGACGCCTCAGCTGGAGCCATAACGTGTTGACAGACAGACAGGAGACGACCTTAATGTACACAGTTATTTCAAGCTGAGACACTCGCAGATGCACATGAGAATGCGTTTATGCACGCAGACACACACGATGAGCCTTTTTTTTTTTCTTCAAATTGAAACCATCCACACACACACATACAGTGTTTATTATTATCTAGTCCCTCCCTCCTTTGCAGTCACTGTTCTTTCTAATGTCTCTGCAACTAGTGTTCAGCCTGGTAGGTGGTGGTGGTGGTAGGGGGGTTGATCCCCCCCTCTCTGTGCCTCTCGACTCCCTCTCTGCCAGCCATACCCCCCCCCGCCGCCTCATGTGGCACTTGCTACTGCTCTCTCTTCCCCTGCTGTGGTCTGTTTTGACTGGGCTAAATCCACCCTGTCCCAAATATCCCCCTTCACAGACATGAGCACAAGCCACAGCTATCCCACCATTAAAAACACTCCACAGGTAGATCACGAAATCCCACCCATCTCATCTTTCCCTCCGTGAGCTCAGGCAAAAATTCACACATGCGCACGCATCACACCGCCAGCCCTCAGCCCCTGACTCATCTGAGTAACTCTCCCCTCCACCATCCCTCACACCAGCAGCATTAAACCACATGAGAATGTAGCTGCGGCTGAACGGTGGCGCTAACAGCTTCAGCGAGCCGGGCCTCCCTGCCAGGGCTAACAGTGGCCGGAGTCTGCCCTGTGTTAAATCAACGAGCCACTTATGCGGTCGGTCAGGTACGGGCCCTCTGACCAGCACTGGGGGAAGGTAGGGGTGAGGGGTGGGTGAGGAGGAGGGAGGGAGGGGGGGGTCGACTGAGCCGAGCCACCTGCGGCTTGGAGACTCACTCAGCTCCTCTTAGTGGTCTTGGGTTTTGCCTTAATATGCTTTACAGTTTCCTCTGACTGGGCCCTTCTCTGTGCCCCTGCTGCAATCACACACACACACACACATAGATGCACTACTATGCTTGCAAGGACAATGCACTGCCATGCGTTCATTCTCGAGAGGCTTACCATAACCGCCACATGCCTAACCCCAACCTTAACCTAGTCTCAACCCCAAAGTAAATCAAGTGGAAACCAAATGAAAACCAAATTTTTTTGCACATGTGATGGTGTGAACCAAATTTTTTTTCCCTCCATAATCTAATGAATGCATACCACGCACACAAATACACACGCCGTCAGACACATAGGCTGCCATCTGTATATGACTCATACGATTTTGTAGCTTGTAGAGATACTGACGCCCACCACTTTCAGAACCAGGATTTGCTGCTTCTAACTGGGTGGCTCTGCAACTATCATACCACAATGCACTTCAGCAACAAAAGTAGTGGTGTGTGTGTGTGTGTGTGTGTGTGTGTGTGTGTGTGTGTGTGTGTGCATGTGTGTGTGTGTGTGTGTGTGTGTGTGCATGTGCGTGCACTCACTGCGTGGTTCCCGGGGTCCATCCACGGTGACTTTGATGGCTCGGTGGTAGGTGGCCACTTGAGGGGGTCCGGTGAAAACAGTGATGGTCAGGGTGAAGCTCTTTCCTGCAGGCAACGGCAACAATTGTCCGTGAGATCCGTGCGAGATTGTCATTTCACTTCACAAACGGCCTTCTCTGCAAAACTCTCTCGTCTGCAACAATACCTCGCTTGTTCAACTTCAAATCATCAGCTTTTGTCTCGCTGCAGCCTTTGAATTAAGAGGAGGAGAAGAAAAAAAAACAACAACGCACAGACCACCTCTTTTGATGGCCTGACCGAGGGTATGATTTAGATTATTGAGACAATGTGTTCCAGATTGTCCGAAAGGGCTTACAGCGATAGTTTATTGTTCAACAAGGCAGGATCCTGCTCCCATCTGCATCAAAGTCCGTGCAGAGGGATGAAGGCTGTATCATGCATGCAGCAGGGAGGACAGACTAAAAAGGAAGAATCCTTGGGTGGGGTAATTGACTGCAGAAATGAAAGGTAGGGACTGCTTTTTAATTTGGAGACCCATTTCCCCCATTCATCAAATGTCAGCTATTAAAACATTAAAAGGAAATATAAAAAGGCCAGAAAAGGGCTCTGAGAGGGAGGAGAAAAATTCCTCCTGTGGATGAAGATTTTTTTTTATTACTATTTTTTAGTTCGGGATTTTTCATTGTTTATGTGAAAACTGAGGTTTTGATTTACTCATAATGTTGCTCAACAGGCCCATGCATTAACTAAACATCCCATCTTGCAAACAGGCCTGCTCATGTGTGTGTGTTTTTAAATTATTATTATTGCAGCAATTTAATACACCCATGATAAACACTGTGCATTAGTCTATAAGCTTTTTGGTGAGGAGGGGGTTGTTTGACAAATTGCCTCTGGGCATGATTTTTTTTTTATCCACCCCTCAGACTGACACCACGTGGATAATTATTTATATTCCTCTGGCTTATGAAAATTACAGTCACATCACAACTGTTCACAGTGACGCAGGCCAGATGTTTCAGATGGCACCCAAAGTGCCGCCATACCTGCGCATAAATCAATCCAGATTTGCGCATTTTCATCCTTATAATAGACAACAGAGATGAGGCCAAAACTGACAGGAAAATATTTTTTAAAAGCTGTATTTTAATGGATCATCCTTTCCTGTGTGTGTGCAGCATATCTGGTGACTTATTTTTTCACATGCACTAAAAAATAATAACATGCTGTCAGCTGAGACCCAGAAATATGCTCCATGGTTTTATTATAAGAGCGTTTCCAAATGTTAGTGGCATGAAAAGCAGTCTGTGTGTGTGTGTGTGTGTGCAGGCATGTGTGCGTGTGTGAGTGTGTGTGTGTGTGAGAGAGAGAGAGAGACTCACCTCGTCCGCTCCTGCCCACGAAGCGCAGGTCGTTGAAACGGGCCACCTGGTTCTTCATCACGGCGGAGGCGTTCCTCAGCTCGGCCGAGTAGTTCTCGTCGTTCCCGGCCATCACGGTGACCAGAGTCCCGTCGGGGACGTCACCGAGAGCCACGACCTGCACAGGAGAGGGGAGGGAGGAAGGGAGGGGAGAGAAAGCGGGCGGTCACTCCGGGTCACCAAAACCCGAATGTATAGGCTCCACACTGCGTGGGTTAAAAAAAAAAAAGGCATCCGGATCCCATAATATTAAGCAGGAATACGTCCACAATTTCACCACCGTGTCAACAATAAAACCCGTGACATAAATCACACAGCTGTGAGATTTCATTAGACTAAATAAACACCCTCTGAAGCAGGCTGATGCCATTTAAATGTAAATTATATTACAACATTTGTGTAACGTGCTTTTCATCACCTACTTTATTACTCATTTTTAATTGGCTTTAACTGCGTGATTTAGATGGCGCAAGGCTTAACATTGACACATTTAAAATATCAAAGCATTTATGACAGTAAAATATAATAATCATTAAAAAAAATAGTTTGAATCTGTTCTTGCAATTTCACATCTCTTATCTTTAATAATTTCTGGCCACATTCAAGATGTTATTATTCTGGATTTAAAGCCAATAAAAGCTAAACTTATCGATGCTTAATAAAATATCAATGTAATTTGCAGAAAAGTAAAACTTTCCGATCCTTAATTTTCTTTTTTTTTCCAAAATAAATACAAATAAATGACCTCATTAAAATCTAGTTGATCTTCAGTGTGTTTTCACCCTCGTGCATCACCTGCAGTTAAAAAAAGCAGACTTCAAATGAAAGCAGGATAAATGAAAGTCTTGCCTTAAAAGCCACGGGCAGCGTCTTGTTGCACCTCCAGTGAGACGGCAGGACGGAGCAGAGGAAGTTGGGGCTGTCGGTCCGGACCAGCTCGCCGGCGTGGTCCGCCAGCACGTCCACCACGTTCCTGGTGTCCGGTCTCGACCTGAGGGGCCCCGGGGTGGCCATGGCCCCGTTGCCGTCTCCGATCTTGCTGCAGGGGAAGGAGGTGGAGGGCGGCGTGAACCGTCTGGTGGTGGGCGGCTCTACGGGAATATGCATCACAACAGCTTGGGTCAGTGCCACCTGACTGGGTCGTTTCAGATCAGGACTCTGTCGTTTTTTGTTTGTTTTTTGTTTTCTGGAAGAAAAACTTTGTCTCTAGTTGTGTCTGTCACTCCGGACTCGGATGGTCTCGAGAGTCCACCGCGCAAAGGATGGAGGCGCACAAAGTCTGAGTGAAAGCAACTTGATCAGAAACAATGAAGTGTGATGACCGTGTGCTAAATCATCGACCCAGGATGCGTCAGCCTGAGGAGCATCAGGGTGTCTTTGTTTTTCTGAAGTTCAGCAAAAAAATGTACAAACAGTCTCCAAAGTCTCTCAGTGCTGAACTTGTCTTATCAGATGGACAGTTTCAGCCTTTAGAATAAATCACCACTAGTTGAGCTCTTAACTCTTAAATCAGTCTCCTAATTAACTTATTGACGATCAGCAACAATCTGTTGGCAGTGATCAAGTAATCCAGACGTGATGTAAAAAAAGTTGGACAATCCAGCAGCTGACTCGGATTCTGTATTTCTTTTTTAAAAAATAATCTCGACTAAACTTTCAGCTCAACTCTCACCAGACTCCGCTGGGAAAAAAAGCAATTCTAAAATTTCTCAAAGCCGAATATCTACAGTCAACCTGAAGCACATCAGAGTCCTTTCCGTGCGTCAAAGTTGCCGCAACTTTATCCTCGTTGAACCCCCTCTTTTTTTAAAAACACAGCGTCGTTCAGGTGGGGTTCTGTCCTGTGGCTCCTTCAAAGTTATCCTTTAGGGCGCGAGAAGGAGTCGCGAGGCTGAGCGGAGCGCAGAGTGCCGCGATATTATTTTACCCCAGTCATTTTAGTGTTTAGTGGTTGGGAGTGCGGAGATGATTTCCACCAATGAGTCGGCTGGGTTGGGCTTTCGGCGGACCAATCAAAGTGTCTGCTGCTCCTTCCTCAGCCCCGGACTGTTGTTACACACGGGCTGAATTATTGATACATATGTGCGCTCCTCTCTCTCTGCTGCTGTTTTTTATGCACAATATAGACGCACGTTAACCTGATGCAGAGACATCAGGAGACAGTATGAGTTGTTTTTTTTTTTTATTTAAAGAAGGGAGACTTGTCTGTGCAGAATTGAAATTTAAAAAAAAATTGAGCATAAAATGATTTTTGAATTAAAGCCAATAACCAGAAGCACAGTTGACTCTAGATAAAGAAATTCTTTACATAAGATATTGAATGTGAATGATTTATAAAATGATTAATGAGGTTCAGTACAAAGCAACCTCTCTGTTGATATGAATTATTAGTCTTACAGGGAGTCAGTTTAATTTATTAACTCATATATAAACAGAATGATCTGAACCTTGATCACTGGTTTATTACAATACCTGGTTTTTACTGGATTTTTTTAGGCTATAATTTATCTCAAAAAATGATTTTGACTGCAAAGGCCTGTGGTTTCACTGTCGTTTATTCATTCTGATAAAGCCTTTATGTCTGGCGGCGTCACACCTTCTGCAGGTAAATAACATTTTCATAAAGTGAAATTATGGGTGCAGGACAGATCCCTATCACTTTAATTGACTGAGCTGAATAAATAAAAGAATTAAAGCGAACAGGAAAATGTGATTCTTCCACATCAAAAGATGCAACAGAGGAATCGGTGTGTGTGTTTGTGTGTGTGTGTGCCAGAGGCTGAATTCATTAGCGACCTGAAATGTTGAGGGTTAAATCAAATGAAGGCACACCCTGCAAACCCCCTCCGCCATGCTACTTTCTGACACTAGTTGGCGCATTTGCCTTTTCAATCGCTGTCAGCTCAGACAGTCTCAGGCAGACATTTCACATCTGCAGAGGAAAGGAAACTTTTATCTCTGCTCTCAGATAGTCCGAGCTCTGACTTAATTTCGACTTCAGACAAATCAATTTAAAAATCCAATGCGTTTCTGTCATTATAGAAGCGGTGGTGACTTTTTTTCTCCACATCCACATTTGAGTTTCTGCATGAATCATAATAATCTATATTACAGTTTAGAAATTAAATTGTTATAAAAGCAGTGACATTTATTCGTTTGAAAGCAGGGCACTGAAGCCATGTGGTGCATCAGAGCTAACAAATCAGTCTCTAGATATAGTTAACATTTATAGAATTCACCGGTTCATTGTTTTTTGTCTTTTACTGTAAATGCATATGAAAATGATCTAAAATCGCTTAAAATACTCTGTGTAGGTTTGGGGTGTTTTGAGCACTGACAGAGTTCATTATTGATTATGATATAAACATTATAATGAAAGATTTTGCGACTTTAAAGCTGCAGAAATTAATTTAGAAATTCCTGCAGCTTTGATTAAAAAAATTAAAATGTGTCAAAAAATATTATGAAACAAAAAAATGATTTAAATTCATTTGTGCTAACAGGAAATTGTCTGTCAAAGATAATTTGAACAAGTCATTTGGATTTTTCTTGAACTGCTTTTATTCAAAAAATATAATGCATTCAGTCCATCCATGTTTCATTTTAATAATAACACATTTTATTTTGGCGTGCGCGCGTCCCTCTGCGCGCGCGCGGCGGTTTTTGAAGTTGTTTACTCGCATGAGAATAAATGAAAGCGCAGTTAAGTGGCGTGAGGAGTCATCGGAGTGGCTTCAGATTTTTCCCTTAATTTCCCACATCACACCAATTCAGAGCCGCAGCCCTTAGAGAGATGAAGAGGGAGGATGGAACAAGTTAAGAACAGCAAAAAAAAGACAATTTCCAATCGCAGAAATAACCCTGGATATCAGAGCTTTTTTCTTTTTTCTTTTTTTTTTAAATTCACAGTTGCTGTTGATGTGGGATTAAACCTGGCCACAAGCCTCACACTATCAGCGGTGGTGTGTAACACAAATAGAGGAGAATAGAAAAAAATATCTATAATCTTCATCTACAGAATATTTGTATCTGGAAGAACTGATGTTTGAAAGTGTTGCTAATATTTTACAAATCAAACCTACCTGAACCATCTCTCTATGTCTCTTCTCTTTTTTAAAAAAAAAATTCAACTTATTTATTTTTCTTTTTGGGTCACAGAAATATTAACCTATAAGCTTGTATAACACTGACACTCCTCCTCTGTGGTTGCATGTTATATTGGTAATCTAGGGCAGTGGTTCAGCAGGGTGTGGTGAGTCAACTGGGTTACCAACAAATTAAAGAAAAAACCCATCACACCATTTCACTTTAGAAAGTCGAGCAATTAGAGAAAGAGGATTTTAATTGTGAGGATAAAGCTGTTAGCATCATCCTCAGTGAATTCAGTGCAAACAACAGAAATCTATGAGTCCCAGGGAAAGGCCTTGATGTCTGTGGCTTCATGTGCTTAAATGTAGGTGTTTTTTAATTGAAAATCTTGGGGAAGCCCAAAGTCACAGACTCTTATTCCACAGTTGAACTCAAATCAGTCCACATGACAGCAGCAGCTAAATCCCCCACAATCCTCACTGCGAAAAATCACCTCTGATCACCTATCATGCGGCCTCTATTTTGAGTGCAGCTCGACTGGGACGATGACAATGCCCGTGATATTTTAGTCATCCTCCTGCCCTAGTTCATTATTAATATGTGACCACACGCCCCAGCTATACCCCCGCTCAGCCGTAATGTGCGCTCCGGGCGCCTGTCACATTTAGACCTCTGCATTTCAACATGCAGTTTCTACTGTTTCAGCCGCACAGGCATTGAGGACAGAGCCCCGCTGGTGCCCCTGAACGATTTTTAATGATCCGGATGGGTTGAGCCTGAAATCAAGACAGGGCTCGCGGAGGATACGTGAAACCCCGGACTCACCTCAAATAGGCCTCGGAATATACGATTTCTACCATTCAAGGATAAAACAGAAAATGGATCCTTGAGCTATAAATCAAGGAATCACATCATTGTTTACTGATGGTTACTGTCTGAGAGGTTCCCTGTATCACTGAGCTGAATCACATTGAAAGCTCAGAACCAAAAAAAAGGGGTTTCCTGTGGTATCAGAAAAAGGGTTTTCTTGGCTGGAAAGACAGCATTAAAAGAGCACAAAAGTTCTAAATGAGACACGGAGTTCATGTTTAGCCAATGCTGAAGTTCCTTGGAGTCTTTACAAAGTAGCTCTTCCTGTTCTGTGAGCATAAAACCAAAGGAAACTCCACTTACGTTGGGTTTTATGTGTAATGAGTCAGATTGTAAAGACTAATATGAGTATGATCCCCATTAGCAGAGCAGAAGCCTTTGGGGTGTGTAAACGTATACCTGATCTCTAAATGCCACCCACACAGCTTTCAGTGCCACTTAAAAGTCACTTTGAAGATGGGGACACTCTGAGATATGTGGAGATCCCTTTAAAGGTTTTTTTTTTTTTTTTTTAACTGAATATGATCTATTAGCCTGTGTAAACTCCCGGGCTATTTTCAGACATGCACACATAAGCCTTTGGATGGGTAGCTATTCATTTGGAAAAGGGGGCTATGGGGGCAATTAGAAATAGTTTGAGGTTCGGCGATGACATAAGACAAAGATTTCTATCTTTAGAGGAGCTGTGGCGGTCACACATTTCTGTACATTCACAAATTACAGGGCAAGCTTTGGCCCTCAACCCACCGAATGCATTCCTTCCGAAAAGTGTCTGCTCGAATTTCAGCCGGGGGTTTCTGCTCAGTGGAAATATGAGTGTTCTGAATGGACGACTTCTATGAAATGGAGTTTTATTCCTCTCGGATTAAATTAGCTCTACTTTGGGGCTTGGGGTATTTTTTTGTATGAATGATGAATTCTGCGGTGGCTGTGGAACGCCGGGCTTGTTTACCCTTCCCTCCTTTTTTTTTTTTTTTTTTTTTAAGACGTAGCTCGCTATGAAATGGACTTTTTCTGCTTGATATGACAAGAGTGTCTGTGATTAGACTTCCAAGCATGATGTAAGTCACCAAAGCCATTTGTGCCAGTCCCCTCAAAGCCAAATCATATTCTAGCGTTGGAGTGTTTATATACACAAGTATATGGAGAAACTTTTAAACAACAGTGAGTGGGTACAGACTGTTTGGGTTTTGGGCTTGTGCTGCTCTGATGGCTGATTCTCTCTCAAATTTTGATTACATAATATGTCAGCACATCACAATTGGTGGTCATTTTTGTCCATTTTGATGTTCAGACAAGAAAATAAGAAACACATTGGACAATTCTGATCATAGAATCTGTATGTTATTTTTTTTTCTCCACCAGAGCTGTCTGTGTTAGTTTTAATGATCACTGGAATGTGCCTGCGTTCAAACTTTGTTTTCGCTCTTAATGACCTTAAAATACTTTATTTTTGTTCGAACTTCTATAGTTTTCTTCTATAATTTGCCCATCACATGACTTTATCCATCCAGTAACTCATGAGAGTGTCAGGCTCCAATCCAGATCCTTGAAGGCGTTTAGTGAATACAGTATATTATCCTAAAAATGATGAAGAGGATGGTGACATTTCCAAACCCAGCAGCTAATTACTATGTAAGTGTGATGAGTTGAGATACAGCAGTCACCAAAGGAGACAATGAGCACATTCATCTCATGCATCTTTAATATTCTTGCATTTTATAAAAGGTGCAGAGGGGAGCCAAGGGCTTATAAAAGCCCTGTGAATCAATTGAGCAGCATAATGGCTGTTGGGGGACGACTCCAGCTATGTTTTTATTTCTGTCTGCTAAATGTAAATGGGCTTCTTAAAGAATACATTCATTTTCAAACATACCAAGCCCGTGTTTGTATCTGACACTTCATTTCATACTGAATAAATAATGGGACAAGTTTGGCGGTTGTGCCACTTGGATGCTCTCCAACCCTCTAGAGCAGCGGCGAAAAGTAACTAAACACATTTACTCGCATCCTGTACTTAAGAAAAAATTCGAAGTACTTGTACTTGATTATTTCCATTTCCACTCTATATTTCTACTTGAGTTCATGCAGAAGACAATATAATACTTTTTACTCCATTGCTTTTTTTTGGACAGCTTTAGTTATTTGTCACTTTTCAGATCAAGCTTTTACATTTAGAAAAAAAATGATAGACCTATAAAAGACAGCATATTATAATAGTTGTTTCCAACCTCTCTGGTTTGTGACCTCTTCCAAAAAGCATCTATGACTTCAGATGTCAATAAGTTGTTCCATCAAAGACTTTGGAGATGGTTTAAATTTTTGGTGCTGAAACAAGTAAAAATATTTAATTATGTACTGAAAAGCAAAGATATAAGTTGAAAAAATTAAACCAAATGTATGTAACTGACCACTAGATTGGAAACCACTTGACTAATATACTTGTATATAAAGTTGTTGAAACAAGATCCACCTTGACCAACTACAGCAGCAAAATGCTACTAATGCACAGATGCATCAATGTTAATCCATCTCTTTCATTTTTCTGCAGAATGAGTACTTATGGCAATTTAAAGTGATACTATGTCATTTTTGACAGAGGGAATAAAACAGTCTTTGTCACCATTTGTCACTTCTGCACACTCAGGGCTTCTACTGCTAGAGTGTTAGTTGGTCTGGTAGGACCAGTGTGGTGGCGAATGTTAACTAACTATAGATTGATAATGACAATGGTGTCTTTGCTGGCTTCAGGACTCTTTTCTGCTTGTGATAGTGGCATTTTACTATTTACTATTATCCTGCACTCATCTTAACTTGCAGCTTGTAGTTTTGTGGTATCATTGTGGTATTGTTACTTTTACATAGAGTACTTCTTCCACCATTGCTCTAGAGGGGGGCTTAGCATGTGTGCATATCTGATTGCACATCCTTCCCTGTTTTTAAGAAAACAGAAATCAGAACTCGCCACTTTCCTGTTCACAATAACCGAAAAAACCCACAAAAGGCACAGTGAGACTTTCTGATGAGTTCACTGTAATCTGCGTTTGGGGGTTCGAACATGGTCAGGCCTCCTCCCTGTCCTTTCAGTGGCAGTTCAATGGCACACACCACACCCGAGGCAGGCGAGGGGAGAGGGGGGGGAAGCTTGCCGTAAACCCCGGTGTCACGGTCGCTCCGCCCTCACATCATCCGTCGGGTACACTCACCCAACGATGACAGTCAGCACCCTGTGATGTGGTTCCCGGGCCTGTTTATTCTTTGGAAACCCACTAAAAGTAGCATTGGATGGTAAGCTCACCAAAAGGTCCCAGTGCTATTATAGGAGCACTTTGGGTTGAGTTTTGATCTGGTGGGTTTGTAAATAGGGCCCTGCCTTGCTGCGGGGCACCACTTTTGGGCTATATTGTTTAGTGTGACCTGAAAGGAAGGTTTTTGATATTCATGGCGATTTGTAACCTGGAACAAAACGTAAAGTCCGAAATTGATATGACTTGTGGCGTTCAGAGCTGTGTACTTCAAGAGGACATCGGTGTATGTTTTTCATAATGTTGACGATGACGGACAAAGGCCTACAAAATGTACCCGGCTCTAACTTCTCTTCATTTCACTGAAGGACAGATTGTATTCTTTTCCAAGGTCTTTATTTACCCCTGGAAGTCAGTATAACTTTTAAATCTAAATGAGTCCCATAAATACGTCAACTCCCCCATTTTTTTTCAGTTGTGGTTTTTAGTGCGAGCTATAATCATTTCTCATCTTTCTTTGTCTCTGTGTCTGTCTGTCTATTTGTGTGTAACGACACGCACACACACAGATCCACATACACACACAAACGCACTGTGTTTCTCCTTTTCTAGCGAGAGCTTCTGATGCAAGGACGGCAATCTGTAATCTGTAGTAATTGCATGTTGCAGAAAAACATTTTTCCGCTGTGGTAATCGCTGCAATATGTGCAGTTGCGTTGCCAAAGTGACAGCACCCCCACCCCCTACAGACACACACACACATACACCCACACGCATGCACACACAAGAGTATCCTGACTCACTCTGACTTTGCCAAATGTGTCCAACTAAAATTGCGGAGACTGCCTCTCAGGATGGCTGAGAGACAAAGACATACAGACGAGCAACTATAGTATTGTGACAAACCTGCAACTAGAGAGCACACACGCACACACAAACACACACACACACCTGTGATGCTGTCATGCTGCATTCACCTTCTGAAAAAGATTTACAGTTCCTGCCAGTGACAGTTTAACTGCCATGCAGCCCCGGTGCCAGAGCCCTGCCAGAGCCCAGCTGCCACACACAGATCAGGAGACAAAACTTTCACAGGAGCCACATCAATCCACTCTCCCTGCACTTTTTCAACTGCTATCACACAGCGCAAGCCAGCAAAGAAGTTTAATACCAATCCCCTAATATTACTGCGCTCGTAAATACAACTCTGAGAATTGAGTCATTTGTCAGATGTCCTCCTGATTAGTGGAGGTTGTAGCCACATTAAATGTAGGGAGTGTAGTGACGGTCTGTGGCTGAACCATCAATGCATATTTATCAAACCATTGTCTGCCATTTCACCGCTCTGACACCAGCGTCTGCTCGGCTCTGTTGGACTGCGGCGCAGGTTAATGAGGTCATCACCGCCGTGAGACTGAGGGTAAACTATGGTGTGCGTTGAAGAGCACGTTTCACTCGCTCCTCTCAGCACCGCAGCAAATAATCTCTCTCTCTCTCTCTCTCTCTCTCTCCCACTCTGTCATTGCAGCTCAGCAGCGCCGCACATTTATGATATCATTATCCACTGCGTCATCACCCCTTTGCCCGACAGAGCCCCAAAATATGTCAGACCAGTTGGGCTTTCTTACGTTGCACTCGTCATTGTGTAACCACACACACCTAGTATAAGGACAAGTAATACTCAGAGACATTTATAGATACACAGCACAGACACCAAGATTGCAACCAGACTGTGTGTGCAAACCTTTTCCTCTCTGGGCTGCTACTCTGACTGCTGAAGCCATCCAACCTCCCAGCAGTTGAACTTCCCTGTGTCTCTAATGGAGTCTCTCTGTCAGATCAAACAGCTCCTACTGACGAGGAGAGGAGACAGATCGCAGAGCTGGAAGCCGTTCAGTCTGACAGCCCGAACACGTTTGACTGGCAACGCAGCCTGCGTCTACTCTTCCATCGCTCGAGATCCCACACAAATATAGTAGCGCCACCAGAGAGGGGAAGAGGGGGTGAAGAGCAGGGAGGGGGGCGAGGGAGCCCGAGCCTGTCGGCTCAGAAAATAAGTTGTGAGGCGTCCCCCTCACACAAAGGCAAAGCCCCATAGCTCAGTCTTTTCTCAAAATGAAATCGCATGTGAGTCGAATATTAGGAAGTGCGCATGGCTTCCAGCAACCACCAAGCCATTATAGCGGAGCCTGTAAACCACATTTTCACCAGCAGACAATGCCCCTTTGTGCTTGTTGTGTGGCTGTCCCCTCTCAAAAGTAGAAGCCGTGCACGTTTGAAAAAAAAAAAACTGTGGAAATTAAAGTGAAGATGTGAAGAGAAGTGATGAAAATGAAGTGTCAGTTTTAGATCTCTGGTTAATTAGTGACAGTCATGTCAGGAGCGTTTAGCCCCATGGCGCAGGGGACCTTTGATGTGGTTGCACATGGAATGCTGTTGTTCATTCCTCTCTGCAACAAAAGCCACATGTTTTTATTTTTTGAGACTAAGTCCCTGTTACTTCGAACTATGAAGGAACATGGTGAGGTATGTAACGTATGAAATGAATGGCATGAATACTAACCAGTCAGAGAGAACTCTGCCAAGCAGGCACCGGGCCAAATGTATTGTTCTTAGCTGCGCTGTGCATATTTATTCAAATGGTTTTAAGGAGACAAAGTCTTAGTCATCTCCGCTGTCTGTGCATGTATAACACCACTGCACACACACACACACACACACACATTCAAGCATAGCCTTACGTGAACACTCACAAATACACACCACGAACACATTTCCAACTTTTCAACTATTGTCATCAGTGTATGTCCCTTTCAACTCCTTTCATTGCTGTTAAGGGACTGTTTCAACAGGGGTCATTCCAGGTTCTGTCACACTCATTCAAGTGCAAATGGACTTCAAAGAGTCCCCAAATATTGAATTTGCATTTATTTCCCTCTTCAGCGGGGTTCAGCCTCCCAAGCACTATTTGACTCACCGCAGAATCCAACCAGATTCGAGCAGGAACCCGGCGCTGGTTTCCTGACAAGTGTCCGTGCCACTTTCCTCTGCAGACGAGACGTGAGACAACTCTTGGAAAGTACTCGGCTGGCCCTCAGGGCTTTTCATCGTAAGGAAACAAGGGTGTGGCGACTCTCAGCCTGCAAGCCAAGGAGCTCAGGAGAGCACTCAGACACATAATATTGTCACTCCTCATAAATCTGATCTTGTGCACGGTGACTGATTATTGTCAATCAATCCCATTGATTTCAAATTGAGTCAGAAGAAAATAAATCCTCTCCAAATGTCGCTGAGCCTTTGTGCGGCGACTGCAGCGAGTCAGTGTGTTGCATGCGACTCTGTTTCTGTGATGTCTTCGGGCTCGAGTCCCAGTTCTAGATTAAGCAAACCTAATTGGAGGCTAAAACTTATTTTCAATGGAGTCCCTCCATTCAAATCATTGCTTGAGTCAAAGACTTGGCTTAATTGGAGTCCGGGAAAGCAACCACCGGGGGAAACCCGTGTGTCCGAAGTGACTGAATGTTTCCTCTCATCATCTCCATAGCTAATCAGTAGTGGCGTTGCCCGTGTACAGTTAGCACCCCGGCCATGTGGAGCTAGCATAGAAAGGCAGGACTTTCCCCTCTTTGACTCAGAGCCTCAGGCGTCCACTGAGGCTTTGCTGTAACTGCACACTAATCCCCTGATTGCTGTGTTTAGGCGCAGCACGTCGCTGCTCCACGTCAAGGCGGCCGCGGCTAACGACGAGCTAATGACACAACGATGACAAGGAGCGTTTGTAAACCCAATCAGTAGCCTGGAGCCCGACTGCCTGGTGATTAGGTTAATCAAACTCCATACTGACTGAGTGACTGGCCTGCTGTCTGCCTCTTATGTCATCACACTGATTAAAGGGGAAAAGTTGCGTTCAAGTCCGTCAGGCCTTTCTAACACAAACCTCTTTCTGCCAGGTTGGCAGTGTTGGATCGACGAGCCGTCTCGCAAAAATGTGGATAGCTGAGACGGACTCCTCATTTAATTTAGGACCAATTCGGTGTCACTGTTATTTTGCTCATGTAGCACGACAGAAGGTGTAAGGATGCCGTTTGGTTCATGCCATCAACTGCAAAAATGAATTTCTAACTGCAAAGCTCAAGCTCCTGCGTGCACCTGATGTTCCTTGACATGCAACTGTTTGAGAGTCTGAATTCAACGAGGTTGTCTCACAGGAAAGGTTCACTGGTCAGGAACTCTCAGCGCTGTCAGTACGAGAGTAACCACAGTACACAGCAGTCGGTTAAATATTTTTGTAAGCGCGAGACACAAATTGGCACTTTATAAAATCAAGAAAGCAGTCACTGATATTTTTCAGTTAAGTCCTCTGCTGTTTAGTCACCGTGTGGGTAATTCTGCTGGACTAAGGCATCGGGAGACCATATGTTAGTCCTGACCAGCTATTACGGTGAGGTCAGACAGCATTTAGAGTGGGAAAACGTCACGGTCATCATGTTGACATGCACCGCTCCTCTCTGACTCAGCACGGGTGAAAAACTCAGGCGGTGGACTGCGTGTGTGTGCGCATGTAGCCTATATGATCCGGCCTGCGTGTGCAACGTCAAGTTCCCTGTGCGCTTGTACTCGTGACGGCGGCGTCTCTCCGACCGTGAGAAGAGAAGTGTGTGCAGCAGACGGAGTGACCTCACAGCAGACAGACTATGGAGAAGAGATGGAGGGGCCACTTCTGCTGCACAGCTGAGGGGGAATCCCTGGCACGGTGTTTCCTACTGAGCCAGTACAGAAGTGAGCAGCTGTGGAGAAAGCTCAGGCTCGCTAACGTTTACTTCAGGGCAAAATCTGCTGCCACACAGGGATAATAGAGCAGTTTATAAATTCTACATGAATTTTTAGAAAGGTCGCCAAACAAGCAAAATTAAATAAAGTTTTAAGTTATTCAATTTTTAAAAACTTTAATTTAAAGGAATAGTTTGACAAATTTTTTTTGTTTTACAAGGATTATGTGTGGGACTATTTCTTGGCCAGATGTGGTGACTCCTTGAAATCTTGTCATCGCCGTGTGGTCATCAGGATACCACTTTATATTCAGTGTATCTGGCCATGAAGGAGTCCGGCACACAACCTCCACCCCCACAACCACAAATTGTCATTTTTACACTTCAGTTTTCGTACAAACAAAACAAAACATACATAATGTGCTAATTAGTGAGTTTTAGAGGAGCTGGTTGGCAGATTTTTTTGCCACTGGACAGAGCCACCTGTTGCCACCTCTTTCCAATCTTTATGCTAAGATAAGCTGAGTGACTTCATATTAAAGGACATATAAGAGTGGTATCAATATTATATTCTCACTCTTAGGTAGAAAGCAAGTAGGTGTATTTCCCAAAATGTCAAACTATTCCTTTGCTCAACTTTAACACCCTGAGTGCTAAATGTCAAAATTTGCATCCTCCTTCTGCAGTGCCGAGTCAAACAAACAAACAAAAAAAGCCAATTCAGGTCTCCCATTACTGATGCAGTCAGCACAGTCAACCCCCGATAAATAGGCCAAGAGAAAACTAAAATCCCATTCTTGAAATACCGTCTCCACAAAAAAAAAAAAAATCAGTTCCCTGTGGTTAAAGCGATGTTTGAGGGGAGGGAAGAAGCAACCCAAAAACATGTTTTATTGCTGCAACGACAAGTAACTGTATGTAAACAAGCTGAGAAAAAAAAAATCTGGGAAAATAAAGGAAAATCGAGAATCTGAAAACATTTCATTGCCTGCAGCCTCGCACATCCTATCATTATCTGCATTTTTTCTCCACCGTAATTAAGTTTTTTCTTTATTGCTTATGGGAAGAGGGATGGGCTATAAGGATGTTTTGAGGATGATTAAAGTTGCACATAATGACGTGAAGATTCAGTCTGGAGGATGTATTTTTTTTTCTAATTTCTGCGAAAAACATTCCATATAATCCTTTGATGGTGACAGAATGAGTTCCTCTCGGCCTTAGATCTTTGCTAAACTTTCACACATGATAAAATAAAACCCTCTGTTCCTCCTGTCTTCCATCTTATGTTAAAAAAAAAAATCCGCTGATATGTTTCTGAACATGTGGGATCTCCATAAGCTTGAGTCATTTTATGTGCTGCCGACCAGACCCATGCCCGCCCATTAAAGTAATTTGTGGGTTCGAATGCAACTGTAATGTTAAAAACAAAAGTGCACAGCAAATCGACGTTGTGCTTAGTCACAGGCAGGATTTTGCTTTTCCTTCCTTCTCGGTGCAACAGAAAGGATGTTGTTGACAACATCTGTTTAACGATACAGGGAGGGGTCTAAACAATAAGTCTTCTTCATCTGAGTCAAACTCAGGTCACAGCTCTCTAATTGTAGCCAGAGTTACTGAAAACAAACCGAACCTGTGATGTTTTATTTCAGGTTTCACCTTCGAATTGTTTACCTTATTTCCAGCTCTGCCGAAAATTGGAAGCAAATTCCATATCCCGACGTAATTGCTGCATAAAATTTAGGTTAATAATACATAAATTAGCTTACAATAATACTCGTGTTTTTTCTACAATCCCAGCTTCACCATGTAATAAGCTGTGGGGCTGAGCTGTGGTTTAGGGCGTAGGTTTAAAACAAAATTAAGAAACAGAAAATTGCGAGAAAGGCTTTTCCTTAATTTAGTCGTCCAGCGTGCAGGACGAATGAGATCACGAGAGAGGTCTAATAACAGTGATGTGGACATAATCATTTTAACTTAAGGGTTTATATGAAATATTATCAGCTCGTAAGTGAAGCAAATTAACCGTACAGAAATGAGTCACAGAGAGGAGAGGAGCCTCATCCGGTAGGCGCATTACTTCTTAAGAATCAAGCTAAAAGAAATTCACATTGTGATCATTTCCACCTCGTTATCCAATTACACAACATTTTCACAGTCTGCATATTTTCCTGCCTACATGAAGTTTGTTCCTGTTTCTTTTTCGTGTCAGACGGTCCCAGTTGAAGAAGCCGGTCTAGACATTATGAATTCCCTCTTACATCATCATCATCATCATCATATCTGGATATTTCTGCTCTTCAAAGCAATTATTTTTAACCACCACTCTTTAATTATCATGTAAGACTGTAATACATATTCCCCCCCCCCCTTTTTTTTTGTTCCATGTGACAGTGACCTCAGTGAATGTGTTCAGCATGCATCCGCTGAGGTCACCGCTCTCACAGCTGCCATGCGCAATCACATCACAGAGTTTAACATGCAGACTAACTTCTGGATGAACTGTGTTAAAAGGGGGCCGAGACGCCGCGCCGACTATTCTTCCTGCCTGCTTGGCCCGACGTCGGCCTCAGATCGCATTCGCTCCTCGCTGGATGCTGCTTCAGACAGAATTACAGAAACACCATCCCCTCCTCCTCCTCCACGGTTGTTTATTGAAAGAAGTTGCTCAACCTTTCAGAACACTTTTTTCCCCCTCAGTTAGAGAAACCTTTACAGCATAAATCCATATTATCAGATTGGCTGAAAAGAATCTGGCCCCTGTGGTTGCTTGCCGACCACCAGAAAATTGTATTTACTACTACACTTAGCACGACTTTAACTTTGACCAATGCAACGCCGAGCACGGCGGTTTGAGCCAAAAGTGTACAAGGGTGGAGGCAGGTTTGGGATTAGTCGACCACATAATCAGCACGCCCCTCTGCATACTCTACCTGGAAGCCATCTCACTGGCAACCCCTGAAAGTGTTCCCCATAAAGTCGTGTTGACAGACGGTGAAAACGGCGAGACGGACCAAAAAGTAAATAAGTACCTCCAAAAACGTTTACAGCCCTAATCAAGTCCAGAGCGTTCCTTCTATCCAATATGCCTTCAGAGTTTTATAAATAGATATTATACTCGGCTAAATTGGAGACAGGATTTCGCCGCTCTGTGGCTGTCATGAGTTTTCTATTATTTGCTTTCACTTGAGAATATTGAAACTCTTAATATCTGGTTACAGATTTCAGCCCGCTCAGCCCAGTCAGTCTTCATGTTTTGGCGTCACTCAGGGGCCTCACACTCAGCGGGACTTTGAATGGGCTCCAATCAAGCATGTTAATTTAAGAGAGGAGGGGAAAAAAATCGTCACCATATGACTTTGTTATTAATAAATTCACCCGAGGCCCGCCATGTGTTCTGTCAAATTTATAGACTTTTTCTTATTCGAGCTACTGTACAGCGCCTTTTTATTTGTCAGCGGTTCTTAGCTTGAGATTCGTCTTGAGTTTTATCCCCTGCGAATGACTCACTTCGATGCATTTAAAGTGTCTTTTTCTCACACTGTGCATGCGTCTCTCGGGCTTCCTTCCTCCCCCTGAAAACTCGTAGAACAAACCAGACCACCTCCCAGAATCCTCCAAAATAACCTCGCTACAACTGCGGTGAGGCATGGCGCGTTTCTCACACACAAGCCCTCACTTCCATTCATGCAGCGCAATAAGCCAAACATATAAAACCATTCCCACCCTAATAAACCGGGGCCTTTTTCTCTGCCACAAA
Source organism: Centropyge bicolor (assembly GCA_037975185.1). Lineage (NCBI taxonomy): Eukaryota > Metazoa > Chordata > Actinopteri > Pomacanthidae > Centropyge > Centropyge bicolor. Next base: position 9,338,203 of record JBBMOC010000010.1, read on the forward strand.
GGGAGCTGGCTCCCAAGAGCGTAACACTCTAAAAAAAAAAAAAAAAAAAACGGACCCCTGTATAAAACAGCCTGCAGGGGAACGCGGCGGCCCTTCCAAGTAGAGGGAAATGCGGTGACAGAAACCGAGCCAAGGATATGACCCACCACACAGGCCCAGTCACAGCTGCTATAAACCAGGTACCCCACCTGATGCAAACACTGCCAATATGTCAGGGTCGGAAAACTCAGTAAAGTTTATACAATTCGGCTTCACAGGGGGAAAGCCCGGTGCTTTTTTTGGAGCTTGCTGCTTTAAAAAAAAAAAAAAAAAAAAAAAGCGTCTCAGAAATGCTGCTTTCTGATTAAATGGTGGTGCTGCTGTGTGAGGCTTAGCAGGTGTAGCCTCATTGTGGTTATTATCAGCGAACTGCAGCAGCACTGTGAGTCTGCATCAGATTAACGCCTCGCTGACGCAAAGCACTCCAACTCTCTCTCTCTCTCTCTCAGAACAAACTGTCATATTATTTGCATTTTACGTGCTCAGTACCTTGCAGGACACCACGAGAACGTTCTGTCTGTCTGTCTGTCTGTCTGCTTTCTCTGTCACTCTGTGTGCATGTGTCATATGTTTTACATGCATGTGTGTGTGTGTGTGTGTGTGTGTGTGTGTGTGTCTCCCTGAGCTTCAGCAGAGGACTGAGGTTTCTGAGGTGAGGCGTCCTCTCGCTTCTCACGCGAAGTGCATCTGATGTTGCACATCACATGCTCACATGTGTTCTCTGTCTGCAGTGTGAGATGGAGGCTGAAGTGCCGTGTTCCCAATATAACACCTATAGCACAGACTGTGTGAGTGTGTTTGCGATGGCGCTTATTTTTAATCAGAAATGACAAGTTAGCGTGACTACAAAAAAAAAGATGTCGAAAATCTAAACCATTTTATTATTATGAGGAATTTACACATCATTTTTAGGAATTCAGGAACTTTAATGAGCGAGTTTCAATCTTGCATCGTTTCAAATAAATGAGTATTTCCTGACTTCTGAATAGATGAGAAACAGTATTTCCATGAACTTCATGTCGCACAGTATTAAAGTCAGAGCTCAGGAAGCCAGACATTTAACAGTCTCCTTGATTTTCTGTAACCGTTCCTCTTAATTTCAGTTTGATTTGAGTCTCAAAAGAGAACTTGCCAAATTGCTTTGCCTGTGTAATGCAAGTTGTTAAACTAACCGCTGGGGTATTTTGCTTACATGAGGTAGTCTCGATTCGAAATGCTTTCAGATTGAACTGGAGGATTTAATGACTCTTGGCCTTTGTTCTCTCGCAGTTCAGTTTCAGTCTCCTGACAGAACGAATTGTAAAAGGATATTGCATATTCACTAATGATTTCCAATGGATGATTACAGCTTTAAACGCTTGTCTCTTTTCCCCCCCTCTTGACCTACTGTCTCACATCCCGTCTCACCGCTCTGGTTCGAAATCAAAATCAGGAGGAACATTATGTTAGAATGACTCCAAGCCTGATGGACGGCATGCATGAAACCTGAAGTCGGTGACACTGTAAACAGCGAGGAGATAAAGGGATGCAGACATGGCAGTTATAGAGAAGAAGAAAAGAGGGTGGGGGGGTGCAAAGGCCTGAGCCTTGTCAGGAGGAAACTATAAATTCCTTGGTGTCTGTAGAAGCTGTGAGAACACTAGAACATCATCCCTCTGTCACTGCGGTTCCACTGAGGATATCAGAGGATTGTTCTCATGTGAGACGCAGATGTACTGAGTGTGCGTTTGACTGTCAGTCTGTGTGTGTGTGTGAGGCTCCAGAGACTTTAACATATACTCTGCAAACAATTAGGAGCTGGTAGTGCTTCTCCTGTGGCTGTCTTTAATTAACAACTGCAACGAGGCCTTAATTGGGAAGGAGATTTTGTTTTTTTCTGCTGCCTTTCGGTGGCTGTCTCGGCGGTCGTGTGACGAACAGTGGGAACAACTGAGTCCCCTGGCCGCCATCAGATTAACAGCTTCTGTGTCAGGACTGCTTCGTGTTTGTGCTTTCAAGAGGTTTGTCATCGCCAACAACAGGAGGAAGCTCAACAAGTATTCTAGTTAAAGTCGGGTTAAGAGTTTCAGAGACTTCTCTCCGTGCTTAAGAGCCTCATTATTTGCCAGTGAAAGCTGTGATTGGAATTGCCATGGCAGCAAATGGCTTCTTCATTGAGGCTGGTGTTTAGCGTCGCCAAGTATAGTGCACTCACCTCACCACACAGACCAAAAGTACCTCCTGGAAGTAAAGCAGAGTGAGACAGCCTAATATGTTTTTTTTTTTTCTTCTTTGCTCTTTTATTGTATTGGCGTGTTCCAGTAAAGGGCCCAGTCACATGGAGCCTCTGAGCTCGTATTCTCACAGTGAGAGCGCCGAGTTTCACTTGATAATGAATGTCTGTGGTGAGAATCCCATTATGGCGCTGCTCCATCAAGCCTACAGAAAACACAGGAGCGGCGAGGCAAAGGCATTTAAGGGCCATATCAGTCAACTAGATGAGGGCTACCGTGCAATTCAGATCCTCCTTTGTGAAGCAAAGTGTGTGTGTGTGTGGACAGAGAGATAAATGCATTCACACACTTCAAGAAGCAGTTGAATGTATTCATGTCAATTCTTTTTTGTCAAAAGAAGCAGGTTGTCAAAGTGGCCGAGCTGCTCATTCAAAACAACTGGACAGAGGGTTGGATGGAGGTGGGAGGGAGGGGGGG